>OZ010787.1:535884314-536485884 GCA_963932465.1 Maratus speciosus | reverse complement strand
ATTATAGTTTAAAATTATTACTAGACTGTTAGGAAAAACACAATTTTTAATGATTTTGGAGAAGGCGAGTTTTGAAAAAGACGTCTTCATTTATTCTGCAACATAAACTGTGGATCATAGATGTTTGTGAATTATACAAATGCTTATTTGAGAAAGTGGACGTTAATTCATTTTCTTGATTATTCTTGTAAGTTAAATTTTTTTTGTAAACTTGAAACTTTCACCCAAACAACTTTTTTAACTCATCAAATAAACCTACTTTTTTTCTGAAAGTGTCACCGGGATTGGGGAGGTAGGGGTGGGGGGGTCAACTTCAGCTTGATCGGGCTCCGACATTTTGTTAATGTATAGTTTTGCTTTTGTGTATTTTTTTCTTGTTTCGCCAGTAGTGTACTACCCAAGATTTTTTTTCGGGGGGGGGGGAGGGGGGGGGGGTTCTAGACAATGATGATCTTACATTGGATTATTGCTTGTGATTAAGTAAAAACACTGATTTTTTTCTGACTTCGATAGGGGGAGGCTGTAACCAAATCATCGACCACCCTCTGGGTACGTTCCTGAGTTTTGCTGTAGTTCTTCCCCAGTCTTCTTTCAGATGTTTCTTAACTTAATTTATTCAACTGTAAAATGATTCTTTAAAAGATCCCTTATTGAGAAGAACAATTGAAACCAAAATGGTTATAGTTTAATAATCTTTTACATGCGTACATTTAGCGTAAGTTATATAGGTGCAAATTGCTACGATTTTTGACTACCAGTATTTTAGAATAGAAAAATGTGATAGTATTTTAGAATAGAAAAATGTGATAGTATTTTAGAATAGAAAAATGTGATAGTATTTTAGAATAGAAAAATGTGATTATATTTTATCGGAGATATCTCATTATTTGAATAAGGTGAAGAAAACTTTTCGAAAATAACGGTGGCCAAAAAGCATAGTAGCTATCAGCTATGTGACTTACACTACAAAAACCAATGGAACTAGCCATATATATATATAAATGCTCCTCTTGAAATCTTTTGCGGAAGAATCAAAAGACAAGGCAAATAAAATTTTAAAATATTTAATTTGTTTTTGTTTCATTGTACACTAAAGTAATTGCAACACGAATATGGAATTATTCCCTCCGTGGCTGTGTCATTGTTTTTATTTCAAATATATTAATGTTGGCTCTTTGGACATAATGTTCAATCCTTTACATAAGCAGAAAAACTTTGTACAAGGACTGATTACCAGCGGGGCAAACTTCCACCAGTAAATTTTAACAAGAATTTGTCTTATTTAAAAAACGCCTTATTAGTGCAAAGTTTGACTTGAATAAGGTAAAAAAGTCTATTCTTTTTTACTGGTGGAAGACCTTCCCGTTGGTAATCAGGTCTTGTTCGTGATGTGTTATTTGAATTTAAAAACTTTCATATATTTAAAATATGTAACACAGTACATAATACATGTATTTTTTAGATCCATTCATCATAAGAAAAGTCATTCACGAAATTAAATTTATAATGGTGTTTGTTACATACATAAATATTATTAAATTAGGAGGGTAGCGGTCGAAGTTAGAATATTTTATCTTCTGTTCCATATCTAATGTTTTATAGAACTGAGTGCACAGGTGAAATTGTTGAGATGTGAAATCCGTAATGCATTTTCAGAATTTTCTGCTAAAAAATATTAATAATACAGTGTTTTATTATGAAATACTACAATTTTACATGAAGCTCATCGACAAAAGTGAATATATAAATTATAAATAAAGTATTTGCAAATTAAAAATGAAGTTTTATCCTTTAGGGAGAAAAAAATTAATAAATATAGTAGCAGAATATTTATCGATATATTATGTTTTGAATTTTTAAGAAATACTGTGAGATGGTACACTGTTAAATAAAAAACTGACTTAAAAACGGAGATTCTACTAGCAATCGAGAAGCCAGTAATATTTCCGTATTTTAACGGAAAAATTTCCCCATAAATTCCAGAGAAACGGAAATTTTTTTGTAATTTATGGGGGTAAATTTCCGTAAAAATACGGATTTCTGGAATTTATGGGGAGGAAATGTCCGTTAAAATACGGAAATAGTACTGGCGTCTCGACAGCCAGCAGAATCTCCGTTTTTTAGTCCTTTATTTTACAGTGTAAATCTGCAGCTTCAAATGGAATTTCTTGTGAATAGGTATCCAATAACTACAAAAGTAGAAATCATGTATGTATAAATTATTCAAAGGCATTGTTTGGATTTAGAATGACATCTAAACGAGTATAGTATATAAGTTTTTAGAAATATGTAATGAATTAGATAAAATATACCCTCCAGTAGAACTTAAAAATATTTTTTATAAAATTTCCCTTACGGCAAAACATTTTTCAAAGTATGAAATATATTTAAAATAGGGTGAAAACATTGTTTAAAATTATAAGTTGAATTTAAAATTTACGCGATGTATTCTCTTTTCATAGATAGAAAAAACTTCCTTCAATAATCTTGCAATAATTTCGTTATCGCGATGGCATTTACCGTTGGCGTCAAGTGGGTACCACATTAGCAAAAAAACTAACAAATTTTAATTATTCTTAAGTAAAAAAATATGCATATAAGGACTATCCTTTTAATGAAATGATTTTTATTATTCTATTTTATTTCCCTATTTTTAAATCTCGTTAAAATTTTGACAGAAAAGTATTGATTTAAACCTTAAAAATTGATGGCAATGATTTTTCTTAGTTTAAGATCCAAAGTTAACCCAGGTCCCACCAGTGACCAAGAGATTCTGCTCTCGAAGCTGGTAGACCGGAGGTGCTGGGATCGATACCAATCGCGCCCGTCGGCCTAATCATTTGGAGTTTTCGTGGTTTTCTTCGAACCTTAGTTTTCCAAGCGTAAATACGGGTTAGGTTCCCTTAGAAAGACCTACACGGAGGGCATTCCACCCCTCCTTAGGGCCTATATCCCTCGTGATGATAATTGGCCGTCATAAACACAACCAGCCAACTAAAGTTAACCCCTTGAGCTCTAGCGATGTTAGCGGATGTATGTCACTAGCCACTAGTGTTCTCGCGTCTGGCAGATTTTTTTTTAACCATTTGGAAAAATGGTTATTGTCCTCTGTCAGGGTAGGAAATCAAAAACATATCTGAAGCGTTTTATTGGTTGAATCCGCATTTTATTCGTTTTCTTATTGGTCTATACAATAATCTGTATTTTCCCTTTACTTTCAACAGAGATGGATACTTCTGTTTCCACTATGACAAAAAAGTAATAAAAACTACAAAAAAACATTAACTCAGAAACAATTTGAGATACAGCTTTCAAACAAATTGCTTTTAAAAGTTCATTTTTTTTTCTCTATACGACGGTGTAAAAAGTAATATTGTGGGATGTTTAGAAGTTTAAGAATGAAATTTCATTTAAAATTGGTCCAGGAATATTAATGCGTAATCCATGGCTTACGTAATGAATGACCAGCTCCGTAGAAGTTTAAAAATGTACAGTACCGAAAAATGTAATCCATGGCGTACGTAAATGTATGATCAACTGCGTGCGATTTTTTGTGTCTTTGAAAAAATTATTTTCCAAGGTCGTTGTAATTTGTTAAATTGCCTTTTTTTTTTTTATTCATACCACAAAAATTTAATTGGTATTTTTCTTTTACTTTATTTATGGAAAATCAATCGCCTTGTAAAGCAAAAATAAGAATTAAAACTTTCCGGTGAGAATTCGGAATGTTTAATTAAAAAAACAGTCGGATATCAGGACGTACGCTGCGTACGTCATTGACGAAAATGAAAAAAATAGCATGAAGTACGCTGCGTATGTCATAGACCACAAGAGGTTAATGCTCCAAACTCGTCCACCTCATATAATAAAAGGTTTCCACAGAAAATTAACAGTTTTAGAGTATCGGTGCATGTAATGGTATTTCTTCTTACAATTCGTAAGAGTTGAATTTCCTAAAACTACGTGAAATCTTACTTGAAGTTTGAAGTAATACTAACTCTATCCTTGAAACTTCGCCTTTAAACTGAAAAGGGATGGGGTAGGTATTATTAACCCAGTACTTTTCACTCTTTAATGTCGGAAGTAGGAGAGAAGGGGGGGGGGGGGGGCATATGTGAACAATTTTTACATTTTTGACTTTCTCAAAATTGTTATGAGCTATTGAAACAAAAATTGATTTATGTGAATATTTATACTTTGTTTGTTCTTTTGGGGAAAATTTTGGATACATTTATCAAGAATTTCTAACTTATATTAACATTTTAAAAATTGTCTAAATTTGTTCACATGTGCCCCGGTGGAGGGGTAGTTGTGAACATACCTAGGGCACATGTGAACACATGCATAAATAAGACAAAAATAATTTTTTGTGGAATAAAAACTGCGTTAAAAACTAATTAGATGCCCTCTTTCTAGCTGTTTGAATAAATCAATAAATGTTTCAACATAGAAACAAGAAATTATTCGTAAAATTATACGCTAAGATACCTACTCCTTTTGAGTCAAGCATAATAAAACTGTGTTCCTTATAAATAAATTATTGAGTAATTCTGTTATTGTGTTTTTACTTTTTTCTAAATGTTATGCAATGTGTATAACAAAATTGTGCATCATGGTTTTAAAAATTGGTAAGGTTGTGATATAAAAAATTGTTGATTACCACAGTACCTTAAAACCTTTTTTGGTCAACTAAATTTTACTTTCATAAAATAAAATATCTTACAAATACTTTAATATGGGATAAGAAAACATAAATACGTTTAAAACTGGACATCATTAAAAAATAAATATATTGTTTTTTACAGAAAGCCACCAGTTTTAATTGTTATCTAACTTCCAGTAAATTAAAACTGTGAAACAATCCTAAAAACATTGAATTTATAGTTCAATGTTTACAAGGATAATTAAATAAAAAAAATGCATTCAGACTTAAAAAATACATTCATAATCTAAAATTGGGCACTTATGAACTGTTCACCTCTGCCCCCATATGTTCTGTTCACAAGTGCCCAATCTACCAACTAAGGACTAACTTATAAAAAAAAAAGAGATAATTTTAATTGAAATAAGGAAACAAACCTTTTGTAGACTTACCTAATTAATACCACTATAGAATGCAATGCTGATATTCTACTTAAAAAATGTCATGAATGAATTTTTACTTCAATAACTTTAGAAGACTTTTTTACTTAACACCTTCTAAAACAAACAAATTACAACAACCAGAAATCAAAATGGCTCATTGTTCCAAAAATTCAGCCAAAAGATGGTACCAGTACTGTCATCTATTGATAATTTTTTGAATTTTTTAATTTCAGATTAACTGAGTGAAATGTGTGCTGTTCATATGTGCCCCCCCCCCCCCCCTCTCCTCTATATGTGATATCATCAGTGTTGCAAGTTAGGCAGGGTTTTAATTTATTTAGATTGCTTGATTGCTAATACTTAAAAAAAAAAGTAACATTCGCTTTATTTAGTGACAGATTAAATGAGGTAAATGTAATTGTTTCGGAAAAAGTAGTGGCAATCAAGCAATCTGAATAATTAAAAAGAAATGCCCAACTGGAAACTCGAGGGCATTAGTTTTAAAAATCTAGTAAGCCATTTCAAAAAAAAAAAAAAAAAAAAAAATCTGAAGAAATTCATACATCAAGTTTAAATATTGTACTTTATGGTAAATTATAAAATGTTGTCTATTTAAATTTTCTATAATTTTTTTAAATAAACAAATTTTCCTGAAATTCACCACATAAAAACTTGGCTTCGGCCGAACTTTACATCCTACAACCGTACCTCTCAGGGTTCAGGCTAATATGAGGGAAATGAAACTACAGATTTAAAATTTTAAATATTAAATATGAGTTAAAAATAAAAATGCGTTTCGCATAGATGACATTGAGATCTCTAATCTGCCGATATGTAATCAATATTTATAGTAGGGGAGAGTGGGGTGAAATGGGACAGCGGGTTTTTCTCTTTTATCATTCTAAACATTTCATCAACCACACATTAGCTGAAGCAATGGTAGCCCAATCTTCAGTTGAAAAAAATTGCTGATCTGTATAAGTTCGCAATTGTACATATAAAAAAGATTATTTCAAGAATCGAAAGTAAATTTGTTTCATACTTTTTATGCTTTCTGTTTATTAATTATTTATTTATACGCAGGTGTAATAATTTCCCTATCTATGGAACATTGTACTGGATATCCATAATTAAAACTGAGCCTAAAAGCAGCATTGTTGTTTATAAAAGAAGTTTAACATAAAAGAAGGTAGTGGGAAGGAATGGGACAAGTCAATTTCCTTCTTTTTAATAAGATGAATGTAAATTACTAATATGCAGATATTTTTAGAGGGAATATTTTATACATAATATGCATAATATAATATTTTTAGAGAATATTAATTATAACATTGATAATATATTAATTTACTTCAAAATGTAAATAAATTAGACTGATTTTTTTTATGCCATCTGTGACTGAAAATCCTGAATTTTCCTTCCAATGATGAAGATACTGGAATTTCATATTGTGGCACAGACATTATCAATCTGCAATCTTTGTTAGACTGTGTAATATGTAGCCAACACTAGACTATTTGTGCCTTATCATACCTTGTTTTATAGCTGTCCCATACCTCCCTCTTAGTCGGGAGGTATGGGGCACATTTTTAAACTTACAATTTTTTAAATTATAAAATTGTTTCTGCATATTACGTTTTTATACTGTTCAAGGACATTACATAGTGTTTCATTTTGTATTATATAAAGTAAAATTTTTGTTTTTATGTCAAACAAAGTTGATTTTCTTATTTTTGTAAAAAGTGTCCCATTCATCCCTACTTCCCCCTACTTTATGCGCAGATTTTTTTTTTTTTAAAGAAATGAATTATTTAACAATAAAGACAGAAAATGATAGTCTTTGGGCCAGCTTATGCAACATTTGAACGGGGCGGGATGAGGAGGGTAGAGGCTTGAGCCTCCTGATCCCACTTCTTTCGTACGCCCTTAGCTTCTTATGTTACGAAATACAGTAAACTCTGTCTAATGCAAATCGATCCGGACCGAGAAAAAATTCTATACCAGGGCTTAATTTCCAACAAAATTGTACCGGAACCCTAATGTTCAGCAGTACTAACAACCATAGCGTATCCCCGTCCCCTCCAATCCGCATATTTGTATTTCATATTTGAAAAATTTAAAGCATATTTTTTCTTCAGTAAAAGAACTTTTTTAAAATTTTAAATGCCTTTATGCATATACATAGATGTCAACTAGTCCAATTTTTTGCTACAACTGTTTCCGAATTGAAATCTTAATTTCGGCTTGATATAATCGCAGAATTTTTCGATTAAATAAGATCAATGTTACTATTCGTAAATAGTGGTAACATAAAGGAATAATTGATATTTGTGCATATATAAATAAATAAATAAATGTAATGAATGAAGAAATAGCAAAAATATTTATAAGGGAAATATTTTGAAAATCTTATTCGCCAAGGCATTTTTTTTTTTATCAACAGTAATATAAAAACATACGACGATGTTCTGGTAGACTCCGGTGCGAAATATTTATAATATCCGGTAACTTCCGACTAGTATTTAAATATTCACTGAAAATAAAGATGTACCGGAGCTAAGCTCCGGAATGGGGCACATTTTGGGGCTTAATTTGAGCACTATCGTAGGCAATATTCCATCTTAGACAGTTTACTGAAAATCGTTCTGCTAGGCTTAAAACACTTTCCGCGTTAGACAAATTTCTGGTTTATATATAGTCTGCCTTAACCCTTAACTGGTGTTGGCGGTCTCACAGACCGTAGCTTTATTCAGTTTTCACAGTTTAACTTGTAATTTTCAGTTTAACTCTAGATACTAGTGAAATTTTATTTCTTTTGGAGTTCTAGTACTATCGTTAGAGACTTCTGAATAGTTGAATTTTAATAATAATATCCCCGTACATAAAGTTTAGTACAGAAACAGTATTCTGGGTGAATCGAACCTTCTATTCATGCTTCGATCAAGCGGTCTCGGAGACCGCTCACAGTAGTTATGCGACAATTTTTGTCACAGCAGTTAAGGTTTAAACAGCGTTTAGTGCATCTTGCATTCGTAATAGCACGTAACTACTGAGCATAAAAAATTTTTAACACGCTACTAGTCGCACAAAAATTAAAAGTGCGCTCTCTGAAAGGTTAAACTACAATATGGCGCATCTTTCGCGTGGCTCCGGACAATAAAATTCTCCACAGAAAAAGCTTTGTTAAAAATGGATCGTCCTTTTATATGATAATAAACGCGCTACTTCTTTCCTTACCAGTAATACTTGATTCCAAACAAAGGCCGTCAAAAGTTCACATTCCAAAATCTGACATTGGAACAAGATAGACAACACCCTGATTGAGGCCACTGTTTCGCAGGGAAAAAAGAAAAAATTCACTCGAAGTTCGGATTTTTCCTGCTTTTATTTCTTGATTTATTTCCGATTAATATATTATTTCTTTATTTCCTATTTTAAATTCAAGTTTTTGAAAGCGTAATGAATTTAACTATTTAACACTTGTCTGCCTTGAAAAAATCGAACGAGAAGCATACAGGAAACGTTTTTCGTGTTTATACTTCATGTTTATGTTAGTACAGACTTGTTACCTACTTTTTTTTTTATATGTTGCAAAACAACTTTGATATTTTGCATATTTATAAATCTGCATTTGAAAGAAATTTCGTGAGCAAAACATTTGGAATTTCTAACATTGCAACTGACTGGAAAATTGGAAATTGCGGCCCGATAATGAATTGCTTTATATCAAGGTTGTCGATATTTATCTGAAATCAAAAATGTATAGAAAACTATCTCCAGAGAGAAAGAGTGGGAGTATGAAAGATATATATTAAGAAATAGCCTTTAAAGCTATAGTTTGCTATTCACGATCAGAAATTAACTTTATTTTTTTACTTATATTGCGAAATAATGCCTCTGATGATAATTTCTCAATATAAGTTTCAATTGTTATTAATGTTTCTTGCGTTCCTTTTGTAATTTTTCCTAATACATTTTCAATTATTCCATTTTGATATATGGCATTTTGGATGATCAATTTTTATGGTATCATAAATTATTTCATTTTTATGGTCAATTTTTCATTTCTTAAAATTGTTCATAATTACAAAGTTTGGCTATATATAATGTCCATTATAGAATATTACAATTCATCTTCAATTTCAAATAAAATTTATAAATTTAGTATCAAGATATGATACAAACATTATATATATTAAATTTGGATCAACAACTAACTAATCACTAATGATTTTTTATATGGGGAAGATTTATAAATTTCAGACAAAAAAATAGCTTATGATTCATAACATTAAAATAGTAGTGTATAAACAAAATTTATAAAATAGTTCAATGATATGTATTAACATATGTTTTTGAAATGAGCCAATTTAAGACTTTTCTCAAATTCAAACTCTTTCTCGTACAACCACGAAATCAGCTTCATTCGTAAACGAATAAAATATGTAGATATTCTAATCCAGGTTTTAGGGAAGGTTCTATTTTCTGACCTAAAATTCGCATTTCACTTGTATATTTAAATTTTTCCTTGTGTGGGAGGCGGGAGAAAATGATATACGCCTTGTGTGACGGGGAGTACTTGAAGATGCGCCGGAAACTTCCCATCGAGTGACCAATTTTCTCCGGTCACAAGCATCTGTAACAAATTTGGTCGCAAATTATGAAAGGGCATTAAATTCTTTGGAGCTTATACATTTAGTTTTAAAAGTAGATTTTTGACAAAATGGAGGTAATTTGAACAACAACAACATTTTTCGCCTATTTATTTCACGTTTTGAGAGCTCGAAAAATAATTAATGAAAGATACTTTTCGGTGGTATAATTTTTAGAAAAAATAATTACTTTCCTTTAAATAAAAAGAAATAGTTCTCGTGAAAAATTGTTGCCTAGTTGGAAAAAGCTAGTTTTGAGTAAAACAAACTTTAAGATTTTATAATAGCGTTACGTTCAACGAGCAAAAAAGATGGTTAGAAATGGGAATATCATGAAACCGCTTTCACAGAAAATATCTTCTCACTTGAGGAATGCAAAAAAATGTAATTAAAAAAAAAAAAAAATTGAAATTTTTGACCCAAAGAAGTAGACTCCCCCCCCCCCCCCCCCCAATCCCCTAAAGCAACCTATCACCATGTCGAACCCTTGCTTCAAAAGGGCCACAACTCAAAAATTGCGGGGTTTTTTTTAGTTATGGCTGCCATTCTACTTGTTTTTTACGCCTCTACCAATCGCATAAAGAACCAGATAGGGCACTGAAAATCCAGCCACCAGGTAGCAGTTGTTTTCAAGATGTCCACTGACCCTTTCATAGCCCGGAAACAGTTTTTGGGCATTTCCTGAACGAAAAACGAAATTTTTTGAGTTACTACACTTTTGAAGCAAGGGTGCGATGTTTCGGAAAATTCTGAATAAGTAGTGGCTTCAAACTAATTTTCGGAACATAACGAAAATGTGGTCATCGGACAGCAATCGATTAGGAACAACGATGTATTACATTTAAAAGAAAATTTAATAAATAAAAACGCCCATTTTTTTTTTTTTAGACTTGAATGAGAATATCCGCATATGGGAGTGAAAAAGTTTGCTAATGAATCCGATTCAAATTGTTGAGTTGGGATTTACAAAAGTCATTGGGACGTTTTTTTTTTTTTTTTCCATAATGAACTGAAACAATTGGGCGTTTAGAAAGAATTTAAAAGTTTTTCAAAAGCGTTTAAGTCCAAACCTTTACTTCGCGGGGGAACACTGTAAAAAAAAAAAAAAAAGACTAAAATACGGAAATTGTACTGGCAATCGAGACGCCAGTACTATTTCCGTCTTTTAACGGAAAATTTCCCCCGTAAATTCCAGATAAACGGAAATTTTTCTGGAATTTGCTTGGAAAAATTTCCGTTAAAACACGGAAATAGTACTGGCCTCTCGATTGCCAGTTCAATTTCCGCATTTTAGTCCGTTTTTTTATAGTGAAGGGGATTGTGAAATTACGGAAGGTAAATGTAATCATTTTTTCTTTTCATAATCATTTCATAATTAATCAGTTTTTCAGTTTTTCCTTTTCAATAGAAAATTGTCGTTTCAGGAAAATTTAAACTTGATAACTATAATAACTTGTTATTTAAGGCAGAATTTGAATCCTGCATATCCATCTTAAATGAATGAAAAAAAAAATCGACATGGGTTTGTAGAGTGTCAACTTATTTCCAACCATTAGAATGCTTTCGCATTCAAAATAAAATAATTCTCATGTTGAAACGTATAACATTACTATTTTCATTAAACTGTGTTTTTGTTCATCTTTATTTTTATAAGGTTTTAAGACAACTTTTAAAATATAACTAGATATTTTTGTTTCAACTTTACTTTTGGCGCAGCGTGTCCCTAATCAGTCTTTTTATTTATCCTATCAACTAATGTTAAAACAATTTAAATTCTCATACATTGAAGAAGAATTTAATATTCAATAAATGCATTTGACATTTAATATTTTATTAAATATATTTCACTTATAAATAACTAATCCCTTCGTTTCGGAAACAGGTTGAATTATTTAACTTTGAATAGTGTCTTACTTTAAGGCAGTGGTACTACTTAGATACGATTTCAGCTTCTTTTTATAGAGCCCGAGCCCGACAATTTTAGTGTCATTTGAGCCCGTTACGGGAATTATCCAGTAGAAAAATTTAACATTTTAAAATTGTTTCAAAATTATTTTTTTCATTTCAAAATATTTTTTTACATAGAAGTGGCTTTTAATCCTATATACCCCTCCAGGATTTTCATGTCCCTGTTAATCCGTTTAAAATAGCAATTTTGTTATTTATACCGAATCACTGGTAAAAATCGTCAAAAGTCACAATTCTTATTTCCTTAAAATACCATTGTGTAACTACGGCAGAATTTTTTTTTTCTCCAATAATTCTGAAAAATGATTTCAAACAGAAAGAGGATAGATAATGGGTATCCCATGACTTCTTGACTAACACTGGCTGAGCCAAGGCTTCAGAAAATCGGATGGAGTATTTCTCCTTATATCCCATCAATAACAATTCAATTACCATTCAAACTTATTTCTGGAGGATCGTAAAACACTTTAAGAAACTTGTACTACATTCTTAATTCTCAAATAGCTGAACTACTTTTCAAAACAGCTGGAATTTTTTTGGTTGTCAATTTGTGAATAAATGAAACTTTCACTTTGCCCGACCGAGCCCGAAAATTATTACAATTATCGAGACCGTGTCATCTTTAGCACTCACTACTCGGCCCGTCTGTTCATTTTACGTGGCCTCGCAAATTGAGCACAATTAAAAAAATATGTAAAAGATACAGATAGTTATTTTGTAAAATTAATTTTTTTAAGACTTCGCGATCGTTTTAAAAATCTGATGCAATAAAAATAAGCAAATCTTGCATTCCCCCCCCCCCCCTACAAATTAATGCCAATACTGAAATAGTATACCCGGTGAGCCAGAAGTTAGTTAAAACTTTAAAAACTCATAAAAAAGAAAGAAATTACGATAAAGGAGTGCGGTTTGCAAGAAAGGGCTCACAAGGAAGTCGGATTTTTTTAGCAGCAAAAAAATTTAGTTAAAAAATCACATGTAGAGGGCGCTGACAACCCGAAACACAATGAACAGGTCAACAGTTGTGTCGTAGAATGTTCTGGAGGTCATGTTGAGCATTTGTTATTGGAAGAACAAATGAATAGAGCGTATTGTTTTCCTGTTCATTGTATTTCGGGTCGTCAGCACCCCCTACATGTGATTTTTTAACTAATTTTTTTTTTTTTTTTTTTTTGCTGCTAAAAAAAAAAAAAATCCGACTACCGCGTGAGCCCTTTTTTGCAAACCGCACTCCTTTATCATAATTTCTTCCTTTTTTTATGAGTTTAAAGTTTTAACGAACTTTTGTCTCACCTGGTACTGCAAGCCAGGTCTTATAGCGTTTCATACATCTTCTGGAACTTGTCTAATATTAGCTAATGAGCCTCATCCACCACGTAATTAATATTAATTTGTTAACATTCATTGTAAAAAAAAAAAAAAAAAACCGCCCTTGCCATTAACCAGTGCAAATTTTCGTATTCGGGGGGGTGGGGGGGTTGAAAGTCATATCGGGAAATGAGCCAAAGTATTGCGATCATTGCTTTGAGAGTATCCTTGATAGATAATGCTAAGTTTTCATTTTCTTTAAATCTGTAGAATTTATTTTTACACTGTAAAAAAAAAAAAAAAAAAAGTAAACATATCGAAATTGTGCTGACAAAAAACGGAGAGTGTAAAAAAATAATATCAAAGGCTTTGCGAAAAAGACAAATTAAGTAGACATATAACACTATCTTTCAGTTATTCTTAAATCCATATTTGATACTTTCTGACACATTCATGGATTTATTTCTTCGGAGAAAAGAAAAATCTCCGTAAAATTACGAAAATTGTACTGGCAATCAACGATTTTTTTTTTTTTTTTTACTGGTTAAAATAAGATTTGCGCATTAATAATTAGTATGTAATGATAGTTCATTATAATATACAGATATATATGACTCAATGTGTTGTCCTCAAACCCACTCGGTAATTTTGGCTCTTGTAGATATTTTTGTAAGTACAAAGTGGCCATAATTAAACTGGCAGTACTGAGTGTTCGTAGCGCGATCTAATTGAGAGACTGACGCCAAATTTTGTAAGAAAATTAAACAAGACGGGAGGGTTCTTCGAAAAAGAAATTAGTTCCAAAAATCACCGCTAGGGAAATATGTGGCGCTGTGTAACAGACAAGAGAGTTTTAAAAAATGCAGAATCAATACTAAAATCGTTAAATGTGCTAAATAAAAGGTAATTTTATTTCAGTATTGATTCTGCATTTTTTAACTCTTTTCTGTTACACAGCGCCACATATTCACCTAGCGGAGACTTTTGGAACTAATTTTTTTTTCGCGGAATCCTTCGTCCCCCATCTTGTTTAATCTTCTTACAAAATTTGGCGTCACTCCCTCAATTAGATCGCGCTACAGTACTGATCAGCGAGTACTGAGTACTGTCAGTTTAATTATGGCCACCTTGTATAACTGATTTAAAGCCATAACCGAACTAGTTAAAGAATGAGTCCGATACTATGAATACTAGTGACAGTACATCAGAAAAATGACATTCTTAAGTTGAACTGTTTCGTTTACCAGAATGCAGATTTTTTTCCCAACATTTTAAATATAACCCTTAACTGATGTTAGCGGTCTCAAAGATCATTGCTTTTCCCCCCAATTTTCACAGTTTAACTTGTAATTTTCAATTTAACTATAGGTACTAAAATTTGTTTTTCGTTTGGATCCCTAATCCTATCACTAGAGACTTCTGATTAGGTGAATTTTAATTATAGTACTCTTGTTCATAATGTTTAGTACAGAAATAGTATCCTATCTATGAGTTAACCCTTAACTGATGTTAGCTGTCTGACAGACCGCTGCTTTTTCCAATTTTCATAGTTTAACCTGTAACTTTGTTTAACTGAAAACACTACTGAAATTTTGCTTAGTTTTGAACTCTAATATTATCGCTAGAGTCTTTTGAATAGGTAAATTTTAATTATAATAGTCCTGTACAAAAAGTTTAGTACAGAAGCACCATCCTAAATTGCGCCCAGGGCCGGATCAACTATAACTAGATCCCGGGGCACACAGACTGTGTCGGGGCCCCACTTTCTCAAGAAAGTTGCATTATAAGCATAAACATGGCTAGCAGCTTTATGTGCACTTCAAAATTTGAACCATAGTACATGTAAAAAGGCATCAAAAAATTATGGGAAAGTAAAATCTTCTGCACTATATGCTATTTAGAGTAAGAAAAACTGTAGATCTAATAAAGGGAGAAACATGTTTGATACGATTCTCAGCAAAAGTTTAGACACTGGTGATATTAGGTTGAGAAAAAGTTCTGGGAAATTTTAATCTAATAGTTACCAGAATTTTTATCGTATATGATGGTCGTGCTATCAATGCCGAGCTCTATTGCCAGCAGATGGATCGCGTCTACGACAAATTGGTGCAGAAGTATCCAAGATTGGTCCGCCGAAAGCGCGTTTTGCTTCAGCAGGACAATGCCAAATGGCAGTTGTGACGTCCAAGGACAAGTTTGCACAGT
This sequence comes from Maratus speciosus, assembly GCA_963932465.1. Classification (NCBI taxonomy): domain Eukaryota; kingdom Metazoa; phylum Arthropoda; class Arachnida; order Araneae; family Salticidae; genus Maratus; species Maratus speciosus. The sequence continues at coordinate 536,470,666 of OZ010787.1, read as the reverse complement.
TGGACAGCGTCGAAATTCTCCCACACCCCGCCTATATTCCAGACGTGGCTCCATCCGATTATGGCCTCTTTCGATCAATGTAACACTTTAAGGGCCGTCAATTTGAATCTTTTAATGAAGTTGACGCATGTCAAGAGTTTTTCGATTCCAAGAAGCCGCCATGGTACTTCCAGCAAACCAGAATCTGGCAGAATGATGGCAGTAAGTCGTGGATTATGATGGTCTCTACTTTGAAGAACAGTCCTTGTTGCTTTTGCTGTTAATTTGCGCATAACAACGCAACTTTCACAAATTTCCCAGAACTTTTTGCTCAACCTAGTATTTAACCTTTAAATAAAAAATACGAACGGGTTATACAAATGGCTGTACTTATTTTTAAATATATTTTAAACGTTTTAGGACAGAAATAACGGTTTTAATGTAGGATATTATTTAATTAAACTGAAAAAAGTGAAATTTGCATATTGCAAAAGTTTAGACACTTTTGTGATTTTTTGGCAACTGTTCACGGAAAAACGCAAACTTATGACGTCACATGCATGAAGTATTTAAATGCCCCGCGCGATAGTATCGGTTTTTGAAGATGCCGCGAGCTAGAAATTTTCAGTCAGATGAAGTAATTAAAGCATGGAAGCTGAAATCGAAAGGGAAGACTGTTGCAGAAATTTCAGCTACTTTGAATCGTCCAAAGAAGTCTATAAAGTACTGCCTAAGGGTGACTCTTTCAAAGCAAAACATAGATCTGGAAGGCCCTCATGGGGCCAGAAAACGAGATTATAGAAGGATCCATAAACTGGCATCTAGAGAAATGATGATTGCTAATCGCATTAAAAGTGAATCGGCGCTTTCTGTGTCAGCGGATACTTTCGTAGATGAATTAAAGATGTAAATTGGTTTACATGAAAATGATAAAACAACCAGCCTTGAAATCTGACAACAAATTGACCCCTTTCCTGCCGTGGAGTAACTCTGTTTATAAACTGATGAAATAATGGGCTGACACCAGTATTTATAAACGAACTTTTTAGAAAATACGAAATTGCTTATTTTCACGTTTATTATAAAAGGAAAATTTTAACTAAATATTCTTGGTGCCGTTTGTCACTTTTGGAATTAAAATTAGGTGTACTTTTCCCTTGAAAGGGTTAATGATTCGGGCCTCACTTTGTTTTAATTCTCAAGTATCTCTGGATTTTCTCAATGGTCGCTAAGTAGCGTAAGACTACATACATACATTGGAAAACAATTTACAGCCATTTGGGGAACTTTTAGCTCTTCCAAAGTATTTATCTGAGCAAAATAATGAGTCTATTCATGTTGCATACAAATCAAAAAATTGATTTAACTCTCAAAATATTACTGTTCTCGAATGGACCGCGTGTAACCCTGATCTGAACCCAATCGAAAACTTTTGTGGCATCATATCTCATACAGTTTATGCAATTTTTTGACAATACTCCTCTGTAAATGAACTTCGATCTACTTTTGAACGTGTTTGGTACGAAATAGACCCCCAAGTGGTGCGGAATTTATTTTCTGCGATGGAAAGTCACATTTTTGCGTTAACAGCAGACAATGTAGGTGCAGCTCGATTTTAATTTATGGATATTTTTCTGTTAACAGACAGATTGTCTATACTTTTGCCACAGTGTTAATTTTTTTTTTGTCATTATATATTATGTAAAGTGTATAATTTAAAGTTCATTGTTTGTGAATGAAGGCTAACTCCCCAGTAATATGACAGTTGAGTTACAACAATTCGTTATATACTTCTCACTACAGAAGCATAATCGATCATTGTCTAAACTTTTGCTGCGCACTGTATAATATCCATTCTATTCTGGATTTTGAAATTTATATTGCATTTTATTGTCATTAGTGAAGAACACGGCGATAATTTAGTTTGCTTGAATGGTAAAAAATATTTTCTGTGAACTTTAAATGTAAATTTGCATCAATTTGTATCTTAATAGAGTAAGGAAAATGTATTTTGGGACCCTTGAAACTGTGGGCCCGGGACACAGGCCCCGAGTGCCCCTGTGATAACCAGGCCCTTCACGCATTTTATTCACCTTTCGATTGAGCAGTCTCGCAGATCGCTTCGCAGTACCTATGTGACAATTTGTCACAGCAGTAAAAGTTTAATCGAGCCTTTTATTCTTTCTTTGATTAAACAGCCTCCGAGACCGCTCACAGTATCTGTTCGACACTTTTTGTCACAGTAGTTAATACGACAAATATAGTGTATTACAATTTATCCTAAAAGATTTACCTAAGGTGCAAGCTTCCTTCTTTTCTCTGCGAAAAGTGGGATTTTTTTTTTTCCTTCTCACCCATTCCAGAACAGATAAAAATTACTTTGGATTTCCGCTTCACTGGAAGTATGTAAGAGTGTTTAAATCAATGGAGTTAAAAATAGTTTAAGAGAAAGTGATGAAGTGAAATTTTGTAATCGAGATTTGATAATATATCGAGACTGAAATGTTTTCACACACGAGTGTGCATATGGGTCGGGTGGAAAGTCAACTTCATTCCGAAGCTGCTAAGTCAGATCCTAAAGAAAGAAAGAAAAAAAAAAACAGCGACCTAACAGGTTTAAAACCTCATCTTTTTTAACTTCTTTAGTTTAACTTTCTTGTGAGGGGGAACATAAATACTGACAACACCAAGTAAAAGTCATAAGTTATAATTTGCTGCCCTATATATGGCGAATTACCGAATACCAAGAAGAATCTTGCACCACCAAGCAAGATGAGTGCAGTAAAAGGAATGCTGATCGCTTTCATTTTTGTATATTTTGAATTATCCTTGTCTAGAAATATTCGCTTATGTGAATATCATTTTTTGGATTAAAATACAGGGTGGCATAAAATAACTTTGCCTGTTTGGATGAATCTATAAAACTAATAAACGAAATGATACCAAATTTTATGTTTAGATAGTTGAAGACATGGAGAGATGAAATCCGCGGGAAAGGTATGATCATTTACTACAGTATTATGTTACAAAAAGTTACAAGTTACAAAATGGGGAAAATATTTGAACTGCCAGAGTCGAAAAAATCAGATAGTTGGATTAATCGGCCGTAAAATGGATTATCCAAATTGTTTTGTGTGTACATGACAGCGGAACTAATAACTTCTCTTCAAGTAACAATTTATTAGCAATACGGTGGGAAAAAAAGATTGCGAAAAATGACACATTTTAGATCAATTCGAATTGAACGAAAAAAAAAACAAGAAAAACAGATTTCTTTTTTATGTTATCCATTTGTTCCAATATTTAGAGCCGTGCGATTTCATCTAGAATTATTCCTAATTTTTCTCTTTGTTTCTTTAATTTATTATTTATTAACATTTTATTACGTTTGGCGATGAATAAATTCTAAATTTTTATAATTTCAATATAAGATTTGTCACGAGGCGGTGTTTCCCGAGAATAATTAATACTGATGAGACTAATGATGACGCATGCCTCTAAACAGAAAAAAACCTTTAATGACATTAATACACAACTATTTACAATTTTGTAATGCATTAACAGTCTAGGCTCACTGCCTATGCATCCCGTATTTCTGAGAGCATTAAATAAATACAGGTGTAAAGTTTCAGCGCACCAACTGGCCAAAACATTCTCAGCCGTCCTCCTCAAGGGCCTCTATCTGCTCTCCTCGTAAAGTTTTTATCTTCACAACCCCCTAGCATCTACCCCCTCCCCCCAACATCCCCCATCCACGGACAGTCCACTTCAAGATTCCAGAAATGCGTGCAAGGTTTCGGGAGTTTCGAGGCCCACGAATGTGACAAGCTTTTTAATAGGGCAAACATTTTGGAGGTATCCGGTTATTTCAGGAAATATATATTAACAATTCGCTCGGGATACGAAAGCAAACATTTTGGTAACTACATTTGTATACATCCTCCCTTTCCCCTTTTATCAAGGAATAATCTTGGATTGCCCACGGTCTAAAACATTACCCTATTTTTATGAAAACAGTCGAGTAAAAATATTACCCTTCTTTTCTGCTAGTAGTCTAATGATAAAAAGCATTGGTAACATTCAAGTGAATAATTAATTTGGATAACTGATCAATTGTGCTCGGTATCCACAGGGCCGGAACCTGGAAAGGGGGGTGGGTTGGTACATATGCCCGGGCGCCAGAGTAGAATGGGCCCGAAGGAAGATTTGGTTCGTTATTCGGTTTTAAAAAAAAAACAACCTCTAAATGTAGGTAAAAATGTCATAGAATCGGACAACCTAAAGTAAAAATGCATTTGTTTTACTCATTGCTTTGAAGAGCGCCGGTTTTTCCATTAGGTGACCGCCCACGGGACACCAGAACAATACTTGATTAACGAATTCATCCACAGATACTTACAATATCAATAGAATATACCAATTAGGTTTGAATCGGTTCAATTTTTCGAACATTATCGTGATGAAAATTGTACGTGTTCTGCTTCTGTGTGCCCCTTTAACCCTTTATGTACTGAATTAAAATTTTATCTTCTAAAGCATTTTTCGGGAATTGTTTAAACTACATTAGAAGATTTACATAATCATTTAATAAATTTTAGAAGGATTGAAGGATTAATTAAATTTGAATTATAGGGATTTTGTGTAATATTTATAACCTCACTCAAATCTTTTATTTTAAATATTTTTCTTAGTATTTTGTAGAATTACGAAAGATACAAATATAATGTTCTTACAATAGAAATATAGAAATATTTCTAATGTAATTCGAAATGAAAAATACCCCCAACGCCAAGAAAGCTGAAAAGATGCAAAGGCAAAAGAATCATCCATTTAAAAATATTTTATTTTGTGTAACCAATAATACTTTTGGAACAAGATGAAGTAATGTATCTATAACTCATTCTATACTGTATTACAACTAATCGATGTATTAAATAAATTTTATAACAAGTTATTTTAATGGTACTTATAAGTACCGTCAGTAGATAAAGGGTTAAACAAACTGTAAGATCCATACTTGATAAATGAACTCATCCAAGATACAAAATATATAATATTGTATATATGAACGAAGTGATTGCGATACGTCTGTTTCTAAATGAATAAACCTAAAAGTTTTAGTATTAATATACTACTTCCTAACAATTATTACATATTTAAAGTAACAAAGAAATGGATCGAAAACTTTTTAAAAAAATTTTGTAAAGGAAAGGGGGAGGGACGCCGAAATTCATGCTTGCCCCGGGTGAATTAAATGAAAGTTTCAGCCCTGGTCATCTCTCCAGCCTTGCTATACTAAAGTACAGAAAAACTTTGATATTTAATTTTTGGGGGGTTTTCGTGTTTGGGTAGGTGGGGAATTTGTCAATGCCTTTAAAAGTTTAAATATAAAATACGGTTCCATTCCGCTCATCAGTTTTGCTACAGATGTTTCCAAACAGAAACAGTTTTTATTGTCGCCCTGTATATTCTTCAGTGAGAAATAAAAAAAAATATATAATTCTTCAAATAGTTAATCAATATAAGAAAATTTTCAACTTCAAAGTTTAAAAAAATTAACTTTTAGATATTTTGTATTCGTGTGTATGATTTTTTTTTACTTTTAATTTATTAACGAAATATACAGGTAGGCATCGGCTTTTTCTTTCTTTCATTTTTTTTTTTTTTTTTTTTTTTTATAACTATGGTTGCACCTGTGAGAAATATTCTCGAAAGTGTTTTAATACTTTTCTACGATATTTATTTTAATTTTTAATGATCGATAGATGGAACTTTATTACAGTTTATATCATTTCTTTGAATATAGTATTGAATGATACAATAAGGTAAAATTTGCGATTTCTCTCCCTTCCTGGACAATTGATGTCATTCAAACATAATTACTGGACGCTTTCAAAGTTAATACTTAAGACTGTTCTCAAGTTCACTGCTCAACAAGCGCGAAACTTTCAGACACAATGACGGACACGTTTTTTAAACGTAAAGTTATAAAACTAACAGGCCTGACTATGGCAGCGATTTGGAATCGAAATGAGTTTTTCATTTTTTGATAAATTACCTATCAAGTTATATGCTATTTGATCACGTGACAAGACCATTTTCTCCCTTCACGGAATGGTTTTCTTCTTTCGTCTGCAAATTCGGTTCAAAACGCCAACTTTGAAAGTATTTTCTGAAAGATCTATTGCGTTTACAAGTAAACGGAAATACGATTAAAAGTTATCTAGGCTTTAAAAGCCGATTTGCGCATAGAGTACGCCGCCCGTGTCTTTAAGGGTTAATATCTCGGCTAATTACCGACAATTTTTTTAAAATCATTATCAATAATCCTTTTATATCTTTGCGACGATAGCTCCAGAGCTCTTCAACTCCTTTGCTGAACGCCCGCAAATCGAAATTTGTGTGTAACGGGAAAATGCGATTCTGTCAAAAACTATGACCTAGGGTAATAGCTAAGTTTCCCTGCAGGATTTAAATTAACTTCTAATAATCCTGATTTTTTTTTTCATAATTTTAGTAGATTCAGAAATAGAGGGGTGGGGGGGGGGGCATATTTTTGCATTCATTTTCGACGATGTCTCTGAAAATATAATACCTAAAAAATAAAATGTATTTCTGAGTTCGCCGTTACACGATACCCCACACTATATACAAAGAAAAGATTTGATTTTTTTTTTTTTAAGTAGCTTAATTAGCCCCTCTGCATCTTTCCTAAATATATTTGTGAATGGTTAATAATCTATAAATATGTGGGTTAATAGCCTTTATTACTTCTGCCAATTTGAACTTTCCACGTTCCATAGTTTACCAATAAAATGGCTGTGACAGACACTGGAGTGATCTTATAATGATTCAGTTTTTTATTTTTTAAATACGGAACCCTAAAAGTAAACAAAGTACGTCAAGTTTTTTAATTTCATATATTTTATACGGTTCTTTTTCATCATCTTATGTGACAATTATGTTTTAAATTAAAAACAGTCATGGAGGGACATACCATGGAGGTGGTATTTTAATAAAATAGTTTTAAATTTCAAATTTATTCGAAAGTGTTTTTTAAATAAGTTTTAGATGTATCTTCATAGATCATCTAATTAATGGAACAAATATTTGCGTAAATGTACAAAAAATTGATTGGGACTCAAATTTCCACTTTTTCAGAACAAGCCATGTAGTTTAATGAATAATTCAGATGCACTCACTATATGGCCATTAATGATAGGACACTTTCAATTTTAGACATTTTGTCGAATATTTAAAGATATTCGTCGGATTTTTCTGTAACTTCGGGATTATGAAGACTATGTTCGACTTCATATTTATCAACGGTGGTTTGATCAGAAGGACAATTAGGGAGGCCAACAAAAAAAGAAAAAGAACAATGTTTGGGATCACCCTTGTAAAATAAAATGCTCGAAATGATCTACCACTATAGCTTACGAATATATGGATATTGTACAACATATCACATTCAACGTCTGCATCAGTCGGCTGTAAGCTAAAGCATGTGAATAGCATACCCTGTTGCAGTTGCTAATGTTGTCTATTGTTCGCCTATTAGCTCTAACCATTTCCTCAACCTTCCGCACTGTTTCTTCTGTCGACCACTTCGTTCTTCGTCAACAACTTTTGAACGCGCTGCTCTTCTTGTACAGCTGTTGTCTCATAAATTCGAAATCGACATCTTACAGTTGGACAGTGCTGCCACCTATTGGCATATTTGGAAACAATTTACTACTAATTTCCTATCTCTCATATCGGTTTGTGACCTACTTACTTTCTCTCGTAGTTCCGTGAAGCAAAAATGTTTCAGAGGGATATTTTCTCGCCTATCTCATTTTATCTTCCATCTTGTTGTGGGATGCACGGTATTGTTTTTACTATACAGCATTTCAATATTAATAGGGGAATTCGTTGTATATTTTTTCATTTTTTTTTTTTTAAAGTCTCAGACGTAATTTTTGTCAAGTCTTTAATGTGTTAGTGTTTTTCGAAGTGGTACTTTTAAATATGGACCGAAACGCTAATGTAATGAAGCTATTGCCAATGTATTTACTTTATCTTAGGAATAAATTGCACAGGGCTAGAAAAAAAAATTAAAATGAAGAGCCTTTTAATGTATAGTTTTTAATTATTATTTTGGGGAGGTGTTCAAATTTCTATCACGTACAATTATCTCACAAATGAAGGATTTCTGTCTCATTGATAAATTATAAATTTATTCATAAATATGAGGGTTTTGAATAGATTAATAGATATATGAGGGTTTTGAATGGATAGTTACAAATTCAGTCATAAAGACATCACACTAATAAACATGATAGCATACCAATCACCAATGTTAATATGGTAATATGCAATGGTAATAATTTCCATGTATTAATACACCAATGTTAATTGCTGCATAAGAAATAGCCGTAAACAGGGCACAGGACAAAAAAAAAAAAATCTTCGAAAGAAAGTGCATCATAATATTTAGCTTAGTGGAAACTATGACAATCGTAACAAAACTCAATGCCAGCCTATCTTTTTTTTTTTTTTTTAAATAAAATAAAACCAGAAATTTTATTCAGTAAAATATATTATTAAATAGCGACATAGAAACAAGAGAATTTTAAATTGAATAATTTTCTTGTTCAAATTATATTTTTGACTTGAAGGTGGGGGGGGGGGGGAGGGAAGGGAAGGTTGGCGGATACGAGCATATTAATAAGAGTTTTCTCGATATATATGCTCAAAAAAGGTTAAAAATAAAACCAAAACTAAAAATAGAATCCAATTCGATAAGCACTACAGCTGCAAATAACCACACAGATTATATATAGCACATTATGTATTAAATGCATTCTGGGTCTGCCGAATGCATTTATTACATAATGTGCTATATATAAACTTTCTGTACAATAATACCATTGAAAGATAATGAATATGACCAATAATATGAAAACACAAACACCACATTAACCAGATGTTTTGTTTAAAATGCAAATTGACTGACTATATATGAATTAGAGAACACATTATTTCTATGGCCAAGATTTCAAAATATTTTGTTATAACAATATCAATAATCACAAAGTTTATGACATGCAGCTTAGTAATCTTATACTACAGTGCGAGCAAATATTTTGTGTGTAAATTTTATCCTAAAAACGGCTCTAACGATTTTGACGAAATTTTGTATTTTACCATTTTTGGGCGTAAGACCATTGGGCTAGGTCACGTGTTCAACAAAATTCGATTAGTGGGTCATTTTGGGTCATAATGGGTCAAGTTCAAGCTAATTATATCCAAAAAACGGCTCAATCGATTTTGACTAAATTTTACATCCATTCGTTTATCGGCACCAGAAAACTATTAGGCTAGGTCACATGTTCGAGAAATTTCAATTAGTGGGTTATTTTTGGGTCACTATGAGTCAAGTCAATTTTACCTAAAAAACGGCTCTAACGATTTTGACTAAATTTTGTATTTTGTCGTTTTCGATTACGAGAAGACCAATGGGATAAGTCACATATTAGAGAAAATTCGATTAGTGGGTCATTTTTGGGGCACTGCGGGTCAAGCAAAGTTTATCTAGAAAACGGCTCTAACAATTTTGATGAAATATTCTATCGTTTTCGGGCATGAGAATACCATTGGGCTTGATCGCATGTTCAAGAAAATTCGATTAGTGGGTCACAATGGGTCAGGGTCAAGCTAATTGAATCCAAAAAAGGCCTAAAACATTTCGAAAAATTTTGTAATATAGTTTCCGGGCATGAGATGACCATTGGGCTATGCCACATGTACGAGAAAAATCGATTAGTGGGTCATTTTGGGTCAAAATGGGTCAAGGTCAAGTTAATTATATCTAAAAACGGCTCATTCGATTTTGACTAAATTTTATATCCAACCGTTTTTCGGCACGAGAAAACTATTGAGATAGGTCAGATGTTTACAGGACTAAATTTTGTATTCGGTCGTTTTGGATTACGAGAAGACCAATGACCTAAGTCACATATTAGAGAAAATTCGATTAGTGGGTCATTTTTGGGTCACTGTGGGTCAAGCAAAGTTTATATAGAAAATAGCTCTAACGATTTTGACGAAATTTTGTATTTTACCATTTTCGGGCACGAGAATACCATTGGGCTAGATCACGTGTTCGAGAAAATTCGATTAGTGGGTCATTTTGGGTCATAATGGCGGGTCAAGGTCAAGCTAATTATATCTAAAAAACGGCTCAATCGATTTTGACTAAATTCTGTAATATACCGTTTTTGGGCATGAGATGACCATTGGGCTAAGTCACAAGTTCGAGAAAAATCTATTAGTGCGTCATTTTTGGGTCACTGTGGGCAATATATAAATACAATATATATATACAAGCTATTTGTATCTAAAAAAAAAACGACTCAAACGATTTTGTCAAAATTTTGTATTATACAGTTTCTGGGCATGAGAAGACCACTTTGGTAAGTCACATGTTCGAGAAAATTCAATTAGTGGGCCATTTTATGGTCACTGTGAGTCAAGCTAAGTGTATCTAAAATAACGGCTGAAAACATTATGGCAAAATTTTGAATTATATCGTTTCTGAGCATGAGAATACCATTGAGCTAAGTCGCATGTTCTGGAAAATTCGATTAGTGGGTCATTTTTGGGTCACTGTGGGTCAAGCTAACTGTATCTTAAAAAAAGGCTCAAACGATTTTGACAAAATTTTGTATTATACTGTTTCCGGGCACGAGAAGATCATTAAGTTAGATCACATGTTCGAGAAGATTCGATTAATGGGTCATTTTTGGGTCACTGTGGGTCAAGTTAATTTTATCTAGAAAACAGCTTTAATGATTTTGATTAAATTTTGTTTTCTATCGTTTTCGGGTTCGAGAAGATCGTTGGTCTAGGTCGCATGCTTAAGAAGACTCTATTAACCAGTCATTTTGGGTCACTATGGGTCAAGGTTTAGCTAATTTTATCTAAAAAATGGCTCAAACGATTTTGACAAAATTTCTTATTACACCGTTTCCTAGCACTAGAAGACCATTGGGATATGTCAGATGTTCGATAAATTTAGATTAGTAAGTCCTTTTGGGGTTACCGTGGGTCAATCTAATTTTATCTATAAAATGACTTTAGCGATTTTGACTAAATTTTGTATTCTATCGTTTTCGGGTTCCAGAAGAGCATTGGTTAGGTCGTGTGTTCGAAAAATTTCGGTTAGTGGGTCCCTATGGCTTAGGACCATACCAATTTTATCTAAACAGCAAGAATTATACAGTGAGAATGAAATATCGAATTGAACACAAGGTTAATTTTGACCGAGCTTAGCTCGGTCATGCCCGCTAGTAAGATGTTATAGAAACAAAGAAAATACATCATTATCCCGGGAGAACTCGTTTGTGAGAATGCCCAATTGCTTTTCTTTTACTTTACATTCATTTAATATCAACTTTTTTTGGTTGGTTTAGTACTTTTATTCACAAAAGAGGTAAAGTAATTGAAATAACATTTTAAAATTTTAATTAAAATGAAAAATGGTTTAAGGGTGTTCTCAAATCGAGAAGGGCAAGTTTCTGACATAAGTTTTAATTTATTTTTGCTCGAAAATGCATGAAACTAGCTGGTATTGTTGTTTAGAAACTATGTCATCGAGCTGTTTTTCCCTTTTTTGCAAACGCAATAGATCTTTCGGAAAATAATGTGAAAGTGGGCATTTTGAACGGAATTTCCGCGCGAAGGGAGAAAGAACACTCAAGAGCGGGCGAAAAACGGGTTTGTCACGTGATCGAATTAGCTTATAACTCAATAGGTAATTGATTGATCAAAAAATGGAAAAAACAGTTCAATTCCAAATCGCTTCCATAGCCAGGCTTTTCAATTTTACATCTTTTCGTTAAAAAATAAATTTGTAAATATGTCAAAACGTTTTTCGCTTGTTGAGCAGAGCAGTTAAGAACAGCCTTAAATAAGAGTCTTAAAAAAGTACGACTGTGAGAGAAAATCTCATGCAGCGAGTTCTCCCGGGTTAAGCGCATTTGCAGCAGTAAAATAATGTATTTAAAAATTATGAAATTATATAGATGCCAAAACTTGGGCTGTTAATTAGTTAAATAACTAACATTCAGCGGCAATAAAAATTATTTTCCATGAAAATATTTACTTAAAATAATAAAATAATACTATCCATATATATAAATAATATATAACTCTGTTACATCTTCTATGTTATTTTTCTAAATATTCATCTCCACTTTATCAAAAAAAAAAAAAAAAAAAAAAAAAAAAAACCTGTCTAAAAGTGTTAGAAACATCTGAATGCAGCAGACAAAAGAAAAATTCTACGCCTGTGTAATTGTTGGTTACTTATTGAAATTTAGTTTATTTGGAGTGTGCTTTTGTGTTTAAATGGAAAGAAAAATTGTTTTCGTAATTTTCATCAAGATTAGAGACATGTTTCTTGTTATTGCCATTAAAAATTGCTATGAAATGCTGTACAGTTTCCTTATTTTCAAAGTTGTGAAATATTTTGTTAGTAACTCGACGGGACTTAAGGTGCTTCTCGCATTCCCTGATCAAGAACGCGAAACTTTTTGACACATTTTCTGACTCATTTTTGAACGTGGAGGCATAAAATTGGCAGGCGATTTTTTAAAAAATTACTTATCAAGTTATAGCGATTCGTGTTACGTGACAAGCTTTTTTTTCTCTTTATTGCGCTGCCGCCTCAGGAATTCGGTTCAAAACGCCCACTTTGACAGTATTTTCTGAAAAATCTTTTGCCTTTACCAAAAAATTTAAAACGTTATTCGATTACATAGTTTCTGAATAAGAAGACTTGCCAACTTCATGCGTTTCTTGATAACAATGAATTCAGAAATTTGTCACAGACTAGCTCCTTTGTATTTGAGAACAGCCTTTACTGTATTATTGGATTAATCTACTTTAACCCCTTGAGCTCTAGCGTTATTAGCGGATGTATGTTACTAGCAACCAATGTTGCTGCATCTGGCAGATTTTTAGAAATTTTGAATTCACACCACAAAAACTTAATTGGTAATTTTTTTTTTTACTTTATTTATAGAAATTAAATCATCTTGTAAAATAAAAATAAGAGTTAAAACTTTCTGGTGAGCATTCAGAATGTCTAATTCATGGCGTACGTCATTGCGTTGTCGGAAATTATCAAAATAGAATGACGTACGCTGCATACGTCAGAGAGTAAGAGGGTAATAATACAATAGAATTATATATATTTAATTTATAAATTGGGACACAGAGGGTTAATCTACTTTTCTCCTTGAGAGGGGGGGGGGGGCATTTCTGTAATTCCGGGTGGAAACCATTTTGGAATTCCGGAGTTGAAATTTCCCTTCCAGGATCATTACCACAATGAAAAGTTCAAAAACTTCCGAGAGAGGATTATTCTCTCCCGAGTCGTCCCCTGAATTCCTCGTTGTGATACAATTTTAAATATTTTATTAAAGTGTTTAGACTCTTATGTCGTAACTTCTTAAATTCAGGTGAAAGGGTTCAAATCACGTTCTATGATTTTTTACTTTAAAACTGGCATTGTGAACTGTTCGTGCTTGAAAGGCGTGAACGTCCAATGAGATTTTTACAGTCCACTTCACTCAAAGAAACTTGCCTCCAAACGAAACTTTTAGATATGTCTTATCGCGTTTTTGTAAACATGCGTAAAATTTAAAAACTTCAACTGACCCTTTTAACTCTCTTGTGTGAATTATTTGCGCTTAATTTCACTTTTTCTTTATTATGTGGATTTCAGTAGCAGTGGTGTAGTCCTGGAAAATAAAGTGAGGGGACGCTTATAGTCCTGAACATAAGGTCCGTTTCAGATGGGTCAAACTTGTTTTTAAATCTTGTCTTCCATCTTGAGTTGCCGAGAAAAGTAATTAAAAAATTAAACTTAGTTTAAATTAAATTTAAACTTCCAAAAATCACATTTTATCAGATTTTTTCTAGATAATTAGGCTAGAAACCCTAGAAAATAGATTACGTCTAACATGTAAGTGCAATATGCGAATATTTTTTAAAGACTTGAATTCTAAAGAGGTGAAATACAAACAAAGGTTCTAAAATCGCGGTTTCATCATGATTTTAATTGAACTATTCTAGCAAAGAACTCAACGAACTCAAGTAATGAATTACATTATCACGCGTCATTTTTGATATATTTAACGCGTTATAATTTATTAAAGTTTTCAATTTTGTTGGAAGATAAAAAGTTCAATGCTTTTATTTTTAAAATTGTTAGGTTATTAGAGAGCTTATCTTTTAAAAAATAATAATAATAGGTTTGGAAAATATGCGTCGTCCAGGTTCCTAGCGTCCCTCTTGAAAATAAAAAGTAAGGGGACGTTCGAGATAAAATAAAAAAGTGAGGGGACGCCGTCCGCTCGCGTCCCCCTTCGACTACACCACTGTTCAGTAGGGAATGGAGGGAAGGGTAACTACCGTTTATTAGCTCTTTCAGCAATTTGTTTCCTGCTAAATATTAAATAAAATGTTTACTTTATTAAATAGAAGGCGAAAATTGAAATCATTGAAATTCCCTTTGAATTTTCATTATAGGGAATTCCTTGATTATAGTGATTTATATTAAATACTATCTGCGCAACAACCCGTTGTGTTGTATTTTAAAAAATCTTTAGAGTTTTTTTGGGGTAAATATTTTAAATTTAAAATGTAATTATAGTACTTTGTTTAGACCGATCAGTCCCCATAAGTCCTTAAAATTTGATGCATTTCTTCTCGAATTTTTAACCCATTGAAAGGCGGTGGTTCATTTTTTAACCATTCAATTTTAATCCATAAATGCCACAAGAATTTTGGAATGAAAACTTTCCTTTTATTAAGTACAGGAAGAAAGGCTTTTACTTATTTTTAAACACATTTGTTTGTAAATTCTGGTGTCATTTAATAATTTCTGCATTTTACGAATAAAAGTATTTTGCCCCTGAAAGGGTTGGATAATAAAAGATTGCTTGATTATTCGTTCTTCCGGATTTTCCCTGTTTTCTCAAGTTATTTTAGACAATGCGACAAGTCGGAGTGCGACAAGTTGCAAATTGTAGCCAGAAATTGACTCTGATATGTGATGACAGGACTGATACATTTTGAAATATAAAATATCTTGAGGTGGCAGTTCCCCATCCCCTTCCCTAGCCTCCCTGAAATGGCGCCACTCTTCTTGTCTTCAAATCAGGGATATTATAGCTCCCAGAGTACAATACACGTGATCTCTTAATGTATCCTCCACAGAATGAAATATCTCACAACGTGATATCTGGTGATCTAATTTGCCAAGATTTTATAAAATGTTTACTTTATTAAGGGGTCTCAGGACTCTTAATACTGGGGGGGGGGGGATGACCATTTTCAGCATTTAATATCTTAAAATGTATGTGATTTACAAACATAATTTTTAGAGGATGAACGATGTGTGTTCTTTCATTTCATAGGCTTAAAAAATTACAGAATTAATATTTATACGGTGTTTTAAACTGTCAGACATTTGTCGAGCAGAAAATTGGTATGACAGCTTACGCACAAGATTAAACTAGTTGGATATGCCAATCCCAAAGCTTTCTTCTATCTCATATATTTTAATATTTCAAAATGTTGTTACAAATGTCAATATTTCATTTTTATTAGTTCAATACTATATGAACTTCGAACGAAAATTACACAAAATTGCTATTATAGTGCCTCCTTTAGGCGGAATATTTCGAAATTCAGGGAGGACTTTCTAGCTATGGGCAAAAACATACGCAAAAAAATTGGTTCAATTCTATGCATAATTTCATACACTTTTCGATGATACAATATTCAAAATGCCACAAAAACACACAAAAATCGCTATTACAGCGCCCTCTACAAGCAGATTTTTTCCAAATTAAGGGAGGACCTGCTTTCCATAGCCGAAATCTTATTTAAAAAAATTTGGTTCAATTCTATGCATAAATTCATACACTTTTCGATGGTACAATATTCAAAATGCCACAAAAATCAATATTACAGCGCCCCCTACCGACGAATTTTTTCCAAATTAAGGGAGGAGCTGCTTGACATGGCCAAAAGCATACACAAAAAAAATTGGTTCAATTCTATGCGTAACTTCATACACTTTTCGACGTACAATATTCAAAATGCACAAAAATCGCTATTACAGCGCCCCCTACGGACGGATCTTTTCCAAATTAATGGAGGACCTGCTTGCCAAAGCCACAAACTTTAAAAAAAAAAAAAAGTTCTATGCATAACTTCATACAATCTTCGATGGTACAATGGCGACACACGGACAGACAGACCTTTTCTATAAACATGTGTTTTGGGATCTCTGACCCCTAAAACTTGTAAATCCGTCGAAAACCGGAAGTCGAAAAAAATTTCGATTACAATACTTTCGATTGAAGATAGAAGAAGGTAAAAAATAATTTTTGCAACTAGAAAGAAAATTTTGGTGCCTAAGTGCACTTTAGATTGTAATAATTACCCTGAATGTAAATAAATTTGTATTTAAAAGAATTTTTATATTTTTGTACGAAGTTGTATTTAGCTAATACAAAATTTTGGAAATTTCAAGAGTATAATCGCCTAAAAATTTTTTTTTCAACGATAAAATGGGAATTTTAAGTTCAGTTTATACAGACTAACATGAAAAACATTTTGAAAATTTAATAAAAAAAAAATATTGAAGTTTCTGAGATATCCTGCGCGTTATGCACAAAAACATCATTTTGAGAAAAATGACTTCAAAATTTTGGAAACGCTGCTTCAGCTATTGAGCGGGTATAGTTCTAAAATCGATAACTTCTATTCTCATGGGAATTTCAAGGAAACAAATGTATCATATCGTTCAGAAGTAATAAGTGTTTAACATGTAAAAAAATTGAAATTTTGAAAACTTTAAACTTTGAGTCCTGAGACCCCCCCCCCCTTAAATAGAGTGCGGAAAATTGAAATCATTGAAATTTGCATTGAATTTTCATTATGCGCAATTCATCCAATCGCGCCCGTCGGCCTAATCTTTCGGAGTTTTCCGTGGTTTTCTTCGAACCTTGCATATCCTTAAATACGAGTTAGGTTCCCTTAGAAAGACCCCCACAGAGGGCCTTCCCCGTCGGGCCCACGTGTAGATAATCGGTTGTCAAATAAACGGCAACATTATGCACAATTCCTTGATTATGGTAATTTATGTTAAATACTATCTGAGCAACAATCCGTTTTGTTGTATTTGTATTTTATAAGATCAATGACAGCAATCATTTATGAATTAATTTTTTGATTATAAATTTACAAATACAGTAAAACCTCCCTAAAGCGACCACGTTCCTTTCCAATAAAAATGGGTCGCTACGAGAGGTTGTCTCTTAATGGAGGTCATGTTTAAATCTCGGTTTTAATTGTTGAAAAAAATGTAACAATGTTACTAAAATTTATTTTTCACATTAGGAAAAAATATAAAAATTTAAGTATTAAAAGAAAAGTTAATTACATAAGTTAATTACTTCAGAGTTTAAAAAATGGATACATTGTGTGTGACATCTGCTTTGATTTTACGGTTTTATCTTTTAAAACTTTTATTTTCCAGTCCTTACGAAGTTCAGTAAATAAATGCAGTTTGTTTTGGACGGTCAATGACGATTTCATTAATTTATCTATTTCTTTGAGAGTTTCCTAACAGAATAGGACAGTGGAGTTTATTGACCGTCATTCTTAATTATTCATCAGGGTTAAATTCATTGCATAAAAAGACACAAAGGGGTTTAAACACTTAAAATTTACCGGGATAAAAAAAAAAAATCTAAACTTAGTTTAGAAGTTTGATGAATAATGCTCTCTCCGAAATTATTTTACTAATAAAACCTTCTTCAAGCGACCAGGAAAAAACGGAATTTTCTTCAAAAAATTGGTCGCTCATGGAGGGAGTTCTTCTGAGATGGTCTCTGAATGGAGATAAAATTAATATTGAGCCTATGGGAATAAATTTCGTCCCATGAGAAAATGGTCGTTCTGGGAGGTGGTCGCTTAATGGAGGTGGTCACACAGGGAGGTTTCACTGTAATTTTTTGCTTAAAAAGCACTTTGCTCACAAGTAAAACTTTACAACGTACAAGATATTTCGTGTACAAGTAGCAAATCTTGCATTTTTCGTATTTTATAGACTACCAAAATTGTAAATATAACTATCATTCACATCTCGGGCCGCTTAAAGAAAATTGAAAAGCAAAAGTTAATGAAGTTTATCAACATTTTAACATCAGGTCGTCGACATATAAGAGCCTTTTAAACAATATTTTGTGTAATTTTAAATTATAAAATATTAGGAATTCTGAAGACATTATAATGTAACCTAAAATTTATTTATAATACTAAAAAAAAAAAAAAAAAAGTAACCGCTCTGGAACCCAATCATTACTAATACCAATCATTATATATACTCAAGGAACACGGCTTCAAGGGATTGAAAGATTTGAATACAGATAAACAAAAATATATCTAATCGGGGACATCTTAAGACATTTAAGTGGCCTAATCTCTTTTTTAAGGGAGGAGAGGGAGAAGAGGATTTTCATATTAACCTTTAACTGATGTTACCGGTCTCACAGACCGGAGCTTTTTTCAATTTTCATAGTTTAACTTGCAAATTTCAGTTTATCTACAAACACTACTGATTTTTTTTTTTTCGTTTGGAACATTAGTACTAATATCAGAGACTTTTGAATAGATGAATATTAATTAACACTCCTGTACAAAAAGTTTAGTACAAGAACAACATTCTATGAGTTAATCGCGGCTTTTATCCATCTTTCGATGGAGCGGTCTCACAGACCGCTTCACACTAGTTATGTGACAATTTCTGTGACATCAGTTAAAGGTTAATATGCTTATATACGCACATTTTTTTTTTTAAGAATTTAGTTAGTTCTTTCTGCGTTAGCTAAGAGGCTACTTCAGTCAAACGAAAAGACCCCGATCGCTAAGGCTAATCTTATGGAAGAAATTTATAAAGCTATATCTCGGTCGCATTTCAATATTTTTAAATATTTTTTTTTTCTTGCATTGGTAGCTGAGATTGTTCTGTACAAAAGACGTTTTTTACTTTTTCGATTTTGTTTACAGGTATTTTTAATGAGGACACTTTCATTTTCGGAACCGGCTCCGAAAATGAAAGTGCAGAAACAAGAATGTTCATTTTTGAAAACCCATTTTTTACAAAGAAAATCACTGAGGAGAAAAAAAGACCATATCTAGATTTTAGTAAAACAATGGGATAAACCCGGACTTCCAGGGTTACAGAATATAGGTGAAAACAACCATATATAGTATTTCTGATGTTAACATCCTTTCTTCTGAGCACATGCTAAAGGCACAACGATGAATGAGGTATTTTTCGAAAGGTTCTGCAAGCGACTTTTGACGCAGTATGCTACTTGTATATCGTTATAACACGTTTGGTAAATGCAGTTAATCAAAAACTAATGAGAAAACGTATCGGCAAATAATGTCAAAGTTTGCTGCGATAAAGCCCCGCACGGGTGTTTTTTTATTATTATTGATAACTCTAATAAATTTTTTTCATTTAATATATTTTTTTAGAATGTCCACTAACAATACCAACAATAATATTCATATGAAAAATTGCAATAATGCGTTCAAATAAAGTTTTGAAACTTATTAAAAGTGATATTTTCATATTGACCTCGCGTCAGGAGTTAACAGCCGAAGAAATCGCCGAAGATCACTATTTACAATCAGCCATTTTTATTCTGTTCATGTGAGTGGTTAAGGCACGAAATTCGATTGTAGCCAAAAAACAACAAAATTTTGGGACTTTTTTGATTTTTCTTAAATATTTCGAGACCCGTTGCCGTAGCATATTATTTGTCAATTACAATATTAAAGAAGATAAAATTTTCTACATCTTTCATATTTACAACTTTTTTATGCACTCAATAGAAAGCGCAGTACGCCATTTCAAAAATAGAACATTTTTTTTCAATTTTCTTAAAAACCGTGAAAAACGTAGTTCTGCCCGATTATTCAAATGTTCCCCACGGATGTAATCGTGTATATGTCGACTTAAAAATTGGTACCAATAAATTATCTATTATTTGCACACCTATTTATTTATTTTCATCTTAACAGACATTTTATATTCAATAAATTTATATAATTTTAAAAGTAGGGCAAAGTGTATAGCCCAGTATAAGACAATTTCCATATTTAGTCAGTAACTTTAAGTGTATACAATGTTAATTTCAAAGCATTGTTTAAAAGAATTCTTCAATATTTAGTAACTTATTGGCACGATAGTTTATATTAAGAAAAAATTCTTGTTTAATTTAATAATTTTTATAATGCATACATATTTTTCCAGGATCAATGGGATAGATATGAAATTTTGCGAAAAACATATTTTATTCCTCACGACAATGGTATATTTTATTTACCATCTACTGATAACATATGTTTTAATGATTTACTGTTTTAAAGATAAGCAAACATTGGATTGCAGTTCCGTATAAAAGGGGGGAGGGGGCTCAAAAAATAAATATTTTATGTAAGAAATACCTTATAAAATAGCTACAATAAAAATGACAACAGATTATTTCACTAACTAATGTTATGTATTTCTCTTGTAAAATTTAAAAATTCTGTCAGTAAAATATTTGAGATCACTAGTTTCATACGAATATTTAAAAGATTAGTTTTAATAAATATTGTCAAAAAACTTTTCCACGTATATCAATAAATACAACAAGAGATTATACCCGTTTCAGCATGCAAAAATATATAAAATTTTAGGATTATCTATTAATTGCTTTAAAGCTCAAACAGAAAACCTTACTTTGGTTGTTGAAAAATACATTTTGTGGAATATTCCAATCTTCTGTAATATGTACTGTTTTGAAATTATATCTGTTTAATGATCTCAGTGATACCATTCATCAAATGAAATATCAGTTTATTTATGACGTAGACCGTATAAACATTTTTGTTTTAGCTTTGATCCCCTGTCTCATTCAACTCCACTTTCCCTACACAATAAAAAAAAAAAGGCACGCAGTATGACTGCATAAGCTAAATGAAAGAATGTATTTTAATAATAATAATTTCTACAGGGCAATTTAACAATATTTTTTTTCTCTTTAATGGCACTATTATAGGATTATTAGCATCCCGTTTCAAAGGAATATCCTTATCCTCAATAAAAGAGATCTTAATCATGTTCATCTAGAGGTATAAAGCCGAAAAAGTACAAAAGCACAACATTAAATATTGATCTCAGGTATCTCATGAAAAAAAATTTAAAAGTAATAAAATGTAAGCGAGATAATTGTCAAGAACGCTCCCATAGGTTTAATATTACCTTGCGAATGTCTTCGCGTGACTAATTTCGTCTCATTATTCATATAACTATGGCTTTAAACGCATAAATACTACAACTACCGTAAAATCTTTGAAAAGGAAATCTGTATATACCGAATCCGGTATTTAGAGAAAATATTATATATTTTAAAGAGAAAGAATATGAACAATTATACCTGCTAAGATGGAAACCTGTTTAAAGCGGAATATATTTCGGCTCCTTTCGGCTCGGTTTTCAAGATTTTAATGAATCAATATTTGGAAAAGCTGATTACGTAGTTCAGCATTACGTATTTAATGATTATACACTTGAAAATTTCAAAATCCTGCTATTAGAGATTTATTAAAATTCTCGTGGTAAATTTCTTTTTAAGGTAGGAGGGGGGCAAAATCCATGTTTGCAAGGGTGCAATAAAGGCTAGTTTCGTCCATGAAACACATAATTTACTGCAACCAATATAAAGAAATTAACATACATGATTAAATCCGTGGGAAACATTTGAAGAATCGGGGCAGAACTACGACGGTTTTTAAAGAAATTGAAAAAATTGTCCTATTTTTGAAATGGCGTATTGAACTTGCTATTGAGTATATAAAGTTGTAATTATGAAAGTTGTAGAGAATTTTATCTTCTTTAATATTGTAATTGACAAATAATATGTTACGGCAACAAGTCTCGAGATATTTAAAAAAAAAAAAAGTCCCAAAATTTTGTTGTTTTTTGGCCACAGAAAATTTAGCCTTAAGAAATTTTGTTAGAAAACTTGGTTTTTCCATGCTTGCCTCAGTATAAACAAATTAAAAAAAATAAAATCTTCTACCCGACCTTTTGCAAGGTAACCCCCCTTTTTTTGGTACATTTCCCCTGTACTATTAAGCTCACCTACACAATTGTATAGGTCAGGTCTTAAAGCGTTATAATATAGATGCTATAAAAATGTTCTCAGAAGCAGAGAAAAATATATACATAATTGCCTATTATTACCTATATAGGCATTTTAACCCTTTATCTACTGACAGTACTTGTAAGTACCATTAAAATAACTTGTTATAAAATTCATTTAATACACCGATTAGTAGTAATACAGTTTAGAATGACTTATAGATGCATTACTTTATCTTGTTCCAAAAGCCTTGGAGATTAGTGGAGATTGCTTTTGAGGCCTATAGCAACAATCCCAAAAGCCTTATTGGTGACATAAAACAAAAATATTTTTAAAAGTATGATTTCTTTTGCCTTTACAAATTTCATCTTTAACACGTTAAGCGCCACGTCAGCCACCGGTGGCTGACACTGAACTTTCCGTTTAGAACGCAACATTCACCGATGACTGACGGTCTAAAATATGATATAAAACTAAAAAAATATATATTGTTTGAAGTAATTACTGAAAATTTATTTAAAATTTACTTACCTTTTATTTATTAGAGGATTATTCTTGCTTAAAAATTACTTAAAGCATTGTAAATTTTTCAGCTTCAGTGTCGGTCACCGTTGCACTCAACCTGTTAAGATCCTACTAAACTTTCCGAAAAACAAATTTCATTTTCAATTCACAGAGCTCAATGCTTTCGCAAAGCTAACCTCAACCACTATTAAATAAGAAATATTTTAATTTTAATAGATTGTATTAGCAATGATCTTAAATCATATCTAAACTTAAGTATGGTTGAAAATAATCAATTCTAATTGTCATGAGATATATTTTCTTCCGTATTCAAAGTTTTTTCTTTTGAGTTTTGAGTTAAACATAAGCAACAAACCCAAAATTGCCATCGTTTTAGATATATTGAAAAAAAAAAAAAAAAAAAAAACGTTCTACTTGTGATGTAAAATGTATTTGATTTGATATTATTGTGTAGTACAACTTAAAAAGGTGTAAAAGAAAATAACTTAACTCATATTTATATGTTAGAGTATTTGACACTCTTCCATAAGTTGAAGTTATTAAATTCATCTTAAAGTAATATGACAAGTTGCTAAAGTTATATGAAAGAGTTTTGTTCTATACTAAGAAAAAAAGAGTATTTTTATTAAGGTAGGGGAGAGGGGGGGCACATGTGAACAGTACATATTTCACTCAGTTAATTTGAAAAAAATTCAAAAAATTACCAATAGATGGTAGCACTGCTACCATCTTTTGGCTGAATTTTCAGAACAATAAGCCATTTAGATTTCTGGTAGTTGTAATTTGTTTGTTTTAGAAGGTACTAGTGTTTTAGAAGGTACTAGTAAAAAAGTCTTCTAAAGTTATTGAAGTAAAAATTCATAAGACATTTTTTTAAATTAGAATATCAGCATTGCATTCCATAGTAGCATTAATTAGGTAAGTCTACAAAAAGGTTTGTTTCCTTATTTTAATTAAAAATATCTTTTTTTTTATAAGTTACGCGTAAGTTGGTAGATGGGCACTTGTGAACAGAACATATAGGGGGGCAGATGTGAACAGTTCACAAGTGTATTTTTTAAGCCTGTGAATGCATTTATTTCTTTTTATTTTAAAATTTAATTACCCTTGTCAAACATTGATCTATAAATTCAATGTTTTCAGTATTGCTTCACATTTTTAATTTACTGGGAGTTAGATAACAATTAAAAGTGGTGCCTTTCTGTAAAAACCAACATGTTTATTTGTTATTCTTTAATGATCTCCAGTTTTAAACGTATTTAATTTTTCTTAGCCCATATTAAAGTATTTGAAAGATATTTTATGTTATGAAAGTAAAATTTAGTTGGCCAAGAAAAGTATAAGTAGTACTGTGATAATCACCATTTTTTTTATCGCAATTTTACCAATGTTTTAAGCCATGATGCACAATTTTGTTATATACATTGCACAACATTTAGAAAAAAAAAAATAAACACACAATAAGAGAATTATTCAAAAATTTATTTAAAAGTAACACAGTTTTGCTAAGCTTGACTTAAAAGGAGTAGGTATATTAGTGTGTAATTTTACAAATAATTTCTTGTATCTATGTTGAAATATTTATTGATCTATTCACACAACTAGAAAGAGGGTATATCTAATTAGTTTTTATCAGTTTTTATTCACAAAAAATTATTTTTGTCTTATTTATGCATGTGTTCACAAGTATTTTCACAACTGCCCCTCCATCGGGGCACATGTGAACAAATTTAGACAATGTTTAGAATGATGATATAAGTTAGAAATTCTTGATAAATGCATCCAAAAGTTTCACCAAAAGAACAAACAAAGTGTAAATATTCATATAAATCAATTTTTGGTTCAATAGCTCATAACAATTTTGAGAAATTGCCCAAAATGTAAAATTTGTTCACATGTGCCCCCCTCTCCTCTACTTAAGTTAGAATTGACAGAGCTAAGAATTTTCTTCTATTTAAAAATCAAAGTTGCAAAAATAATGTTTATGCAGTACGCATATATAACTGACCATCAGCTCCATTTGGATAATGTTGCAACGATTCCCTAATTTATCTTTGCCCAGGGCCCCATTTAGGCATGATCAGGGTCTGGGTTCGATTCGGAAATATTGCTAAATTTCAGTTGTAAGAACATTATATTTGTATACTTCCTAATTCTACAAAATACTAAGAAAAATATTTAAAATAAAAGATTTGAGTGGGGTTATAAATATTGCACAAAATCCCTATAAATTCAAATTTAATTAATCCTTCTAAATCATTCAATCCTTCTAAAATTTATTAAAATGATTATGTAAATCTTCTAATGTAGTTTCAAAAATTCACGAAAAAGGCTTTAGAAGATGAAATTTTCATGACTTCATAATTCAGTACATAAAGGTTTAACCCGTATCCTATTCTCGATCAAACTATGTGGAAATATAAACTGTGGTAATTAAAAGAAGGCAACCCCATCTCTCTCTATCATATGGTAATGAAAAAAAAAGGTATGAAAGCCAATGTTTTTATTTAAATTGCAACTGAAGACTTGTCCTTCATAATCTCTTGTTTATCTAACTTTTATATGAAACCATTATGTCGCATTAATTGGGGGGGGGGGAATAGGAGGGGGAGGCAGAGCGAATTTTCCAATTAAGGGGACCTTCTATATTGGAGACCAAGAAAAAAAGCACTTTATTATTATTATTATTATTTTTTTTTTTTTTTTTGTAAGAAAGCTGCATGATGGATCTTTTTGAAATTTTAAGTTTATTGTACATATTTTAAGGTATACACAATTTTTTTTTATTAGATTTTGTTGCTTCTGCTCTAAGTTATAAACAAATATGTTCAACCACTTTTTTGACACGGTGGGCAAGATATAAAAAAAACTACTCAATGGATCATCTTGATTTTTTTTAAATTAAAGCTTATTTAATTGCCTTCGATACGAATTAAAGCTTTTACTATAATTATGTAAAAAAGTTATTAACAAATAAGAACGAATGTTAACTTAAAAAAAAAATCAGCCATTACATAATATTTTTAAAATAAATTTATGGGTTCCTTTAATTTTACTAGAAGCTATATTCACGAAGTTTAAGAATTTTTTTTTATTTTTGCATTTCAGATGATTCTACAAGGCGCTATCATGCCCACCGTCCAGACGAAATTTTCCAAAGCAATTGAACATATTTGTTTATAACTTAGAGTAGAAGTAACAAAATCTAATCTTAAGGTATACACAAGATTTTTTTTTATATGTACAATAGACTGTTAAGTGCATGATGGATCTTTTTGAAATTTTTTCTTACAAAAAAAAAAAAAAATCGGTGTTTTTTGTCTTCTAATGTAGAAGGTCCCATTAATTGGTAATATTTTAATTTTGTTTTTACTTCAATAAGAACTATTAATGAAAAAAAAGGGGGGGGGGAGAATTTTCCAATTAATTGGTAGTATTTAAATATTTAGTTTTTACTTCAATAAGAACTATGAATGAAAATTGGTGCTTCTACTGACTTAGAAAATATTCTTTTTATTAAAAAAAAAAAAAAAAAAAAAAAAAAAAAATCTGTTTAATGGTGTTCTTCCTGATATAGAGACTTCGAACATTTAAAAAAAATCCTGTTAAACACTTTCTTAAGATATTAATACAATCTATATATATAAAATAAGAGATGTCTGTCTTGCCTGCCTGCCTGCCTGACCACGGAAAGCTCCGAAATTATAACACCTAGACCTCTGAAATTTTTGTCATGTGTAGATGCTATTACCGGAAAGTGCACTTCACCGCCGGATTTTAAAATTTCAATTTAGATATTTAAAAAAAAAATTAAAACGTAATTAAAACGTTATGTGTTAGAGGCTATTTACAGCTCTAAGCCAATCCGCTGCAATAAAACGTTATGGGTTTCAGGCTATTTACAGCTCTAAGCCAATCCGCGGCAAAGAAGTAACCAGCCAATGAGAGCAGGTGGTAAATATGAGATACAGCAGCTGCATTTCTTAGCCTAACTGTAGCGGAAAATTGCACTGTTTATTTTCCATGCTTTATTTATTTTGTTACTATAAGATTTAATCTTATTGACATTATTTTATAATGTGTTTTATATTGTTTATAAGAAGTGATATAATACAATTCACGTAAGTTACTTTAAATTGTATTCGTTCTTCGTATTAATATCTATTTACATACGCGTAGTCGCCCAAGAATGAAATAGTATAATGTTTCTTCAACTTTCTGGGATCTTAAAGTAATTATTTTTTTTTCAAATTTGCTGATTATTATTTTTTTTCAAATTTGCTGAATCAACGCTTCACTGAATGTTTTCATTTCTTAGTAAAAATAGAACTGTATCTTTTATAGTAATGTGTAAGTTGAAAACTGTACTTTCTATGAAATGGAAACATTCAGTAAATAATTTCCGTTCTCGGGTGATTAAGAGATGTATGTTGTCATCGCCCAAGAATAGGAATAAAACAAATATTTCTTTTCAGGGGAAATGAATGAAGTTATTTGGGTTTTTCTTTTATCTTTTTTTTCCACTTCCCCATATATTATGAGTTTCATAACAAATCCCAATGAAAACATATTTTTTAACACTTTACTGAGTGTTTTCATTTCTTATCAAAGTCATGATATGTAACAAGCACAGGGATCTGTTTAGGAAAAATTGGGTTCTTTAAAGGACCCCTCACAAAATTTTTCATTTCAAAACAGGACCCCTCACAACATTTTTCATGTCAAAACTGAACCCTTCACAACATTTTTTATGTCAAAACTGGACTCTGCACATTTTTTTTTCAAACCAAAGCAGGACCCTTCACAAAACTTTTCACCTTAAAAAAAAGGACCCTTCACAAAATTGTCATAAAAGTAGGCTTTTTACAAACTTTGTCACCTGAAAACTAAACTTTTCACATATTTGCTGAATCAAAGCTTCACTAAATGTTTTCTTTTCATTTCTTAGCAAAAGTATAAGATGTATGTTTTGATTTTAAGATTTGTTATTGAACTCTGTTTCATTTAAAGAGGTACGGGACATACCTATTTTAAAATAATTTTTATTTATTGAGTTACTATTTTGAAATTTTTTGTGATGCTTAACAATAACATGATAAAACTTATTAATCGGTATAACTCGAAATGTTATATGTAGAATTTAAACTTTTTTCATTTAAATAAACAAAAATATAAGTATTAATTTTGATCTGCATTTTAAAAATTGTTATTGAACTCAGTTTGCTTCATATACAAATATTCAATGTTTTGATTTATTATTGTTGACATTATTGGGCGATGACAACGTACATTTTATACCTGACTGCATGTCCATTCTTGGACGATTATTCTGAAACTCCAAATTTGTCTAATCGCCCCAAGAATCGAATGTTTTTTTAAAACATTCAGTAAATAATTTCCGTTCTTGGGCGATTAAGAGTTCATTCATGTGCGATTCTTATGAAACTCCATGTCACAAAATGCACATCTTAACTATTTTACGCACTCAGAATTTTCCATTTTCAATTCTTTTCCTTTTGTTAATCTTTTCTCTCCACTTTCCCACTGTTAAGAAATCGTAATGAAAACATATCTTGCACTTTACTGAATGTCTTCATAGTGCCAGGTCCAGTAGCAGAAAATTCAAGATGGGAGACAGGCGTCACAGATTTTCTTATCTCTTTTGCAGATTATTTTTCGATCAAACCTTTTATTGTTTCACTTTACAATTATGTTTAGCTCTTTATTACTTAATACAAAACTAGATTATTATCTATGAAAATTAATAAAATGCTTAAAGACATTGCAGGCAAGTGGTGGTTTCATTAATTAATGCTTCAATTGTAAAATATTTTACCAGCAGATTATTTTCTGCCACTGAAGTATCTGTCAACAGACACTTGGAGAATTTTCTGCAACTGTGGTGCCAGGCATAGCTGTTTAAAGTTTAGGCGTAATTCAGTGAAGAGAAATTATGATTTTTTGTTGTTGTTGTTCTGTCGCCATTTGTCAAAGTTCCCGACATTCCTCAGCGACAGATTGGAAAAATTCAGCGTGTGGTTCTGCACTCTTTTGTCAAATTTGCTATACATTTCCGCGATCTTTTGATGAAATTTACAATTTATTCCCTCGACTGTTTATCGAATTTTGTGTTTTATTTTTATAGTGGATTGTTTTTACAAGATTTTTCATGAAATTCGCGTTATTTTATTTTATTTTATTATTTTTTTTTTTTGCGACCATTAGCCAAAAATTAGACAAACTTTGCTATGCGTTTCTGCGATCTTTTGATGAAATGTACAATATTTTTCTTCGTTTACTGAAATTCACGTTTTTTTCAGCAATCGTTTCACAAAATGCACGATCTCCCCCCCCCCCCCCCCCCCCAAATCGTTTCACGAAATTTGCAGTTTTTTTTTTTCACGATTTTTTTAAACGATCAGTGACAAAATATTTTTTTCTTTTCCGTGGCCATTTGTCGAACTTTCCTATATTTCTCAGCGACATATTGGCAAAATTTGTAATCTGCACTCTTCAAACAAACTTTGCTATGCGTTTCTGCGATCTTTTGATGAAAATTGCAATATTATTTCTTCGTTTACTGAAATTCACGCTTTTTTTTTTTCAGTGATCGTTTCACAAAATGCACGATTCCCCCCCCCCCCCCCCCTAAATCGTTTCATGAAATTTGTTGGGTTTTTTTAACAATCAGTGACAAAATTTGTGTTTTTCTTTTCTGCGGCCATTTGACAAAATTCGTAATGTGCACTCTTTAGACAAACTTTGCGACGCTTTTCTGTGATCTTTTGATGAAATTTGCAATATTTTTCTTTGTTTACTGAAATTCACGTTTTTTTTCTGCGATCGTTTCACAAAATGCACAATTCCCCCCCCCCCCCCCCCCCCCCCAAATCGTTTCATGAAATTCGCAGTTTTTTTTTCATGATTTTTTTAAACGATCAGTGACAAAATATTTTTTTCTTTTCCGTGGCCATTTGTCGAACTTTCCTATATTTCTCAGCGACATATTGGCAAAATTTGCAATCTGCACTCTTCAAACAAACTTTGCTATGCGTTTCTGCGATCTTTTGATGAAAATTGCAAATATTTTTCTTCGTTTACTGAAATTCACGCTTTTTTTTTCAGTGATCGTTTCACAAAAATGCACGATCCCCCCCCCCCCCCCCCCCTAAATCGTTTCATGAAATTTGTTGGGTTTTTTTTAACAATCAGTGACAAAATTTGTGTTTTTCTTTTCTGCGGCCATTTGACAAAAATTCGTAATGTGAACTCTTTAGACAAACTTTGCGACGCTTTTCTGTGATCTTTTGATGAAATTTGAAATATTTTTCTTTGTTTACTGAAATTCACGTTTTTTTTTCTGCGATCGTTTCACAAAATGCACAATTCACCCCCCCCCCCCCCCCCAAATCGTTTCATGAAATTTGCATTTTTTTTTTTTTTTCAACGATCAGTGACAAAATTTTGTGTTTTTTCTTTTCCGCGGCCATTTGTCGAAGTTCCCGATATTTCTCAGTGACAGATTGGCAAAATTGGCATATGCTTCTGCACTTTTTTTGACGAAATTTGCCATGCATTTCCGCGATCTTTTGATGAAATTTGCAATATTTTTCTTCGATTGTTTACTGAAATTCGCCGGGGTTTTTTTCAGCAATCGTTTGACGAAATTCGCGTTTTTTTTTTCACGATTTTTTTTAAACGATCAGTGACAAAATTTGTTTTTATTTTCCGTGGCCATTTGTCGAAGTTTCCGATATTTCTCAACGACATATTGACAAAATTTGTAATTGCACTCTTTAGACAAACTTTGCTATGCGTTTTTGCGATCTTTTGATGAAATTAGCAATATTTTTCTTCGTTTACTGAAATTCACGTTTTTTTTTTTTTTTTTTCAGAGATCGTTTCACAAAATGCACGATCCCCCCCCCCCCCAAAAAAAAAAATCGTTTCATGTAATTTGCATTTTTTTTCAACGATCAGTGACAAATTTGTGTTTTTCTTTTCCGCGGCCATTTGTCGAAGTTCCCGATATTTCTCAGCGACATATTGGCAAAATTGGCATATGCTTCTGCACTTTTTTGACGAAATTTGCCATACATTTCCGCGATTTTTTGATGAAATTTGCAATATTTTTCTTCGATTGTTTACTGAAATTCGTGGGCTTTTTGCAGCGATCGTTTCACAAAATGCATGATTTTTTGCCAAGATTGTTCGGTTAAATTTGCATTTTTTTTTTCAATTATCTGTGACAAATTTTTATTTTTTTTCTGCGACTATTTGTCGAAGTTCCCGATATTCCTGAGTGACAGACTGGCAACATTCAATGTGCTTCTGCGATTTTTTGATGAAATTTGCAATTTTTTTCTTCGATTGTTTCACAAAATTCATGATTATTTTTCCAAGATCGTTGGATGAAATTCTTTTTTTTCTAATGATCATTTCACAATTTTTTCAACGATCTATGACAAAATTTGTGGTTTTTTTTTTAATTTGTGACAGTTTATCGCATGTTATGTGTTCACCGTTCATGGGTGTCTAAAAATGTAGTCAACAATTTTAACAGGAAGATAGATTATAAGTAACGAACACTCAAAATTTTCGCTTTATTGAATTATGCCTAAACTTTACACTGCACTTTCAATGTGAAAACATTCAATAAAGTATAACATATGTTTTCATTAGGATGAGAAAATATTAACAAAAGAATAAGAACTGAGTGAAAAATCCTTGAGTTCATGAAATACTTAATATGGTGTGCATTTTGTGATATATTAGGAGTTTTATAAGAATCGCATGTGAATGGACTCTTAAATCGCTCAAGAACGGAAAATTATTTACTTCATAAAAAAGTTCAAGAAACACGTTGCATATGTAAATTGCCATTAACACGAAGAAAGAATACAATTGAAATTAACTTACGTGAATGATAACACTTTAAAATTTTAAAAGAAGGTGGGAGAGTTGAATTTCGAGTTTGGAAGGCGGGTGACGATAATTGTCCTTACAACTGTAGCGTTTTCTTCGATGAGTATCCTTTATATGTTGTTTTCTGACAGAGGTCGTTTTAAAGCTTTTGGCCTGTACATTACTAAGCACTCACTCCTCTCCTCTTAACTAATTTTTTCATCAGTAGAGGGTGTTTTAAAATTTTAATTTGTTCATGACTATGGCATACATTTTACAAAAATTTATGAATAAAATTTGCATAACATCTCAACAATTTGCAACTGCTTCTCCCCCATTTTCACACTGTGAGTGGGTACGTATTTCAGACAAAATCGAGTTACATATAAAAATCATATAAATTAAAGGTTTCTTTATAAATATTACCACGGACCCGGGCAACGCCGGGCGTGTCAGCTAGTATAATATATTGTTATACTTTTATGTTAATTTACCAAGTCCGTAAATTAAACTGTTAGTTAAAATTGTTTAATAATAATAGTTTTTAGCAACTCATTTTCATGACCATGTACATGGAGAAAATGTCTAATTGCCTATTGTCTTTGCTAGCAGAATCCAAGAAGCGAATATAAACAGAAGTGGATTTTACAAACGAAATTTGTATCTTTTTATTTATTTACTTTTGTACCTTCAGTTTATTTCCGAATAACACAATGTTTTATTTTTGTATCAGTCAGCATTCAATTTTAGTGTGCATTCCATTTCAGAAGTTTTCTTCGAAGTATTCTATTGGAAGCATTTCTAAATACATGTTACTCGCTGCATTAGTATTTAATTATTATAATCAATAATAATGCTTAACTTAAAAAAAAAAAAAAAAAAATTGTGTATTTCGAGTTCATTTAGATTAACATCTCAAAAGGCGTAATATTTTCCATTTTGATAGAAGGAATTGCACAACTATTGATCAACAAAAAAATATGCATATATTTTCAATGCTTTGCAAATTATCGGATGGAAATTTTATCTAAAAGTTTTTCACTGATGAAAAACATTTTTAAAAAGTTGCCGTGACCAGGATTCGAACCTGGGTTATTGCGGCCACAACGCAATGTACTAACCACTATACGATCACGGCGACAAATGAACTTTATTTTCTTAAGAACTGGTCCGGTTTCTGATCTATTTAAGATGAAAATGACTTATTCCGACTGAGAAGGAACAAAAATATTTCTTCTTGTCTCTGGCTAGATGTCACCACTAGCGATTCCTTTTTAATCATTTCATAAAAATAGCAGCGAGACTTTCAACTCTGTTCAAATTTTAGTTCCAGTGGTTCCCAACGTGGGACGTGTAGGCTACACCTGTGGGCAATTTGACTTTTTAGGGGGGGGGGGGCAGTCATTCCATATTTGTTACACACACATTCGTTGTATTTTTATTTTTGTCGTCCATTCTTTTGGTAAGATAATGTTGTAGGCTAAAATAAATGTAACACACGCAAAATTTAAAAATAAAATGGAAAAAGTTTTCTTGTTGAATGAATTTAAAATAAAAAAATCCCAATCAAAAATTCAAAATAGAAATAAAATCGGAATAATTATACGATCAATCTTTCCAAATGTTTTGACATACCAACCTTTCTTCCCCCCCCCCTTTTTTTTTTCTTTCTTCTCCCTTTCTAAAACTTTTTATAATATTTCTGGTTTAAATGTATTTTACATTTATTTCAATTATTTATTGAATGAACTTTGTATTTCTGTTCGCTGTGTATACATCCACAGAAGGAGCTTTTATATGTGAAATTATTTAAGTGTATATCTACTTCTGACTGTTTTGAACCTATTCAACCTAAAAGATATTTGAAAATATCTGTACGAGGTACTACCGACTTCATAAAATTTAAGTCTTAAATACCCTTAGAAAAGTAATTGGATAAATAGTAAAGATCCATGACTTTTGTGCAGGCCTTTTACACAGTAAATAAATATACTTCACGACGTATACATTTTAAAATAAGATAACACATGGCAGTCAATTAATGATAATGGGGGAGGGAGAACAGATAAATATGTTTTGGTGGGTAATAATGGCTATTTAAAATTGATAAAGATGAGAATCTTGAAATGCTTTTTATGTAATGTATTATCAATAGAAGTTTTTTTTTTTTAAGTCTCCCAAGCTTTTCGACCAACTTTTAACAAGTTAGTAAAATGAATTATAAAATGTGTCAATGTTATCAATTTTAATGATAAATGTGAGTTTCTTCCAAGATATTTTGTAAAGAAAAACAGAGAGGCCATATAACACTATTGTTTAAAACTGAGGTAAGTTGGAAAGAAACAACTATAAAGCTATTTTTGTCATATAAGGCGAATATGTGTATCCTCATTGCATTTATAGATTTATGCTGTTAAAACATATATTTGGGATAGAAATTTCATCTATTTGATAAATTAAAAAATGTGGAATGGATAGTTATTGTTAATGCCCTGATAAGGCTTCCTCCATGTCCATGTGAAATAGTTTATTTTTTAAATAAGAGATACAAGAATAAATAAGAAATATAGAGATTTATTTATTTTGTGTGTGTGTGGGGGGGGGGGGGGGAATCGGGATTTTACAGATGCTTCGGTGAAGCGCGGCCTATAAAAGGTTGTGAAACACTGCTTTAATCCAATTACCCAATAGCTTGTTGTTCCACCAGTGGCTGAGAGGTTCTGCTCTCAAAAACTGGTAGACGGGAAGTTCTGTGTTCGAACCCAATCGCACCCGTCTACCTAACCGTTCGGAGTTTTCAGTGGTTTTCTTCGAACCTTGGGTAACCTTGCGTAAATACAGGTTAGGTTCCCTTAGAAATACAGCTACGGAGAGCACGCCCCCCCCCCCCCCCCTTCGGGCCTATATCCCTCGTGTAGATAATCGGCCATCATAAACATCAACACACCCTATAGCTTGTTCTTTTTAAAGAATGACTTAGAAGTACGCGAGGTACGTTCTGAAATACGGCATCTTGGACTTTCTTGTAACCATTACTTAAATATTAAATAGTCAGAAACCTTGAAGTAAGGCAACTATTATAAATAGTTGTAATAATTTAAATAGTATATAAATTGTCATTAAAGCAACTATAATCTATAAGGCAATTTCATAAAATCTTTTACGTATATAAATTAGGACATACGTCATACATACTCATAATATTTTACATACATAGTTTTTTACAAATCTAGTTGTAATGCAACGGACCTAGTTACCAAAAAAGGAAAAAAAAAAATCTTATTTTTCGATATTTAAAATGCTAATACAGTAATAATATACGGTTGATAAATATTCCGTTTGAGCACCAGAATTTGATATTAAATATGATTGATATAAACAAGGCCATATCATCACAATAAAAAGAATCAACTTCAATCAACTTGATCTCGAAACCTTGTTTTTGTCTTTTCTAGTTCTAGATGCGTCTCTAAACGAAATATAAAAAAAAAAAAAGGTTGGAGGCAATGGGGATTTATCTGAAATCATTTGGAAATATTTTAACCCGTTGCATATAGCGGTTGGATATCTTTTATACCACTTAATTTTAGTGAAGATTTGTATCAAAATTTTCGCAAAAACTTTTATAAATTTGGTGGGGGGGGGGGGGGGAGTTGTAAAATTGCATTTTCTTATTTTCAAATAATTTCTTTCGAAAATTCTGGTGTGAACTGTACATTAGAGAACACAGTTACTTGCTTCTGAAAAGGTTAAGGCACATGGTGATAAAAAAAAATGTGTGATCAATTAAAATCAATACTCACCGTTTACGTGGTTAATTGAATTGAACATTTTTATGAGGACAAACTTAAAATAGTTATCTTTGGCATTACTTCACTGAATCAATATCTGATACTAAAACGCGACTCTATCTGATTTGCAGTTTTCTTATTTTAAGAGCTATGCAGAAATTTTTAATTAATGCCTGTTTATTTATCAAGCAATTGTTTCTTGATCTTTCCAGCTCGTATCAAGCGCTGTTTTGTATGCCGTTCCCGTGGAGATTTGGGAGACTGCAAAGATCCATTTATATATAACGCTACTACAGCCGAGTTGTCCAAAGCCGTTGAAGCAGCACCTTGTGCAGCCGGATGGTGTGCCAAAGTTATAGAAGGAAAAGGAGATGGTAATACCCTTTTATATCAAGATAAATATTTACTGTATATATTTTTACCGTTCCTCCCCCACTTTTTTTTTTTTTAAGTGTCACTCATAGTACACCTTTGAATTTCTGGATAATCTGAAGCCATTTAAAGTTATATTGGTTCAAATCGCTAACTTTGGAAATTGATGCTAAGTGATATATGGACTTGGACATAATCAAACTATTAATAGAAAGAGCAGCGTAACCCATCGTTAAAATAAACTGTCACTTGACGATATTTCACCACAAAGGTATACATTGTAATGCTCTTAAGTAAATCCTTTTCTGAATATTTAAAAAAATGACTTGCATCAGTCTGGCATTAAACTCATTTATCATTTTCATTCTTTTATAAACTACCATCAAACGCAATCGGTTTTCGACATCATCGGTCGCATAGAATTTTTCAGACTGAACTTTAACTGTGTGTGTTTAGCACAAATTTATAAAAATACTGTCATAGGGGCAGAAAATATTGTTACATTTCTGAAACAAAATACATTTTCTGCATTCGTTTTATATTATAAATTTTTACATTAACAGTGATTCTTCTCGCCGATTTATTTAAATGCATGGAACATTTGGTGTAAAAATATTAAGGCTGTGTTAATGTCTTGTTAAATAAGGCTTGAGACTAGGCTATCAAGATTATAGTTTGACTAATAAACACATTGAAAGATTTCGAAGTAGATGATAAAGCGCAAACGATATTATAACAAACTGTTCTTAATATAAAGCTAGCGGCAATGATATAACGGGGGAGGAGGGATCTCCCCCTCCTCCCCGAAGTATCCAAATGCCCCAGACGATTTGAAATTTTATGTGGCTGTGTAGAGATCCAAATACTGTGACGAGCCATAAATTATTTCTCTGAGCTTTCTTTTGCAAAGACTCTGATGGTCTGTTGACCTTTTTAATTGCTTTTCAAAGTTTTCGAAGCAAGACTTATTTCAACCTTTTCAACCATAAGGCACCTCGAAGATCACATTTTGGAATTCTGCTACGAGAAGTCAGATTATTTCTGTGGGGTTTCTTTTCCAAAGATGTAGTCAGTTGTGACTTTTCTTTTATTAATCATCAAAGGTTTGAAATCAAAGCGCAAAAAATCAACAAGAGAAATTCTCCTGGGGGTAGGTGATAAACATGTCACGGACTCTCTTCCGGTATTCCTATCATCCTCTTGCAGTGCAAAAAAGATAAAAAATGCTTTATATACAAATTTCTTTAGGTTTAGGGTAATTATTACAATCTGAAGTATAAGTATAGGCACCAAAATTTATTTTGTAATCCTGCGCGTAAGCTGTCATACCAATTTTCTGCTCATCAAATGTCTGACAGTTTGGAGCCGCCTATAAATGCTAATTCTGCATCTTGAAATTTTTTAAATACATGAAATGAAAGAACATACTTATAGCTTTCATCCCAATAAAAATTGTTTTAAAATCATATACATTTTAAGATATTAAATGTCAAAAATGGACTCCCCCCCCCCCCCACCCATTTTAAGAGTCCTGAGACCCCTTAAGAGGTAACACCACTGTGGCCTGTTCAAAATTTACAAAAAAGAATTATCGCATAAACTACTTTCTATTACATTTTAATTATTAATTTCTGACTAATAGTCAGAAATTGATATCGAAAGTGAAAGGGCAATTTTGGAGCTATAGAAGTAGAGCGTGCCACAGCGAGTAAATATTAACGAAAACTTTAAAAGCGTTTTTGTTTCATAACTTCATTTTAAAAATCTGTGGACACTAGTTTATAGCCAATTTTCAATCAATAAACTTTATCCTTGCGAAAAGGGATCGTCTCATGTTTTTCTAGTAAACTATGTAGGATGTTTTCGAAATGTGGTACCTCTCTCTTGTACATAACTTTAAGTAACGAAATTTTTGATAGAAAGTTTATATATTTTACATTGAATTCATGCCATTGCACTAAAAATGCTTATTTTTTAAAACTACTTTCACGAGTTTTTGGACAAGTAAAATTAATTTATTTTGTATCATTCTTCTAACTTAAGTTTATGCAGAGTTATCGTGTTTACCGATTGACCCTCTTTTTTCAAAGCGCTCCCAACCGTCATCGCTGAGTTCGATCCCAATCGCGCCCGTCGGCCTAATCGTTCGGAGTTTTCGTGGTTTTCTTCGAGCCATGGATTTCCATGCGTAAATACGGGTTAGGTTCCCTTAGAAAGGCCCCCACGAAGGGCACTCCCTCCGGGCCTATATCCCTAGTGTAGATAATCGGCCGTCAAAAATCAATCAATCAACCAACCAACCAACCCAACCGTCACCAGTCAAGCCATCATTTTTTAATACATTAACTAAAATTAAAATAGTTTTCTACTTTAAGTATAAATAATATAGTGTAAATGGTAAACACACCTTTTATAAACACCCGCATCTACTTAAACCTGTCTTCTAATTTACAACATTCACTTTCTTTAGCCACTTAACTGATAGCACCCGATACCCACTAGAATGTAAATTAATTCGAATATTTTAGAAATCAAATACTTAAAGCATTATATTATGACATTTTGTCTTTGAACGTGATTAAACTTAAGGTTTAGACCTTATTTTAGGGTTACAAGTTTTAAAAGCGAAAAAAACATGATTAATAAAGAACCAAGGTCTTTTTTTTTTTAAAGCTACCATGGGCATGAAAAGTATAATGGAATGAAAGAACCAGAGAATGAAGTTCTGCACTTCATTCTATGGTAGAAAACATTTCAATTCTCTACAACTCATTAATAAGAACTACAAATGTAATAAAATGTCAAGAATATTTTTATTAAAAAATAAAAATTAATAAATTGAGTATCAATACATTACACTGACATTATACATAATAAAGCAGGATCAACTATTTTTAATTTAACGAATCATTAATGAATCGTTTCGACTGTAGGCTAGTTCCATGGGGTTTTGTCGTGTAAGTCACATAGCTGTAAACTGCTATGCTTGTTGGCCACCGTTATTTTCTAAAAGTTTGTTTGGCCTTATTCAATTAATGAGATATCTCCCATAAAGTAAGTCACATTTTTCCGTTCTAAAATACTGGTAACCAAAAATCGTAGCATGCGATTTACATTACAAGTACTCGTGGAAATAGTCTATAACGAACTAATATCCTAATCACCAATATATTATAAGTATTAAAAAATTAAATTTTCAAAATTGGCGAACGGAAAACATCAGGAAGGCGAAATCATTTAAATAAACAGTAAATAATTAAATACATGTAGAGAATCATAAATTTTTTGAAATATATTGTAAAACAAATTGTGACTAAAACAATTTAACCAATGAAATAAGACCTGAAATAATGAATGAATATCAGCATCAGCAAATCCTTTGGACAAAATGTGTGTTCTCAAAATTTAAAAACATTAATTCAAAAAAGAAAAACCACAAATGATCTCAAAACAAGAGAACAATCACGAATAAAATTTGAACTAATGATTCGTATCTCGTTATCAAGGGCAATATTACGAAATCATTAGTAAAATGCGGTTAATTTCTGAGTAAGAAATAATAAGCTGTAAGCTTAAAAGTTTCTCTTACATTGCCCAATTAACCACTCCATAAAAATGAAAGAAACAAATAATTAATCAACGTAAGACCCGTACAGAATAACATCATGCACAACATATACAGAAATGGAACATGTGAATTAAAAACTTACTCAGCAATAGAATTTACACCATAACTTTTATATATGCACTATATGGCCAAAGGTGATCGGTCACTTGCGATTTTAGACGTTTTGTGAAATAGCTAGAAAAATACTTGAGAAATTAACCTGAAACTGCAGGTGTGTAAACAGCATAGTGTAGGTCATATATTTCCGCGAAGATTTTTTTTTTTTTCCCGAAACCCCGTAAGGGATCGTCAACAAATTGAAAAGTAACGAATATCTTTTGGATAACCCTGTAAAAACTAATGTAGCAAAAGCGTTGAAACTCGAGATTATTAATAAGTGGCTCATTGTAATATACTGTGTTGTCTTTTATGAGGACAGCATGTATACTCGTAGAGAAATTAAGGTTTTTATTAAAACAGTCCCAAATTTCGCCAAGTTTTTTGCTTATAATTTGCAGTGTTCTTAATATAAAAAAAAAGTTCTTTCCAGAAAATATGACAAACAACATTGTACACAATACTCTGCAATCAGAATTAAAAAATAATAAAAATTGGGTGAAAAAGGAGCAGGTTTACTAAAAAAAAGTTTCACTGCGTATGCGCGAATGCAATCAAAATATAATATGCATAATGTATTAGCCCAAGTATATAGAGAAACTTTTGTGAAAGTCTCAAAATCATAGCTTGAAAATTTTGAAAAGTATCGTCGGGAGAATAAGCTCGAAATCCGTTGTTCCCAAAAAGATGAGGGGTTGTATCAAATATAATATCTGTTAATTAGTGCCAAGATATAGTGTACACAATATTGCACGTACTCCTATATTTGGATACAACCCCTCATCTTTTTGCTTCCTTTTGGGAACAACGGATTTCGAGCTTATTCTATCGACGATAATTTTCAGAATTTTCAAGCTATGATTTTGAGACACAGTTACTCTCTATACTTAGCTAATACATTATGCACATTACATTTTGATTGCATTCGCGCATGCGCAGTGAAACATTTTTTAGTAAACCTGCTCATTTTTCATCGAATTTTTATTATTTTTTTAATTCTGATTGCAGAGTATTGTGTACAATGTTGTTTGTCATATTTTCTGAAAAGAACTTTTTTATATTAAGAACTCTGCAAATTATAAGCAAAAAACTTGGCGAAATTTGGGACTGTTTTTATAAAAACCTTAATTTATCTACGAGCTATCATCATAAAAATATCTCTTACATCAAATCATCATCTTACATGCTATCATCATAAAAAATGAACACAGTATATTACAAGCCACTTATTAATAATCTCAAGTTTCAACGCTTTTGCTACATTAGTTTTTACAGGGTTATCCAAAAGATATTCGTCCTTTTTCAATTTGTTGACGGTCCCCTATGAGGTTTTGGGAAAATATCTTCGCGGAAATATATGACCTATACTATACTGTTTACGCGCATCTGCAGTTTCAGGTTAATTCCTCATGTATTTTTCTAGATATTTAACAAAACGTCTAAAATCGCAAGTGACCGGTCCCCTTTGGTCATATAGTGTATATGTATGTATATAATTTTTATTTAATTTTATTTTATCATAGATTTTGCGCTTTATGGTTTAATTGCCTGAAAAAAAAATTTCATCTGCAAACTTGGTTATTATTTTAGGTTGAAGTTAAAGTACGATATTGTCAGACTATACACTGGTGTCCAAAATTAAGGACCAATCACAAAATGCTAATTTTCAAGTACGTGAATACTCAAAAGGAAATAATATAATTCGAATAATTACTATCTCTACAGCGCAGCTAGCCCATATAACATCTCATTTATGTCACACATGGTCACAAATGTGACAGTCACTACGGTGAAGCAAAAGATAGGAAATTCCATGCATCTCATTATGAGTCTCAAATGATCACTATGTGACGCCACTGTGACTGCTGCTTTGTGTGAGTCACCATGTGACTTTACAATGTGGTTACATTGTGACTGTTGTCTGCAGACTCAATTTCAAAGTCATCGTGAACGCTGCATTGTGATAAGTTACCAAATAATGTCACATTAGTCACATGACTTTCAGATGACAGAGAGACTACTGTGAAGTCACCATTGTGTTCTTTTTTGAAAAGTCACCATGTGACAATAATGTGATATTATTTGGTGACTGATCATAATGCAACGTTCATGATGACTTTGAAATTGAGTCTAAAAATGACAGTCACATGAGTCACAATGTAACTACGTTGTAAAGTCACCTGGTGACTCGTCACAAAGCAGCAGTCACATTGACGACTCAGAGGCGTCACATATAGTGATGATTTGAGACTCATAATGAAACGTGTGGAATTTCCTATTTTTTGTTTCACCGTAGTGACTGTAACATTTGTGGCCATGTGTGACATGAATGAGATGCTATATGGACTAGCTGTACTGTAGGGATAGTAATTGTTTGACTTATATTATTTCTTTTGAGTATTCGCTTACTTAAAAAGTAGCATTTTGTGACTGGTCCTTAATTTTGGACGCCAGTGTATATATGTAATATTAAGTGGATATATCGAATATATTTTTATAATCTTGCGCGGAACACATGTATGTTATTGAAAATGCTTAATTAGTCTGTCTTAATTATTATTTAAAGGAATATGTAAAACAAAGATTTGTACAATTTATTCTAAAAAAATTTTAATTTGAAGAAATATGTACAGCTCCAAAATTTTTTTTAATACGGTGTTAAATCGTGCAATATCGAGCTGTTGAAGGTGATCTCCCCTTAACTCCACAGTCCAATCTAGATTCACTGCGTTGATTGAAATAAGAATTTTGTTGAAAATTAATTTCTTATCTTGCTGCAACATTTTTCATTATGTCGTCATGTTTTGTAAGATGCCATGTTCAATTAACACTATTATATCAGGGTTAAGCCCATAAGAAGCTCTTGCGACGTGGCAAATCAGGATCGTAAATGTGGTTTTATGAGTTTGTTTTGATAAACAATTTTCATCAGCGGCGACCGTTACTGGAAGAGATAAAATTTTCAATGCAACTGACAAACTGGAAAAATTTTCAGCGAGTCCATTTAAATTGAGATAATTTCGTATCAAGAGAGGATGACCACTTCATCTGGTAAAATTGTTAGGAAATTAAAATTTCTTCGGAGTTGTACATCATCAATATCTTCGTCTTAGCAATCTTACACTGTTAAAAATTTGCAGCATTCTGTCCAGTCATTTGACCGTTTTTTGAAAAAAACGGTTTCATAACCGTAATTTAACTGTATTCTGACCGTAAAATGGCCAATAATATGGTCTAAATAGTGTTAAATTATGGTTGTGTAACCGTTTTCGACAAAAACGGTCAAATGTCTGGACAGAATGCTGCAAATTTTAACAGTGTATAGAGCCGAGTGAAAGTTTTAAAACTATTTTTCTATTAATGTTAACCCTAGAACCGCCGGATATTTTACTCAAGTTTTATAAAAAATGTTTCTCGCCAAAATTTTTAACTATTTTACTTCTTTAATTAACCTATTTTGTGCTGCATACATTTAACATATCTTATAAAAAATTTCTGGTTCGAATCGACTTATCAATTTGGTGGGGGTCAAAGTGACCCCTAATAGCGATTCTAGTATTAACGTTAGGAAGCGAACCCAAATGACGTCATTGAGTCGTTCCAAACATTCTTGTAAAAAACCGATAGCAATATCTCACGCATAAATTTAAAAACTAAAGAAAAAGGATAAATAAGCCGTATCGTGCAATATCGAGCTGTTGAAGGTGATCTCCCCCTTAACTCCAGTTAATCTAGATTCACTGCGTTGATTGAAATAAGAATTTTGTTGAAAATTAATTTCCTTACCTTGCTGCAACATTTTTCATTATGTCGTCATGTTTTGTAAGATGTCATGTTCAATTAACACTATTATATCAGGGCTAAGCCCATAAGATGCTCTTGCGACATGGCAAATCAGGATCGTAAATGTGGTTTTATGAGTTTGTTTTGATAAACAATTTTCATCAGCGGCGACCGTTACTGGGAGAGATAAAATTTTCAATGCAACTGACAAACTGAAAAAAATTTCAGAGTCCATTTAAATTGAGATAATTTCGTATCAAGAGAGGCTGACCACTTCATCTGGTAAAATTGTTAGGAAAATTAAAATTTCTTCGGAGTTGTACATCATCAATGCCCAGTGATTTCATAGAAATGAAATATTCTTATTACAATCAGCAAATTATGAAATCTTCAGGCCTGTATAAGTTTAAAATTTGAAAAACAAGGGTAAGTTGTAAAAATATCTTTTAAAAGGGGACATGTTTACCTCTTTTTTGCACATTTGGACTTTTTTCGAACTTTTATCACCTATTGCAGTTAAAGGAGCTTCACGAACAACAAAAAATAGTATACCTTATTTGATAAATTCTTTAAGCTTT
Source organism: Maratus speciosus (assembly GCA_963932465.1). Lineage (NCBI taxonomy): Eukaryota > Metazoa > Arthropoda > Arachnida > Araneae > Salticidae > Maratus > Maratus speciosus. The sequence continues at coordinate 536,426,742 of OZ010787.1, read as the reverse complement.
TGAATAATGGTAAAATCGTTTTGGCTCATCGAGTCCTTCAATGCGAATAAAGCTAAATATTTGCGGAAGTCCTATTGATGCCCATGTCTGTTTAGCTTTCGATAGAGTACTCTGCTTATCAGAATAGTCATCATATTTTTTTTTCTATCACTATAGATTTCAATTCTGTGTGTAAACTTTTGTCTGACCCTGTATCTAGATATACATGTGTTATCTGAACTGATGATCAGAACTTTCAGTGGTGCGGGTAATACGCGTGGAAACAAATATTTTGCTTAACATAGGAAAACAAGGTTGCCCGGAATGGGGTCGGGTAACTAAAATTTATCGGAACTCGACCCACCCGCGGTTCGGGTTGACCCGATTAAAAAATAAAAAGGTTCATATGAAAACAAATTATATATTTGAACATTGAGTGTATATATATATACCTGTTCATTTTTCAAGATAAAATTGATATTAGAGATATAACTGTTCCGTAATTGTATTAAAATACGGATTAATTTTCTTCCATTTAGAGTTTGTGTATTTCATGTAGATGATTTTTTTTCGTCTGATTCAAGTTGACATGAAATAGAATTTTCAGGTTCTGTTTCAAGCGCTCGTTTCTGGTTCTATTTAAACCGGCCAGCACAAGACACTAGGGTCGCAATCCGCATTGACTCAAACATGCAGAATATCTCCCCTAAACTGAACTCTAATTTTCGTCCACAACTCTAAAACAAAAATGAAGATATTTTAGCACTTTCGACTTCGCTGTCTGCGGAATATATCACGAGACGTGATCTAAATGTCCACCATTCGCATCCAAGCAACACTGATCTTGATGCGTTTCCCATAATTCAGAATGTAGGTGATAGTACATACAGTGCTACTGGCATTTTAATTGATGTCATCATTCAAAACAAAGTAATGTGATGAAAATCTTTATTGTTAATGTTGCGAACGGAAATTCAGATTCAGCTCGTAATGACACATTCTCGTTTTTCTGGCTGAATAAGTAAAGTGCGACCATCGTTTCCTATATATAAAAAAAATTGTGTGTCTCTTATTATCACTCCTGAAAGTTCTGACCATCCGTAGCCAACAAAAGACAGGTCGTGGCACTTAACCCTTAAATGCGCGATTTTTTTTCTTTTTTTTTAATATATGTGATTCTCTTACACAGGAAAAAATAATGAAAAAAATCACATCACAAACATTTTTCACACGCCAATCTTTTCTTCTGTTGCACATCAGCACTATAAGTAAAAACTACTGCCGTGTGGCTGTTTTAAGCTAAAGTATTGCAAATTAGTAAATATTTTAATAAGTATGTCTCCAAATACCTTATTTTATATAATTATTTATTTTATAAAACTTTTAACCCTTTAATTCCCATGATAGAAAACGTTCTAGAAATTACGTAGTTCAAAGAATCTAACTTTAGACAAAGTTTCAATGGTTAATTTCGCTTTATTTAAATACGGAATGTCTGTTATTAATTAAAGCAAATATTGCTTTTCAATTTTCTGGTGTGAATTAGGTATATACGAATAAAAAATTCTTTTAAATTCAAAACACTGTTGTTTGTATATATGCAAAGCTGCGCACTAAAGAGTTAAATGATCTCGCCTACTTTTCAGCCTACCTTGATTATTTCGGAATTCGACAATTGGTGGAAATAAGCCTATCTTGATCACGTAAGAGCCGAGGGATGAACTATCGCGGTGTCTTTTTCGCTGGCTGCGTGACCATCAGTTCACACACACAACCTTTATAACAGGGTGTTTCTTAAAAGGTGGGCGACCCTTTAAGGTGGTTAAGGCCCGAAGGTGGTGTTATACGGGGTAAAAATACACAAAGAATGATTAAGTGACAAAAGCAAGTTTAATGACATGCGATTACAATAAGCAATGTAATCGCTGAGTCTCTGAGCCATTTTCCTTTGCAGTTCCGTAGATAGCATGTATATCAGCCATTTCCCTATTAGTGAAGAGCAACATCTTCTGATACGTTCCTACCGCGATTGACAGTTGAACACTCCGATCAGCGGCTTTTATGTATTAATCTATGCGAAAATTTGCATGCGCTTTCTTCATCTTTCCGATATCACATTTGCATGCTATTAATGTCGTTCTTCTCCCAATAACTAGCAACAGAAATAGAGCTTTAACGTTTGCATAAACCAAGTTTCCAAATGCGCCAGCTCCTTTGCATCTTATTTCCAACCATGCATTCTTTGATTTTGATGAAAGTTGTTTGTTTGAATGTGTCCTATCACCTCTTAAACTTTTGCCCATCTTTTATGAAACAGCCTGTATATCTGTACTAATGATTTTTTTTTTTCAGAGTATGCTATCGCAACAGAAAGAATGTGTCTTCAGCGGCCACCAGGTGATGAAGAACAACGATGTGGTCCCACGTTATACTTAAACAGAAAAGTAATGATGTGCTTCTGCAAAGGAGACCTGTGCAATGTTGGAACAACTACAAGTATATCTTACATCACATTGACAATTTGCTTTATAGGATCTTTGTTGCGATTTTATTGGTTATGACGCATAAATGATTAGATTTTATTAATTCATTTATAACTCGTAATGTTCCTGTGATTTTTCTTATCGGACAGTATACCAATTGATATACAGGACAATCGAACGTATAACGCGACTGTTTGAATTATTTTTTTAATTGTGGATGATCTCTCTGGTGTTGAATCACTTTTAATGTCATTGTTCTGTAAATATGCATTTTTGAAAGTGGATATAAATTTTATAGTGTAAAAAACAAAATGAGGATTGTTAAAATGGCATTCTACATTTAGAACATTTGATGTGTACTTCGTGCACAATATTTTGTAAATACATTTTAAAACTGGATTGCTGTACAGTACATGCTTTTTATGATCCTTCTGTAATAATGTATGCTTGAATATTGCCATTTAGATGTAAATTCATTCGATTTTAGAGTAGAATAAAAAAATGTTTAAAATTATAACCTGTCGTTATCTTTCATTTTCCACAAACTGTGTAATGAATTTTGGAATTAAAATTTCTTGCATCTTATATGTTGAATATCACGAGCTTACATTTTTGTTTGGTGTTAATTTATAAAATATAGGAATTAACTTGAAATAATTCGAGCTATCTGTTTATACACCCAACAAAATCATGCCAAAGTCAGCAGAATTGTATTTTTGATATATTACATGCTTTAAATCACAGGCACCAACCTATCAAAATTTCAAGAATTATTATTAGCTCAATAATTATTAGTATTTTATATTACAGGCTAAGTGGTTTCAGTTATTGGTAAATGCCAGTTTTTTATAGGTGCTGAAATACTTTAATTGAAATTTCCATATGAGTTTCATTTTATAATTTAATTACCCTCTTCATGGCTTCATTGAAATAATGTCCTCTGCTAATATTTCCCTTCATTAAAATGTTACTGCAGTTGTTGAATAAATAAATTACTTATTGCAATAATCAGAAGTAGATGGGGGTAAATAATACAATATGGACTAAATAATACAATTACCAAATATAATTTATGAAATTAGCATGAGTAATGTACGGATATAAGAGGAGCTGGTTACGAAAGAAACAGACCGATCAATAAGAGGGTAGGAGGCACGTGCAATGCATGCGGGTCCCCACTCAGGCTGTCCGGGTAGATTTCTCTTCCCCCTCCCCCACAGCGGTGTTTTTATCTAGTAAAATAGTATTTTACAATTTTTATGTTTGTACATTTTGAAAGCAAAGTTACTACAATATTTTTGTATAATACTCATTCTGAATATATTTTAAAACGGATTTATTTAATACAAGACACCATACGTATTTGATGAAAATAAATTCTGCATTAATTTTTAATTAAAAAAGTAAATTAAACATGGAAGCGAAATTTCAAGATTGCAAAACTCTCCTCTGCTAATAATTTTTTTCATTAAAATGTTACTTGAAGTTGTTGACTAAACATATTTATTACAATAACCAGACAAATGAGGCGGGGGGTGGGGTGGGGGGGGGGGGGGGGTATGGACTAAATGGAACCAAAACGGATCGGTTAAAGTAAAGCGTGTTGTAATATTTTTAAAATTAAAAAAATAATTACAGTGTGGAACCGTTTAACCGGAAAACAGTTATCCAGAATATCTCCAATTCACTAATTTCAAAATCTTTTCGGGAATAAAATGCCATATAGTGCCAGTTTCACGTGTGCATTTCTTGAAACATAACAATATGCATGATATAACTTGACGACATCTAAGATTTAAAATGGGAGCATATTTAATTAGTTATTGGAAGTTTTGATTTTAAGCAGATGTTTTTTCCCGAAGAGATTCCCATATATTGCCTTCTTTCAAACTCTGATTAATTTTTTTATCTTGTTTAGAACTGATTCTTAATCTGAGTAGTGAAATAATTAATTTGAAATCAGAAACAATGCTACAGGCACATATATATACTATAAATCTCGTCAAATAGATGTTGCTTTAATGTCAAACCAGTTATCCAGAAAAAAGTTATCCGGAACACGCCTGTCCCCAACCATTTTTGATAAATGGTCCTGTGCTGTATTAATTTTTCTTCTCATTTTTATTTAAGAGTAAAATTGTTGTGATCTATTAAGTAACTTACCCAAAATGCTAAGTTAAAGGTGACCAAAATTCCAGAAAAGATTCAACTTCAAAGCTCTTAAAGCTTAACCTCTTTAAGCTTTAACTTTTTTAAACCTCAGAAATTTATCATTTTTATGCAAATGATTTTTTTCCCCGAAAAGATTCCCATATATTGTCTTTTTTCAAACTCTGATTAATTTTTTATCTTGTTTAGAACTGATTCTTAATCTGAGTAGTGAAATAATTTGAAATCAGAAACAAGGCTTACAGGCACATATATATACTACAAATCTCGTCAAATAGATGTTGCTTTAATGTCCAACCAGTTATCCAGAAAAAACAGTTATCCGGAACACACCTGTCCCCAACCATTTTTGATAAATGGTCATGTGCTGTTTTAATTTTTCTTCTCATTTTTATTTAAGAGTAAAATTGTTGTGAACCATTAAGTAACTTACCCAAAATACTAAGTTAAAGGTGACCGAAATTCAAGAAAAGTTTCAACTTCAAAGCTCTTAAAATTTGCAACTCTTTAAGCTTCAACTTTTTTAAGCTTTAGAAATTTATCATTTTTATGCAGATGTTTTTTTTCCCCCGAAGAGGTTCCCATATATTGTCTTCTTTCAAACTCTGATTAAGTTTTGATCTTGTTTAGAACTGATTCTTAATCTGAGTAGTGAAATAATTTGAAATCGGAAACAATGCTACAGACACATATATACTACATATCTCGTCAAATAGATGTTGCTTTAATGTTCAACCAGTTATCTGGAACACACCTGGCCCCAACCATTTTTGATAAATGGTTCTGTACTGTATTTCTTCTCATTTTTATTTAGAGTAAAATTGTTGTAAACCATTAAGTAACTTACCCAAAATGCTAAGTTAAAGGTGACCAAAATTCAAGAAAAGTTTCAACTTCAAAGATCTTAAAATTTACATCTCTTTAAGCTTCAGTAATTTATCAACTTTTAAAAATTTAAGTATTTTAAATCAAAAAGCTGAGGTTGGTACAAATTTAGGAACATTAGGTCATCTTAGGTAGGAGAGGCACAACTTAAATTAAATATTGAAAAGATACCAAAAATCCCCTTAAGTCGCTGAAGCAGGCATTAAAACTGTAGCTCATCGAAAAAGCTGAACTATGCACATAATAAGTTATTGTAATATAAATTCACATGAACGGGGATAAATGTTATCAAATCAATGAAAAAAACCCATCTAGATACATGCAATGTACACATGTAGGTAAAGTTAAAAAATATATTAAATCAATTATTTTTATTCACAACTATTTTCTTTTTATACTATATTATGAGTTCAAACAGATCATCATGTTAAATTTTCTGCACTGCATTAGCATAGCTATTCAAACTGAAGCAAACAACATTAGAGCAAGAAAACACACTTAAAAAAAAAAAAAAAAAAAAAAAAAAAAACCAGAAAATTTACATGTTCATGCATTACGAGCACAAAATACCATTAAATTAGTGCATTTTAGTTTAGTGCATACATGCCAACCTCCGGCTTTAAAAAAAAAATAAAACTTGCATCGAACCACAAATTTGTTTAACGTACGAATTTAAGTAGATTTAAAGTGACTATCACATTTAATTAAGCAAACTTTCTGGCGCACGGGGTGTTTTTTTATTTTAAAAAAAAGCGGAGGTTGGCAAGTATGTTAGTGCTCAAAGATAGCTTCCTTTTTTTAGTATTTTTCTTCCTTGATTTCGCACTTGAAAGAATATTTGGTAAAACTGGGAACAACAACAAAAAAATGAACAGTTATTTTTGTTATGCATTTTAAAATTACTGTATAAGTTTATATTTTTTAATACTGTTTTATATTTAAAATTTCTATTGCATGGAAATTTTGAAAGCCCAGAATTTGTTCAACATTGCAATTTTATATATTTTACACCACCACCCCTCCAAATTTCCCGGTTATGATTGCTCCACGTTTTCGTATCAATCTCAGAAACAGACAAAATGACATTAAGGCTGTTCTCATATCCAAACGCGCAGCTTTCTGACACATTTTTAAATTTTTGTTCGGAAGCTGATGAAATTGGCAGGTGTTATTCAGATACGATGTAATCGATTGAAGTTTTCCTTTTTTTTGGGGGTGGGGGGGTGGGGGGGGGGGGGTAAACGCAAAAAGTATTTCAGAAAATACAGTGAAAGTTGGTGTTTTGAAACGAATTTAACGAAGTGTTGACAGCGAGAGAAAGGAGAAAAACCTGTCGTCACGAAACCAAAATCGCTTATAACTCGATAATTAGCACTAAACGTACAGTCGTGGAAAAAAAAGTAAACACCCCCTACTAACTCCTCAACAAATTAACGTAGACGAAAGTTACTGGTACCGAACGATTGTAAATAGTCTACTTTTAAATGATGTACATAAAATTTTCTTAGAGGGCCATCTACATATTAAAACGAACCATAACTTTTTTTCAATGGCAATACCCAATTTTAACGAGATATTTCAAATCTTCGGTTCAAACTATGCCTAGACACCAAATTTTAAGTCATTTGAATAATAAGTTTTTGAATTATAAACATTCAAAACTTAGTGCTTCTAATGTTAAATTACATTTTCATATTTTTATTTATATCTCCTGAAATTATGCTCCTAATGTGCTAATTTTTTGTGTAGCAATAATTCTAATATACCCAAACATAAATAAGCTGAATTTGCAATTTTTATAATTTTATGATATAAATTATGAAATTAATATTCGAAAAAATTATGAATTGCAACCGACCATTTTTTTTGATGGATTTAGATTTATTAAGTCTTGCTTTATGGAAATCCAAAATTTCACATTTTTCTTCCAAGTAGTTTTTAAATTATGCTTAAAAAGCGGCAAAATGATGGTTTAAGGGGCCGTCTATGATAGAAGTGAGTAGATAATTTGAAATTTCTTCCGCTGTCCTGTAATCTAACCGGCTTCATTGACTGCTTGAGTGGTGCTTAAGGTGCCTTGATCAAGAAGGGGCTCTCTCGGTTAACAATCGAGTACCGAACTTTAATTTGGATACATTCCTTAAAATACGCTCATTTTAAAGTAATTAATTTCTCGGAAACTTATGGCACGAATTGCATAAAAATTTGTTTTTAGGCTAATTGAAGGGTGTAGAGTTCATGTATGTTGTCAGAATTGTGTACTGCTATTGAAAAAAACAAAGCTATGGTTCGTTTTAATATGTAGATGGTCTCCTAAGCAAATGTTATATACATCATTTAAAAGTAGACTTTATTTCCAATCGTTCGGTACCAGTAACTTTCGTCTACGATAATTTATTGAGTTAGTAGGGGGTGTTTACTTTTTTTTTTCCAGTACTGTATCAATATTTTTTTTTTTTACCTATTCCTACCGGAAGGGGTCAAATGATACCTATATAAAAAGTTATCTATTTTACTATGTTTTGCGAAATATATACCAGTTGATACACTTTGGTGTATCAATAAAACATTTTTTTTTCAAATAATTATTACAAATTGCTTATTAAAGTAAAAAAAAAAATTACGTAAAAATTTTCAGAAAAATTATTTCAAGAAATTCGAAAATTTAATAAACAAATATTGTGCAAATTTGTTCTATGTTCACCACATATATTTAAGATTATTTCGTTCTCGATATAACCTGAAATGTTCAAACTAGAATCTCACTCGAAGTAAAGTCAATTTCTAATTATACCATCGCACATTAACCATTTCGAGGGCGGTGTATTTAAAAAAAAAAAAGACACATAATTTTGATTCCAAAATTGACAATCGGCACCAAGAATATTCAATTAAAATTTTCCTTTTATAATGAACGTGAAAATAAGCAAGTTCGTATTTTCTAATAAATTCGTTTATAAATTCTGGTGTCAGTCCATTATTTCACCAGTTTATAAACACAATTACTCCGCGCCGGAAAGGGTTAGCAAATATGATGTAATACAGTAGAATAAATGATGTAATAGCAAAAATACGCAATTCACTAATGTTCTTACAAAATAAAACATTTATACCTTCATGATTTCACATAAATTTATTCAGGGGTCAAATGACCCCTTGCGGTAGTTCAGCCAAAAATATTTTTTTTCTATGCAAAAAAAGTAGTTTAGAGATGAGCCATTTTAAGGAATGTGATCATATATTTTAATAAAAGTCGTAAAATATAAATTCCGTAATGTTTTAGTTCAAGGAATTCAAAAAGGATCATTTGACCCCTCGCGGTAACTTTGGTGTTAATTTATCAAAAATTGAAAACTCATTTCGATTCCAAATCGGCTCAGTAGTCAGTCCAGCCAATTTTATGACTTTGCGTTTAAAAATGGGTCAGTTACGCATTATTTGAGCAGGGGGTTTGAGAACAGCCTTAGGGGGGAGGGGGGGAAGGCTGAATTCAGTGAAAAAGCTTACAACTGCCATGCCTGCTGAAGAGAACGATAGAAAAGGCGTGCAAAAGAAATAATGAAAGCGATAGCAATTTACAATGTATTTTTTATAGACTCTGAGTGGTCAAATGTTTTCACTTCTCAATTAACAACAGTTACAACCATTTTTGTGAGAATCCATGAAGTTTATTAAATAAAGCTTCATCAAGATATAGATTTGATAATTTTTTTACTGTTGCCCTTCTGACAGATTCCATTCTCTACAATAAAATCGTATAGAGCGGTGGTTCCCAACCTTTTTGACTTGCAGAGTCTATTTTTAAAATGACTCCTTTGGAGAGCTCTTTAGGCTTATGTCGTACAAGTTAATGATGTTTAAAAATGATCGACAAAGAATGCTGGCCATATTGTAGGAAAGTAAACACCCATTTGTTCTAGTTGAAAGAAATATTAAAAACAGCTAAATAAGGGGTTTTCCCATAAATTGCCGTTTTCAATTTTTATTTTTTATGGATTCTTTAGATCTTCTTGGAAAATCACCAGAACGAGGCTATTCCAAGAAAAAAAAGTATCAAAATCTAAGCATTTCTTCTAAATCTACTCGTTGACATTCATTAAGTACATACTCCTTTGCTGAAAGCCAAATAATAAAAAATGACAGTTTGTGGAAAATCCCTTATCATTCAACAGCTTTTAGAGAGCAACTAAAAATTTGCTCACTATATTGTCGATATCTTTCTGAATTTCAGGATATTTCAGTTTTTTTTTTTTTTAATGAGTTTCTCCATAGTTGACTATCAAATCATAAAAAAAGAAAAAATTATTGTGCGCGCATGCGCAGATGAAAAATATTTCATTCCATTGCTCATATTTCATCAAATACTTAATATTTATATTCCAATTGCACCATTTTATTTTTACTACATTTTTTCAAATGTTCCGAAACTGGCGGTAAATTTGGTAAAAAACCCTGCATGATATAAACAAAAAACATGCAAAAAATTTTTGAACTTTAAAAAAAAATCGATATCTTCATGAATATACGTTCTATTCTTCCACAAATGAATGCATACCGGATGTCCCAAAAATAACCGACGATTTTAAAATTCAATAACTTGCAAACGGTGACAGATATTAAAAAACTTATTGCAGGAGGTTTATGTATGATGTCAGGAGTTTTTTTACTGTGATTCTTGAATTTAGTTCGGATTTAAAACAATAGATGGCGCTCACAGCGATTGGCGTTCAGTCGAGGCCGAAATTGACGTCACTCAGCTTTGATGCAAAGGTAGGAGATTAAGGCTATGGAGTGGGTCTCATTCATCAGTACAATCTTGCTCTTAGCACCCGATTCTGAACTCATTCGATATTATTTCAATGGAATGCCTTGTTGCCATGGAAACAACAAATTCTTCGATAGTGGAATACAGCGTTCGGAATTGATTAATCAAGGCAACTTCTATTATTTGTTTTGAGGTAGTTATTTTGAACAACGATATTCTATTAACCATTTTCAACATTATTTTTCAACATTCATAGAAGTCTACTAACGAACTTCCTGAAATAATCTAAAATTTTTAGAATGTACCGGGTGTTCCAAAAATTACCGACGATTTGAAAAATCAATTACAGAAAAATGGATGGCAATAGAAATGTACGGTTTGCTGCATTCTGCTTGGGTAACTAGAAGGACTGGGCTATATAGAAATTTCTTAAATCGATTTATCATCCATATAGCATCGCGATTCAGCACTAAATTGCGATTTAACAGATTTTAGTAACAAAATACGGTCTTTTTGCAGCACCCATCCCCCTTCCTGTATTATTTAGTATACTTAGCTTTTAATCTTTGAAGCCCCCAAAACACTCATTTTTTTTCCATTTTAAAAATTAGTGACATATTTTAATACATTTTATAAACTCATTCTTTAAGCAATATTAAAAAAGAAAAGATTTTTTTTTTTGGTCTGACATGTTATGGCCGCTATAATCTAAATTTCTTAATGGGAGGAGAAGGGGGGGGGGGGCTTCCCCTAGTTTACTCAAATAGCAACTCATTGCTAATAAGACACACACTCTTTTCTTTTTTTACAGACACAAAATTAAAAACTTATTGGGTTAAAAACGAACCAGATTCAACGAATTCAATGATGAATTTAACTGTGTATTTACCATGAGACAAGTGTAAAAAAAAAAAAAAAGAAGTAGGAATAATTGAGAAATAAGGTGCACTTTCATTTCTTTTTAACTTTTAGATTATAATAAAATCTGTTTAGCATAAATGCTGACATTCGTATAGTGGATGGAGAAGGATTGAAAGTGTGAGTCTCGGAGCACATTTCTAAAGTTGCTGATTTTTTCGCGAGAGTTAGCACCCTGTAAGATTAGTAATAAAATAAAATCTTAAAATATATTTCTTTTTTAATGATAACAATATTTCAAAAAAGCAGAAAATCGCAGATCAGCAGAAAAATCTAATGTGAATGCCCCCTCCTTTATTACCTTTGATGATATAGGTTGATTACTTTTGATGATTACTTTTGATGATATATCATCAAATTACTTGATCCCCTCAAAAAATTTTGATTACTTGATCCCCTCAAAAATCTACATTTTCATTCAATTGAGTATTATTAATTCCATACCTGTTAAACAAAAACTTATTACCTTCATAAATCTAGATATTTGATTACATATAAAGATGGATTTATGGGGATGATGAATTAATGCAGTTTCAGTGCATTTTGGTCTATATAAACACAGATTTAAAAAAATACCTGTGGCAGAAAATTACTATATTTTCTGCGATGAACCTATATAATTAATTTAATACCAAATCATCCTGCAGAAATAATCCCCAAAGTCGAGTGAAAATACGCCAAACCATGAAATGAAAAAAAACAAAAATAAAAAAAACCTGTCACAATTCCAACCAGGATGTTTAGAAATTGCCTTTTTAATGTGAGATGAAATTCTTAAGGGGAGAAGGAATATTGAATGACTATCTTTTGTTACTTCAAAGTAACAAATAAAATCACTAGAGAAATTTTTTAACTGTGTATGATAGTGAGGGGCTGTAGATTTAAATAGCTAAATTTATAGAAAAACAAACCAAAAAATTGAAAACTTGGAATATTTAACTTGGGGAGGGGGGGGGGAGAGCAGAATTTGAATTATTGATCCTTTACTTATAGTTACTTCAAAGTAATAAATAGGACAGAAAAATTTTTTAAATGTAAAGAATTAAAAAACAAAAAATGAAAGCGTGTGCACAAAAGGTTAATCCTGATTTTTTTTTTTTTTTATCTTTTATTCTATTTCGTTCCTTTTCTTTTTTTATGGTAAATTATTTATTTGTTATTTAAAAATCAACAGATAGAGCAAAACAGTAAACTTTATGCACTGTTATGGATAAGCGAAGGGATAGTTAACATTTCAGACACAATTTTAACTAATCTTTTCTGCAAGGCAACAATGAATTTTTAAATGGTCAAAAAATAGTGTGCTGGAGGAGAGGGGGGGGGGGGGGGAGAGAAAATTCGAAATGGGAGGTTGTCTTAGACGATTGATCATTATTTTATTGCCACTTCAACTTAATAAATAGTGGAGATGTGTGTGCAGAATGACGAAAAATGGCATGTATGTGTAGGGGGAGGGGGGATTTCATTCGAGAGAAGAATTTGGATGATTTATTCAAATATGACGAATTACTATTTTAAAATAAATAAAAGAAGTAGGACGAAATAATAGTTAAAAATATGGCAAAAATTTTAAAATTAAAAACTGAATAATTTTAAAGATTTTTAATTTTGTGCACTAGGGGCAGACCAATTTTTTTTCATAAAAACTCAAATAATGATAAAAATTTAACAGTATTAAAATGTAATAGTGATTGATTTAATAGCATGCATCAACTTGCAATTATTTTAGCTGATTGATTTAATTGCAGGATACAGCTAAATAATTTATAATTTATCGGTCAATCCAATTATTATCGAATTGATTTTAGTTTCAACTTCCTATCAACTTCTAATCGCAATTAAATTAAGAACAATTAATTTTTTATGAATTATTTCAGTAAAAATCGATTTTCAGTGATATGTTTTATTAATGCAAGAACACGTCACACAATTATGCCGCTTAAGAAAAAAAAAACTAAATTAATTCAGTAGTAATGCTAATAAAACTAAGTTCAATTGTGTCATAAAAACATGATCAATAGAATTATATTTATTACAAGAAAATCTTTACGTCTGTTTTTATTTTTCCTAAAAAATAAAACACGTTCTCAATTTCTTGGAACATAGCAAATTAATGAAATAAATTAATATTATTGAACTGAAAAAAATAACTTATGTTTGAATTATATACATTATGAAATTAAAAGCATATTAATCCCCAAAAGCTCTTTGTTTTAAGCAAGGTTTTAATTGTAAACCGCGGTGAAATAACATTTCGTCATACTTTATTCTTTGCTTGATAGCTTTTTACATTTGCGGAAAAACAAATGGAAAAAAAAAAAAAACTATATCTTTGCTCTCAGCAAAGGAATGGGTAGGGCTATGGGGTTGCTGTTCGCTACATGTATGACGTCACGAACAAGAAAGGGTGCGTAGTGTTGAATTCATCCCCTCGCCAACCGTTACTCTGGCGATAAGGTGCTCAAAACGTGAGCCTTCTTGAAAAAGCGGGCCGGCCCTAGGGTATTTTGGTGCCCGTGCGTGCACCCATTTGGGCGCCCCCTTTCTCACACATGCAAGGAAAATAGATTGATTTAATGACTTATAGTCTTACTTTTTTTTAACATTCGTAACTTATATATTGGGCATTCTCACAATCTTTTGACTTTTGGGGAAAAAAATCTGGCGAAATTAAAGTTGCTAAAATAACATTTTAATCAAATAGACGAATGCCTTAATGATTCAAAATAAAGAAAAATGGTCAGCAGCGAAAAAATTTTTATTTAACTGAGGTTTAAGTTAAACTTGCGAGTTTAATTTTCCTTACCGTTTTACTCCTATAACTTTTTATTTTCTTCTAAATTTTTACTTATAATGAATTTGCATAGTACGCCACAGGACATTCAAATAAGAAATAATAACAATGTAGTACTTTTAATACAGAATTTTAGTATAACATTGTCTTAAAGGGCTGTTAAAGAAGGGACGGTAAGGTAAAAAAGGGACGGTAAAGATGGAAGGGTAAGGAAAATTAACACCTATTTTTAGGAAAATCATTTTAAGACTAAGTGATAGCCACAATGTTTATTGATTTTTAGAAACAGTTGTTAACATTGGATTAAATTAATTTTTTATTTATTTACCTCGAAAAGTGCAGGAATTGGGGACGGTGAGACTACCAATAAAGCCACGATGCTTGAAATTGATGTTTAAATGCTGATTTAAATTCTACAGTAAATTTCCTGCCAAATAATGTTAGACATTATTTCTCTAGCATACTTCTGCATGAGAAAAAACTTGAAAAAAATTCTGTGGCTGCATCTGAAATGATTTTCTGTATAATATTAGAAGAGGGATGGTAAGGAATCTAAAACCCAGGGACAGAGTTTAAAAAATAATAACAACCCTAAAAATGTGTGCAGGTTAATTTTTAACTACATATTTATATAAAACAATAGTTCCAGTTTCAGAAAAAAATTACATCGAATTATTTTTATTGAAACAATTTTATACAGACAGCTCCAAACTTAAAAATCAGCATCAGGGACACGGGACGGTAGATGAGTTTTCCTGGTATTTGGATCAACCCCCAACATCGTCCAAAGCTTATTTATCTAGTTAATATTGCTATGCGATCATGCAATGGGATTTTCCCCAGTATATGAAATAAAAAATAAACACAAAAAAGTCTATTAAATAAAAAATTATTATTCAGGGGCATGAAAGTCAAAAGATTGTGAGAATGCCCCATATATGTTAATTTAAGATATTAACTTATATTGGTTCAAAAACAGATACAAGTTTCCAAATTTAATTCTATCTTTAAGTTTTGTTTTTTTTTTCATTTTCTTTTTAATAAATTGTAATATCAATTCTCATAATGGAAATTTGAATGTTACAGTAATTATCAGTCCATTAACATTACGATCCAAAAGTTAAACATAAGACACAACACATGGTATTGGACGAAAAAAACAATAATAAATTAATTATTTCAAAGCATAAACTTTGTTAGAAGAATACTGTAAGCTTGCCAATTCCTGGATTTCGTTCTAATGTTCATGGTTCTACTGGCGCCATGTAAGGACTAAACAAAGCACCCCAAAGAAAGCTGTATGCTGTATGTTTAAATGTCTGAATTAACGTCTTAGCACCTCACCGAAATTGGATAAACCAAGTATCATTATAATTGTATGAATCCTATTAAATCATAGGGTTTTGGTATAAGTCATTATGAAAAAAATCAACATAGTGGAAACTAAAAAAATAATAATTATATATACATACACTGTAAAAAAGGGACTAAAATACGGAAATAGTATTGGCAATCGAGACGCCAGTACTATTTCCGTATTTTAACGGAATTCCCCCCCCCCCTTCCGTAAATTACAGAAAATTTCAGTTTTTCTGGAATTTACGGGGTAAAATTTTTGTTAAAATACGGAAATAGTACTGGTGTCTCGATTGCCAGTACAATTTCTGTATTTTAGTCCTTTTTTTTTTTTTTTTTTTTTTCTACAGTGTATATATTTAACGATAAATGTGAACATAGCTGCCAACTCTTACGCTTTTTTGTACCACAAAAAATTAATAGTAAATTTTACCTCTTTTAATCATCGCAATCTGTCGATTAAATAAGGCAAAAATTTCTATTAAATTTTTTTGGTACAAAAAAGATTTGGCAGCTACGTGTAAATGAAAGATTTTCTCAAGATGATTACAACAAATAAATAAAATAAATAAATTATATGCAGATAAATGAATTAAAAAAAAAAAAAAAATCCGAAAAAAAAATAAGCTCCAATTTCATAATTCCGCAGTTTCTAACTTATGTTATACTAATGTTATGTCTAACTTATGTTATACTAATTCATTACTTGATTAAAATGATTGATTGAAATGATTGATTTCTCCTGTTAATGAGAAATTAAGGTAAAGTATAATTTTATTCAATTTCTATTTATTAGGTTTCCAGCTAATAAAGTGCATGTCATAAGCACCGGCAAGGACAGAAACATGAAATGGCCTTTATTGCTGCCTGGATTAAAAAAAAAAAAAAAAAAAAAAGCTTGGACGATTATGGGGGAAAAATCGGGTGAAACTTATTTTTTCAGTTGATATTAAATAATAAATCGCCAAAAGAAAAAATGTGCTTGAGGAAAAATTTTTATTCATTATGAAAGGGCTTAGCTCAAAATTATCCCAAACAGTGGCGTATCTAGACAATGGAGTTATGAATAAAGAGACATATATTGTACCGTCTACCAGTTACGAGTGAAGTAACTGAGGAGGTTGTCACCAGATTGCAGCCGTTTTTTTAATAGTAGCCCTATTTTTAATGGAGCATATTCCAACTACGTCATGATCACGTGGTCAAGGCGAAAAAAAGTCTAGCGTAAAGAAGGGAAGGCTCCGTAGACGTAATGTAAAATCCCCGCTAGAAAATAAAACAGTTTATGGTGGAAAGCAGCAGTAGTTTCCCTTCTTATCAGTTATAAGTTCTTTGGGTAAATTACCGGTATCACGTGACTTTTTTCAGTCTCGAACTCATATTTGGAATATCCCCCATTGGATCAACAGTATCTGATTATCACCGGGACAAACTTCCTACCAGTAAATGCAAACAGAAACTTCCCACCAGTAAATGCAAACAGAAAAGGCGCCTTATATCATGGAAATATTTTCTCAGAAATAGGGTAAAAAATTCTATTTGTTTTTACTGGTGTCAGTTTGTCCAAGTATTATAATATTTTTCACTGGCTACAAGAGGTTGTCTAAGTTGTCACAATATGGCAGAAATGCAGGGCCTGACTACCGCCAAAGTAAACTCGCACCAGTAAAAATGAATATCTGTTTCTGTCATTATTTATGACTGACATTCTGTATTAACAAGGTGTTTAAATAAGAAAAAAAAATCTATTTAAACTTACTTGTGGAAGTTTCCCCCGGCGGTAATCAACCCCTGCGAAAACGGTTGCAGTTTATGCTTCACTATTTTAAGGGTATGTCAGTTCCTCCTTATTAATAGTTTAGTTCCATGATCTAGATTTATCATTTCGGAGGCGGCTGAGGTATAGTAAAAGTTTCTAAGAGGGAATCACATGAAATAGGAAAAATTCCGTTTTAAACAGGTTTTATCATAGCAGGTAACGCATCTATTATACAATCAAACCTGCTAAAATTGAATTGCATGGGACTGGGAAAATTTTCGTTTTTGACGGGTTTTCGTCTTTACAAGTATAATTCCATAGTTATATCACATTTTTAAAAACGGAATACTGACAATAGCATATAAAACCAAAGTAAACAGCATATTTAAGAGCATTCTCACTCTACATAGCCTACATACCTAATCCGCATTTACCCAGTGTTTATGAACGCAGGTTCGAAAAAACCATGGAAAGCTATTCCTTTAAATCCAAACAGATCTTCTGGGAATCGAGGCTTAGATGTCGTATATTCACGCGGCCACCATCTTAGATTTTTAGGGTTTCGTTCGTCTGACGAAACCCTATTCGTCTCGCTCCTCTGTCTGTCTGTCTGTCTGTCTGTCCGTCACAGAGCCCGTTCTCAGAAACTATACATGTTGGAGACATAAAGTTTTGGGTACTTATAGCTGAACACCTCACATCATACGACAAATCATAAAATTTTGAAAAAGTCGTACATTTAACCCTTTGGGCTCTCGCATGTGTATTTTAAACAGTTTATTCTAAGTGAGCTCCTAATTATGTTGGAGACATGAAATTTTGGGTACTTATAGCTGAACACCTCACATCATACGAAAAATGATAAAATTTTGAAAAAGTCGTACATTTAACCCTTTGGGCTCCCGCATGTTTATTTTTAAACGATTCTTTCTAAGTAAGATCCTAATTAATTTGGAGGCGTGAAATTTTGCATACTTACAGCTGAACACCTCACATCAAACGACAAATCATAAAATTTTGAAAATGTCGTAAGTTTAACCCTTTGGCGTCTCACATGTGCATTTTAAACAATTCTTTCTAAGTGAGCCCCTAATTAAGTTGGAGACATGAAATTTTGGGTACTTATAGCTGAACACCTCACATCAAACGACAAATCATAAAATTTTGAAAAAGTCGTACATTTAACCCTTTGGACTTCCGCATGTGTATTTTAAACAATTCTTTCTAAGTGAGCTCCTAATTAGTTTGGAGGCGTGAAATTTTGCATACTTATAGCTGAACACCTCACATCAAACAACAAATCATAAAATTTTGAAAATGTCGTACGTTTAACCATTTGGGGTCCCACATGTGTATTTTAAACAATTTTTTCTAAGTGAGCCCCTAATTAGGTTGGAGGCGTGGAATTTTGCATACGTATAGCTGAACACCTCACATCCAACGGCAAATCATAAAATTTTGAAAAAGTCGTGCATTTAACCCTTTGGGGTCCCACACGTGTATTTTAAACAATTCTTTCTAAGTGAACCCCTAATTATGTTGGAGACATGAAATTTTGAGTACTTATAGCTGAACACCTCACATCATACGACAAATGTTAAAATTTTGGAAAAGTCGTACATTTAACCCTTTGGGCTCCCGCATGTGTACTTTAAGCAATTCTTTCTAAGTGAGCCCCTAATTAGGTTGGAGGCGTGAAATTTTGCATACTTATAGCTGAACACCTCACATCATACGACAAATGATAAAATTTTGAAAAAGTCGTAAATTTAACCTTTTGGGCTCCCGCATGTGTATTTTAAACAATTATTTCTAAGTGAGCTCCTAATTAGTCTGGAGACGTGAAATTTTGCATACTTATAGCTGAACAACTCACATCAAACGACAAATCATAAAATTTTGAAAAAGTCGTACATTTAACCCTTTGGGGTCCCACATGTGTATTTTAAACAATTCTTTCTAAGTGAGCCCCTAATTATGTTGGAAACATGAAATTTTGGGTACTTATAGCTGAATACCTCACATCATACGACAAATGTTAAAATTTTGGAAAAGTCGTAAATTTAACCCTTTGGGCTCCCGCATGTGTATTTTAAACAATTATTTCTAAGTGAGCTCCTAATTAGTTTGGAGACGTGAAATTTTGCATACTTATAGCTGAACACCTCACATAAAACGACAAATCATAAAATTTTGAAAAAGTCATACATTTAACCCTTTGTTCTCCCACATGTGCATTTTAAACAATTCTTTCTAAGTGAGCCCCTATTTAAGTTGGAGGCGTGAAATTTTGCATACTTATAGCTCAACACCTCAGATCTCACGTCAAATAATAAATTTTGAAAAAGTTTTATATTTAACCCTTTCAACTCCAGCTTGTGTATTTTATGCCATTCTTTCTAACTGAGACCCTAATTAAATTGGAGATTTGAAATTTTGCATACTTATTGCAGAACACCTGAGGCCAGGCGACAAATCATAAAATCTTGAAAAAGTCTTACGTTTAACCCTTTTAGCTACCACATATGTATTTGAAGCAATTCTTTCTAAGAGAGTCCCTTATTAAGTTGGTGACATGAAATTTTGCATACGTATAGCTGAATGCCTCAGACCACACGACAAATCATAAAATTTTCGAAAAGTCTTTTATTATTTACCCCTCTGGGCTCTAAATTGTGTATTTTAAGCAATTTTTCTAACCTCCGCCCTTTTAACCCGGGGAGAAAATTTCCAACTTTTGCAGACACCCCTTTGACCATGCTTTCATATTATGCACCATAGCCTTACATATTTTAGTTCCATTTTTTTCAGCCAGGTGCGCCTACTTATCTCGGGTGCTATGGGCCCAATCCCCTCGACTAATATATCTACTGATAGTATGTAAAATGGAATTTCGTTCGGATAGAGGTTTGTTTAGACTAGAGTGTGCCCCTGGTTGTGAAATGTGGAACTAACAGATTTTTCAAGAGGATAAAGTGTTTTGAAAGGAATATTAAACGAAACCCTCTGTGCGATCTGTGATCACACTTACCCACTTGTTTTAGATTTCTTGGCGATTTTTTGTCGGCGATGTTGGCGATCTTTATCGATATGGCAATCCCGACGAGTGACGTGTTCTGGCAACCCCATTTTTCCGCGAGATTGTGTTTTGATCACAAGCGTCTAGAGATCACACTTTTTCATTTTGATCCTGTGATCCCGCGGGATCAGCGCGCTCCGCGCATATCGTTCCGCGCATGACGTACGGTGTTTGTGTAAAATAATATTCTAAGCAAAATTTTTTAAGGAACTTTATGGTGTAGTGGTATGACGTTCATCTTCAGATTAGTGGCATGGGTTCGATTCCTTATGGAGCTGAATGAAAATTAATGTCAAGATTGCTTTAAAAAAATTAATCTTTTTGAAGATAAAAATTGAAAATTTATATTTTTCAATATTTGTACCACTATTAATAATATTTTTTTTTTTTTTTTTTTTTTTTTTTTGTGAATTTTCCAAATATTTGATATGGTGATCGTAGTTTTAACAGATTTAATACCTTTAGTATCGCCATCTAGTGGTGTAAAGATAAGCAAATCATAAAGAATGTTTTAAATTTAATAATAATTAAATTATTTTTTCATAATTTTAAATTTATTAATTTTAATTTTTATCATCATTTTAAAAGAACTTTTAATTTTGAATAAACAATTATTGTTAATATTTTTTTCATAATTTTAAATTTTATAATGATTTGGTAATTTCTTTTTTTTTAATCATTTAAAGGCACTTTAAATTCTGAATATAATAAATTTTATAATGATTTAGTAATTTAATTTTTTTTATCATTTAAAGGCACTTTAAATTCTGAATATAATAAATTTTTATATGTTTCTAGTAATTTTATGTTTAATAATTTAAATGTAATATTTTTTCATGTTTAAATTGCATTTTTCAAAATTTTGAATTTAATAATTTCTGTTTTTTAAATTACAATTCAATAATTTTTTCGTCCTTTTAAAATAATTTTAGAGTTTAATTAATTTGAATCAAAATAAAATAGTAATAACTTAAAAACTAACTAAGTGGTACCTCTCAAAATTTGATAATATAAACAAATATACATTATGCGCGGACGGTATGGGTATGATGCAAAATACGTCATGCGCGGAGCGCGCTGATCCCGCAGGATCACAGGATCAAAATGAAAAAGTGTGATCGCTAGACGCTTGTTGTTTTGATCACTTCACTGCTGGATTTAGCAGCTGTGAGTAGGTGACGCTGTTTCTCTCTTGCGATTTTGCCCACGTGCTTTGATACCATGTTGTATCTTTTTATCTTTATCTTAAATTTATTGGATTTATTTGATTGAGTATGGCTTTTGTAGTAAATTTACTCACTGTTGCTGATGTAATTAAGAAATATAAGGAAATTTTGAAAGAAAAAGGAGGTTTTTTTAAAGTGTCTAGTCATAGGAGACCGGCTAACTGCGCCTATGTCGACCCTTCTTTGCTTCCCCCTGTATGAACTGCGCTCGGCGTCACGGGGAACGGATATCATTGTCATCCCTGTCTCTTATACTTATGGGCACGAAGTGACAGCTTTTTTTGTTAGAAAGACTCTTTTCTGTTGGCGTTAATTCGCTAAATTGGGCGCTTTATCGATAATTTGGGGTATCAATAACGTTTTTTCTTAAACTCACAAAAATTTTATACACATATATTTTATATATGTATATAATACAATTTTTTGTTAATAATAACTATTAAATCGCAGAAAAATCGACAATATAAAAATGTATATCCGTTAATATAAAATGCACAAATTGAAAAAAAAAGGAAATAAATAAAAGTATGATGATAAAAAAATCCATATATAAATATATATTTACACAAGAAATTTAAACATTGAAGAAATTTTTTAATTGCTTTAGAAGAGAAAATTTTATGAAGAAATAACACTTGTTACCTAATAATGCAATTTTTTCCCCAAGTATGTTATTTTTCGTTTAGAAATATATTTTTTAAAATATTTGACATATGATAATTAAGTATGGAAACAAATATTTTCGTCAGGTTTAAACTAATTTCTCATTGACTTTGCCTTTAGATGTTTCATTCTAAGATTCTTCAAGAACTTCAAACATATGAAGTATTAACATTTATATACAGATATTTTGTATTTCCATTAATATGCTAGAAATATTTTTCACGTTAGTATCCTCTGTATTATTTTGAAAGAAAGATTCTGGAGGGAAAAGAACAACATTCTAAATACAAGGATATTTTTGGTGCTGAAATATTCCTATAAACGCTAATTAGTACTTCATTTATTGCTATTAATATTATTGTTTTATTATTATTATTAACTTGTTTGAAACTATGGTATTTAAAAAATGATCTATTATTTTTCTCTCAAAACGTATTTTTTTTTCAAATTCTAAAGTAAATTTTAAAATTTCAAATAAGTGGCTGCACGATGTTTCATAGCTGAAACTTAAATATATATTTCTTGATAGAATTTAATTTTTACTGAATATATACTTCTTATAATCGCGCACGATTCTCCTTGTGCACATGCTTATGAATTAATAATAATAATAATAAGAGGATTCAATTCTAATGAATTCAAAACTGATACTTGTGGTACCATTTGGAAAACATGCATCCAAAAGTGGGTAAAGATACTTAATTTCTTAAGTTGTACCGCAACATAAAATTTTGTGGCACATTGTCTGATTCATTTTTATACTTCAAGGAATAAAATTAACAGGCCTATTCAAGCAATTTTTAATTGAATAGCGTTTTCCATTTTCAGATAAATAAATTACTTATAGAGTTATAAGACATGCTTGTTACGTGACGACAAGTTTTTCTTCTTTCTCGCACTGCTGCGTCGTGAATTGATTCAAAACGCCAAATTTTAGAGTATTTGCTCTAAAATCATCTGCTTTTACCATAAAATGGAAAAGTCATTCGATTACATAGTTTCTGAATATGATCACCTTCTAATTTAATGTGTTTTCGAGCAAAAATGAATTCAGAAATGTGTCGGGAAGTAGCTTATTTGAATTTGAGAGCAGTCTTAAGACTGTTTTCAAATCCAAACTGATTACTTTCCAGAATTCATATTAGTTTATACTTGCATGAGAGTGACAAATGTTGATTAAGCCAATCTTTCACAAAATGCTGTTAAAAGCATTTAGCATTTTAACTGAATTTCCACAATGCGTTCTAAACTGAATTTCCAGACGTGACAGTTCGATAAAATTTTCATCAAACAACAATCGCTTATAATTCAACATGTAACTCAGTTATCAAAAAATGAAAAGATTATTAGATTCTAAATTAATTCAATAGTCATGTCTGCAAGTGACATGCTTTTATGTTTAAAAATGAGTTTGTAAGTTAAAAAATTTTGAGGGAAATCCTTACAACACCCTTAAATCTAAAAACTTTCATCAACATAAGATAATGATTTTCTTATTTCGTGTTAAATCTTCTCCAAATATAGTTTTAAGGTTTTATTTATCTGTAAAGATAAAATAACCTTTTTAATAATAGATGTCTTCTTACAAAAGAAAAATACACTTTAAATAATAGATTAGAGTTGACTTTATGATTTTGATCCTCAAAATATTTTTTAATTAAATTTTTGCTGACTTTTAAAAGCCAAAATTTTAAGTAGAACTGATGGATTAGTTATTTGTTATCTGAAATGAATGGATGAAAATTATGTTGTGATAGAAAAATTTAACACATTAATGATTTTTTAAATAATCCTAGATTAGACCCTTTTCTATTCTGCTTCATTTAAAAAATAATTGCTACTAATAATAGTAATACCACAACTTATAGTAATAATCTTGTTAATTTAAACATGCTTACTGACAGATTTGATAGTAGTATTTGAGGAAAACATTTGTAAAAATCAATGAACTTTTGGCCCCACCAGGGGCCGAGAGGTTGTGCTCTCGAAGCTGATAGACGGGAGGTGCTGGGTTCGATCCCAATCGCGCCCGTCGACCTAATCGTTCGGAGTTTTCTTCTAGCCTTGGTTTTCCAAGCGTAAATACGGGTTAGGTTCCCTTAGAAAGACCCCCACGTAGCCCCCCCCCCCTCATTTGGGCCTATATCCCTCGTGTTGATAATTGGCCGTCATAAACACAACCAATGAACTTTTGATTATAAAATATTAAAAATCGTGACAAATAGTATATAAGAGTGTCAGCTCTAATTGTTGCCCAATGACTAATTTCCTAAACCATTAGCTTTAGAAGTATAGTTTCAATAACAAGCATGTTTTAAAGTTGTTCTTCCTCCTATTAAATCCGTTTACATAAAAAAAAGTGTTATTTTAAAAAGTTACAGAAATTACGTTTTTTACGGGATTCAAGTACTATATACTTAGTAAAACTTTCTTCATATACTAATAAGTAAAAAAATTAAAGTTTCATTTTTGTACAAATAAAATTTACCGAGTTATAATAACTTGAATTTTATGAGTTTTCAGCATTTTTTGTCATTAAAAACGGAAAAACGCTTTTTACCTAAATGTTGGAAGTCAAAATAATTTTTTTTAAACAATGGTGTGTTTTTTAAATTAACATTAGATACTCCTTGGAATACTATGTAAGAGCTAACAAAATTTTGGGGCAGCAGTTTGCACCGGACCCATTTGAATCGGGTCCCCTTTTTTTCGTAGTAAATATTAGTAAGTATCCTTTACTTGAGCAATTTAGTTCATTTTAATATTTCATTTGTATTTATTACATTGAATATATTATAAGATGTAATGCAATGCTAGATGAATTATTGTCGCCAAGATTTACCATGGCTGGATTTGCATCCAAAAGACTTTTTGGGAAAAAAAGCTCTTTAAGGCAACCCTCAATACAATGATGGATTGCTTATCTCACCCCCTTCGAGCGCAGTTCATACAGAAGGAGCTGCAGCTGTAGGCGCAATTTATGATCTCCTCCTACCGTAAACGCAATTGATGTACACCCTAGTCATAGACCTATTTTGGGAAATGATGATGATGCTAGCAGGTATTTTGTGCTTGAGCCCTTTTCGGGATTAAGGTATGTTAATAATTTTATGCATATTTTGCTGCAATGTTTTATATTAGCCGTTTGTTGTATATTTCTCATGATTCTGGGCCTTACGAGTTTCGTGCACTTTTGAGATTGCTGCACAGCTAGTTTGCTGAATGCAGTGATTTTGTTTTCGGTTTGTGAACGCGTAGCTTTCATACGTGCATGTACTAACTGCCGCTTTAACGAGTTTCGTGCATTTTTTAGATTGCTGCACAACTAGTTTTCTGAATCCAGTGATGTTTTTTTTTTTTTCGGTTTATGAATGCGTAGTGTTCATAAGTGCATTTACTAATTGCCGCTTTAAGGAGTTTCCTGCGTTTTTCAGATTGCTGCAGAACTAGGTCGCTGCATTCAGTGATATATATATATATATATATATGTGCATGTGTGTATTTTCATGAACGCGAAGCGTTCATACTTCCGTAAATTAGAAATGAACGCCTGTTTCTGATTTTAAATTATTAATTTTGATTGATTTGGCGTTATTTTTTTTCTTTAATCTCGGTTTTATTACTTTTTTTTTCTATAAGATTAACATGCGCATGTTTTGTTTAATATTTACATTTTCGTTAAGCCTAACATGCGCATAAATCGCTACTTGGCAACTATACTTGGCGGAAAAAAGGTTTTCACGTCAAGAGAAAAATCCAAGATGGCGGCCGCAGGAATATATGACATCTGTTCCGGAATCGAACACACAACCTGCAGATTCGCTATGGTCAGTATTTATATTTGTAAAAATTCGAATAATATAAGCTTCAGCTTACTATATAAAAATAAAATGTTGTAAAACTGAGTGTGTGGTATTTCCTAAAAATAAACAAGAAAAGCATCGGCAACGGACTGATCACTGATAGCTGAATTAAAACCGCAGGATGCGAAGTACCCACTCGGCTACGCTCGCACATGTCAGCTGTTTTTGAAAATGTAATGGACTTTATTCCAAATCTGGGTTCGAAGCTGAAAAAGTCACATGATACCGGTAATTTACCCAAAGAACTTCTAACTGATAAGAAGGGAGGCTACTACTGCTTTCCGCATGAACTGTTTCACTGGCTGGCGAGGGTTTTTCATTACGTCTACGGAACCTTCCCTTCTTTACGCTAGAAGTTTTTACCTTGACCACGTGATCATAACGTAGATGGAATATCCTTCATTTATCAAATTATTTTATACGTGCTGCCATCTATTTCGTGTCATATACATAGGCGTAACTTGGGCTCTAAGACTGGGGGGGGCAAAAATTTTAAGGCCATTTTTAAAAAAAATATTTATATCCTCCCTCCCTATCACCACACTCATATACTTAAATTAAGACGTCTTTTTTTACCGCGCAAAAACACCCAGGTTTTTACTGATTTCGTAGATATTTTCATATATTTTAGTTTATAAAAATATTTATACTCGTCTGAACATTTCGAAATTTTTGCAGGTGACGTAAATCTGGTCTATCGAAATGCTCTAAAAAGTTTCTGTTAAAATACGCACGTATAGTTACTTTTAGCATAGAAAAAATATCGTCACCGTGAGGCGCGAAGTAACCTCTGTGCCGGTATATTTGAAAGGGTTAAAATCCTTATTTTTAAAAGCCGATTATAACATCGATTAGAAGAATGTTTCACCTTTAAGAACATATTTTTGGTTTTGTCGGTACCTCTAAAATTGTGCCCTGAAGGGGCGAAACCGCGACGAAACACTCAGATTTTTTATTTCCATCGAATTTTTCACATATTTTATCTTGTAAAAAATATTTTATACCCGTCCGAACGTTTCAAAAATTTTGTAGATTATTTAA
Organism: Maratus speciosus; assembly: GCA_963932465.1. Classification (NCBI taxonomy): domain Eukaryota; kingdom Metazoa; phylum Arthropoda; class Arachnida; order Araneae; family Salticidae; genus Maratus; species Maratus speciosus. Next base: position 536,399,762 of record OZ010787.1, on the reverse strand, counting down.
ATCTGTCCTATAGAGATGCTCTAAACATAAAAAAAAGTATGGTGTGTAAAGTAAAAAGTAAAGTGTGTTAAAGTATGGACTTTTTTTACTTTTAGGGTTAAAAAAAATATCGTCTCCATAAAACGCGAAGTGACCTGAGTTCGCCAGTGTATTTGAAAAGGTTAAAATTCATATTTTTTAAAACCACCGATTAGAAGGTTTTAGCTTTGAGAGCACATTTTTAATTTGTCGGTACCTCTAAAATTGCGTCCTCGAGGGGCGCTGCAACAGGACAGAAAAATGCTTCACGGAAAAAACCAACCTTTTTGGAGAAAAAAAAATTCGAAGGATTAACTGTGATATTTTTTTCAATTGGTTGCGGCATTTGAGGCATAAGAGTACGATCTTATAGAACATGTTATCCGTTTTTAACTTAACTAAGCAGTTTGACTGATGTAAGTTAATAAATAATGACAAAATACTCCCGAAATTCCTTCTTTTCGAACTTCATTTTCTCCCGATGCATAAATAAGGCTTCTGCGCGTGCGCCACCACTTTTTCCCTTTTGCAAGGGCCGAGGTGAGTTATTGATGAGAGTGATTTGCGAATTTTAATTAATAACTCAACTAATTATTAGAATTTTAAAATTCTGAAGTCTCAGAAGAGACTTTGGGCTACTTTCATAAAAATTGTCAGCTTCGTACTTACGCTAGATTTTGCTAGCCATCGCATACACAGACACACACACACACACACAAAGCGATACTTTTTTTTTATTAGTATAGATTGTCCTCAAATTGGGCGAGCTTTTTTGATATTTCCCCTTAATAATTCATTTGATAATTATTTCTTCTTTTTCATACCGATACACATTTATTAAGGGGAAAAAAACAAAATTAGCATACAGGAGAAATTTGAAAGGGATTGATTGAAAAAATAATTCCTATCCGACATCTTAATCATCGGTTAGATTTTAGAGCTGTTTAAATCTAGTAACATTAATAGTTCATTTTTTTTTCAACTGGCGGTAAACTGTTATAGTCCACTAATTTCCAGGGAAATTCCAGATAACTCGTTTTTCCCACTCTTTTCGTTCTTGACTATCAAAGCTCTGAAACAACCTCAAATGTAGTGTGAAAAAAGTAATTAATTGGGGAGTTCAGAACCCGTTATCAGAGAAACATTCTGAAAGTCAACCGCCATTCTTAGCGAAAAATACTTTTGATACGATCCCATTCATTCTGGTTTAAGATGAATCCAGATAATTTAGCAATACAAAAATTTAAATTAAACAGTGATTTTAATGTTTATTTTAATTCGAATGTTTTCAATTTTTCACATTTTGTAAGTGGGCTCCCCTTAAAGACCGAAATAAAAATATTCAGTATTTTTATGTAATGTTTTTACTTTCAAAATATTAAATACAAAATTTTATGTAATTTATAGTATTTTGATGGAAGAATGAAGAAAAGAATGTCAAGTTTTCTGCTTCGATTTATCTAAAGCATATTTCCTTTTTTACCATATTCTTCAATTGTACTTAAGGCTGGTCTCAAATCCAAAGGGTCAACTTTATGACACAAATTTTCATTTATTTTTGTTCGGAAAAGCATGGAATAGGCAGGTGTTGTTATTCAGAAACTATGTAATCGAAATACGTTTTCCATTCTTTGGTAAACGTAAATGATCTTTCAGAGAGTACCATCAATTGGAATTTTGAACTGAATTTCTGGACGTAAGGAGAAAACCATAAAAAAAAATCAATTATGTATTATTTTATCCTACAGAAAACAAGTGGGTAAGTGTGATATGCAGAGGATTTCGTTTAATATCTCTTTCAAAACACTTTATCCTTAAATTAACAAACCAAAATTGTTAATAGAAAATTAATAATTCCTTGCATAAATGGCAGCACTATTATATTTAGGAATGCGTCCCCCTGAAAATTATCCACTCCCATATTTCAGTTTTTTATATATTATACAAAATTTAAAACAAAACGGATATTTCTATCAAAAATTATCGCGTTACGTATATACATACGTATATACAGAACATGCGGGCACATTAGCTATCAAGCTTTGATAGTCTGGGAGCTAACAAATAAACGGTAATAAAAGCTAAATGATAATGCATGTAATTAATAAATAGACATAACCAAATGCGTAAAGTTTTTTTACAAATCAGATTAGCCATTTTTTTTCACGGAGCCCTTGTTTCCCCCCCCCCCACACACACACACACAAATTCAGCTCACCTTAAATTCATAAAATTCTTATTATGTGTTATGAACTATGTCAAAGTTTAAAATCGATCGGTTCTTTAGTTTTCCAAATTTTAACAAATTCCCGTCAATTGTCTGTACGAAAAAGCATCCCTTTTATGTTTAAAAATCGATTTTTTCATAAACCGGAAAGTTGTGGTCCGATTTTTTTTTAATTTAGATTTTACGAATCAGCGTACGAAATAACATCCGGATGCGAAAGAACCAAATTTGAAAAATCAATAGTTAAAAACATCTGTACTGCGATTATGTACAAACGTTATAAGTGTTAAAATAAATAGGGTTCTTACTGATTAATACTAAAAAATAAATAGAACTATATTCCAACTATAATATTAACCTAAATAAGTAAATAGCAAAAATTAATATTTTATGAAGAATTAAGTAATAATGAATATGTAACATGGTTCATATACTCGACGAAAAATACTATTTCAGCACACTTTTAGATACGTGCATAAAAATGGCATAGAATAAACACATAAGGAAAATAGTGACCACATTGATTATCTATTTCACAGAAATCTTATCAGATCTTTCATATATAATAAGAGATATATTAAGAGAACAGAGCTTTATTTTTTTCTTTAACTGAAAGGGAAAAAAAAAAAGATATTTAATTTAATGATAAGAATTTATCATTACAAGAGCAGGAGTCAGGAATAAACTAAGCTAAAATTTAGGAATTCTGTGCATCCATCAGGCGTCCTTTTGACGAAATTTGAGTTTTTACCGCGATCCTTTGGCAGAAAATTGCATTTTTCGCAATCTTATGATGAAATTTCGCGTTTTCCACGATCCTTTGACGGAATTCGTGTTTTTTCCTCGAACCTGTGACAGAAATTTGCATTTTTTGCGGCCCCGCTGGACGAAATTCACGTTTTTCCCGAGATCTTTTGACGAAATTCGCGCTTTTACAGCGATCCTTTGGCAGAAATTTGCGTTTTTCGCGATCGTATGACGAAATTCCGCTTTTCCCCGCAATCCTTTTAGATAAATTTGCGTTTTTTTCGCGATTGTTTGACTACATTTGCTTTTCTTTATCGCGATCGTTTGACTATATTCGTGTTTTTTCCTCGATCCTTTGACGAAATTCAAGCCTTTTCTGCGTTTTTGTGATAGAAATTTGCTTTTTTCCCCGCGCCCATGGAACGAAATTCATGTTTTTCTGGCATTTTTGGATAAAATTCAAGTTTAAACAGCGATCTTTTGGCAGAAATTTACGGTTTTTGGGATCTTTTAACGAAATTCCGCGTTTTTTTCCGCAATCCTTTGACATAAATTTGCGTTTTTTCACGATCATTTGACATAAATTTGCATTTTTTTTTTGCGATCGTTTGACTAAATGTGCATTTTCCCCAAAATCGTTTGACTAAATTCAGGTTCTTTCCGCAATCCTTTGACTAAATTCGCGTTTTTCCGCGATCCTGTACTGTAACAGAAATTTGTATTTTTTCCACAACCCTACGACATAATTCATGTTTATGTCCAGGATCTTTTGGCGAAATCTGCGTTTAGCAGCGACCCTTTGGCTATAAATTACCGATTTTTATGCGACCACTTGTCGAATTCACGATATTTTTTGTCAGAATTTTCGTACTTATTTTTTTTTTTTCTCTTTAAGGAAATCCTTTTTTTTTTCAAGTTGGCAAATTTATCTGCAAGGTCCAAAATAAATCTGCGACGCACGTCACGCACTTTCTGCTACCGGGTAAAAATGTAACTCTTTTTCTTTCCGTGTCACATGGCCTGCCGTGCAAAAAATTCAATTCTGCTTTTAATTACCAAAAAATTAATTATCTTCGCTTCTGATTATCGAAATTAAAAAATAAAGACATATTCTGAAAGAGAATGAAATTTTACGTCGGATGGCATAAAAATCATAGCTCGAAAATCTATATTTAAATTTGGTCTTATATAAAAATTCTGAGTCCTGTTTTATATTCTCTGGTTATCGCCGAAAATTCAATTCATCAGACATCTGTCGCCTTCACAAATGAAGGAAAATAAAAGATTTTTTTCTCGATTTTTAAAGAATTTCAAAGTTTTTATGGTACGATCAAGATAATTTTTAGAATTTCTGAAAACTGTTTTTTTTCCCCGTCTTGTGGTACTCATTTCGAATTTCTGGGATGAGTAGAAAAGAAATAAAAGCGCCTTAAAGCAATCGCTACACTGTAAAAAAAATACTGCCAGTTTTCCAGTAGGAATCGGAAAAATAGTTGTCCTAATCGTACCGGAATAATTTCCGACCCAGCTCGGAATAAAATCCGTAAAAATAAGGAAATAGTCAGTAAAACGGTATTTTACGGATTTTATTCCGATTCTACGGATTTTATTCCGAGCTGGGTTGGAAATTATTCTGGTACGATAAGGGCAATTATTTTTCCAATTCTACCGGAAAACTGGCAGTATTTTTTTTACAGTGTAGTCCTTATCTGCCGTTAAAATGACGCCTGGTTTTAATCGATGGAAGAGATAGTTTTTATAATTTGATTAAAAAAAATCTATGCTTTTGTTGAATCATGAATGCCTTTCAGATCTTGTAATTGGGTTTTTTTTTAATTAACAACGTCCATTAATTACTAGTTTTTCAAATTTTTACGATTTGTCGTTTGATGTGAGGTCTTCAGCTATAAGTATGCAAAATTTCAAGTCTCCAACATATATAGTTACGAGCACTGTGACAGACGGACAGACAGACGAGTGAGACGAATAGGGTTTCGTCAGATGAAGGAAACTCTAATGACAATAGTCAGAATCAAAAGATATTAATTAAGAAATGTGTCCCATATGTGCATTTAAATAGTTCTATGAAAATAAAAAAGGAAAAATGGCTCCGCTTTTCTGAAAAATAGAGCAGAGGAAACGTTCTTACTTGAGCTTTGACTACTGCATCAGAAATTACTTCTATGAACGTGAAGACGTTAATTCTAGTTATTTTGAATTATCCAATGCTTATGCCAGTTCGTGCGCAAAATAGCATATAAATGGTTAAATTAAAAAAAAATTGAAATACAAAGCTGGGCTTTAACTACAAAGCGATACAAAAACTGTAGGGGCAAAAGGTATTTGCCCTGTTCCTGAAAAACTAGGCGGTATGTGATCCTCACTTGCCCTCACCAGATTACGCCCAACGGTACAACCGGGTACAACGCGACATGAGCAAGACTCTAGTCCCTGATGTACGCGAGAGAACGGAATGTGTGTGCATCTGTATATCCAGACGCCATGAGAATTTCCTCAGCTCACCAGTACTGGACTGACGCTAAGAGTATATTCAAGGAGCGTCACTATAGTCGAGAGCCCTGAGGGCCAGGAAGTTCTTGTTTTGTGCTTATATTATCTTACGAAAAAGGACAATGGTCAGAGTCAAGACACAGTAATCGTGATATCTATTCCCACCTCTTCCCACACGTGCACCCCCCCCCCCTCCCAAAAAAAAAACTCCTGGAAATGAAGAGGAAAATAAGTTTTGTACTTTGTACAAAAAGGAAAAAAAGGGAGACGGAAAAAAATTCTCTTGAACTGTTATTATAGCAGAAGGTTTTGTCAAGACATAAGAAAAATTACTTATGTCAACGTGAAAACATTAATTCTGGCTGTTTTGATTTTGCTGTATCCAATTCTAGTTCAAACCCAAGATAGTAATATAAATTATTAAACTAAAGGGGTAAAAAAAAAGCGAAAAAGGAAATACAGAAATTTGTAAACAAGACAAAAAACTAGAGGGGCAAAATACATGTCTTGCCCCTGCTCTTAAAAAACTGGGGGGGCATATGCCCCCCCTTGCCCCCGCCAGATTACGCCCATGGTCATATACGTTTATTTTAAATGTCAAATGTTGTCAAGTGAATGAAGTGTTTATAAATTAAGAATAAAAAATGCTATAGTGAGTTTAACGCATTCACCCAATTCCACAATACAAATTTATTTATTTATGTATTTATTTATTTTTTTAACAAATTTATGAAATGCAGAAACAGCGCTTGGACGGTTCTTACTTTTGAATACCATTTTTTCTCAGTAATATTTTTGTCTTATTAAATGAATTTTAAAAAAGGGGCTAATAAATGTAAAAAAAAAAAAAAAACCGCTAGAGTTTGCTTTACCTTTAAAATTTAGAGAGTGCTTGAATCTATAATATTAAATAAGGTGGCGAAGCAGAAAAAGTGGTACACTATAAATCACTGTAGAGCTCTGTAGGTGTTAAAATTGCAACGAACCAGACGAATTCAAATACAGTCGGCTCTCGTTAATTCGAACTAAACATGAAGTTCCGAAATTTTCCAATGACAGAATAACGTTAAAAATTTTCATTTATTTGAACTCATTTGCTCCCGACTTCGTTTAATTCGAACTAACGAGAATTTCATTTTTCCTTACTTTCTCACGGACTTCAGATCCTTGAAATAACTTTCTTTCTTTCACTGTTGTCAGAATTGTTCTGAACTAGTATACATATAATCCCACGCATTTGATATCCGCTTTCTTAGTGCCCCATCTGTCTATCACTGCAAGGATGAAACTAGGGGGGGGGGGGGAGGCAGAGGGGGCACGTGCCCCGGGCGCCGGTTTAACAGAAGGTGAAGGGGCGCCAAAATGAAGATTTTGCTTGACGTTTGATACAAGAGTGTATATATACACACGAAATTTGTATAAAAATGTCTCGCAGCCGAAAAATTTAAAGGAAAATTGAACCAAATGGATTAAACTTTACAAATAGATAAAAAGGTTCATCTACAATACAAAATTGCAAATGAATAAGAAAGAAGGCTTTTTTTATCCTCCCATTCCAAAAGTATCATATCTGTACCTTTGCCTTCTATCTTTTAAATCACTTCCTGTGAGGGAGAATCCCTACCATTTTTCAAGGTCAATCTCTATTGTGGGACACTGGCCACAACGGATAACTACAAAGTGCGAAGCGACCCCAGTCTGACTTTTCTATTAGATAAAATAATTCCATGAAAGCTGTTTGTTTATTTTCCACTGAACAGCGTTGAGCTTTCTTTCTTTCTTTTTTTTTTTTTTTTTTTCGTCTTGCCATGGGCGATGACCACTCGGGACAATAAAATCAAACGAGAGAGGGAATGAACAAAGTAAAATTCTTAGTAAAACCTTTTATTTTTTATTGTACCATTTGTAGTGGTACAGTAAAATTTTGGACGGGGAGTCATGGCTAGTAAAGCAAAGCCGCCCCCACCTTTACCGCCCAAAAAGGTTTTTTTTTCTCGTCTTTCTGCCATTTCTAGGACTTTTTCCACCCTGCAGTGGCGTATCTAGACTCATCATTTCGGAGGGGGCTAAGTTATAGTAAAAGTTTCTAAGAGGCAGTCACAAGAAACGGGAAAAATTCCGCTTTAAACATTTTTCATCATAGCAGGTAACGCACCTATTACACAATAAACCTTCTAAGATGAAAAAAAAAATACAAACGCACAGCAATAGATATCAACCTCATTTAGCCAATACAAAAAAAAAAAAAAAAAAAAAAAAAAAAGATTAAAATGCAATTCGGTTCTTTTTTATTCCGTTTTCAAGATTTTAGTGAACCAATATTTGACAAAGCTGATTACGTAGTTCAGTTTTATATATTTTAAATTTAAAAATAAGTTGTCTATTAGATACTTAGCAAAATTCTTTTTGTAAATTTACTTTGTAGTGGAGAGGGGGGGGGGGGCGCCAAAATCCATGCTTGCCCCGGGCGCCAAAAAGGCTAGTTTCGGCACTGCATCCCTGACATCTCCACCACTTCTTCCACTGTGCTTGTTCCTAATCTCTTCTCTAGCATTTGACCCAGTGACATTCCGAGAAATCCATAGGGTGGGCATCTGTTATAGATTGGGGAAACCTGTTTCTTCACTGCACTCTATCTGCAGTGTAGGAATCGAATTTTTCAATCAGTGGTTTGACTAACTGCTAAAGTGGTTTTTTTTTAGAAAATAAAAGATTTTGTTTCTTTAAAATATGGCTCCATATGGCAGTTATAAATCTTTAACTCTAAAAGATAAGGTGGAAATTATTAAAAAGGTAGGATGTAGCCGATCTAAGACAGAAATTGCTGCAGAATATGGAATAAAAAAAATACGCTCTCTACTTACTTAAAAAATAAAGAATTCATCCTGAAATCATGGGAAAAGGAAAGATTTGCTAAAGAACAAAAACGTATGAGAACAGCAGTTCATGAGGATTTAGAGGAAGCTTTACTGTTATAGACAAAGCATACATTGGCAAGAAATGTACCTTTGAGTGGACCTATATTGGCAACTAAAGCGAAAGAGCTTGCACTACTCATAGATATTTAAAGTTTCAATTGCAGTGAAGGATGGCTGACACGTTTTAAGCACTGAAATAACATCGTACACAAAACTGTGTGTAGTGAAAGTGGTGCTGTAGATCTCGCTGTTTGCAATGAATTCTGCGAAAAACTATCCGAACTCATATGCAATGAAGGACGTGTTTAATGCCGATGAAACACGGTTATTTTATAAACTTCTTCCTAATAAGATTTCAACATTTAAAGGTGAAACGTGCACAAGTGACAAGCTTAGAAAAGACAGGATAACTGTGATGGTAGGTGCCAATATGGATGGAAGTGAGAAATTAAATGTGTTAGTTATTGGTAAATCAACTAAGCCGCGTTGCTTCAAAAGAGTTAAAAACTGTCTGTTGATTATGTGGCAAATGCCAAAGCCTGGATGATGCGTGAAATTTGCATCAGTTGGTTAAAAGAACTGGATAAAAAATTTTCTCGTCAAAACAGAAAAATTCTATTGCTGCTACATAATGTGCAGAGTCATTGCAAACTACCAACACTGGGCTCTATAAACATTGAATATTTATCCCCTAATACCACAACGCAACTGCAACCGATAGACCAAGGTATAATCCAAAATTTAAAAACTCATTATCGTAAAAAGGTTCTAGAACAAATTTTATTTTCGATTGATCTTAAAAAAAGATACGACATAACATTACTCACGGCCATCAACGATTTATATGCGGCGTGGGATCCTTTCGAAAAAATAGAATTTTCAAACTTTTCTGAAAAGTTCCAGTGTGATATTACGTTCTCAGAGTATGTAGAAGCTGACAATAGTTTAGAAGTATCTGGACCCTTAACTGCGGAAGAAATTGTTGAAACAATTCACAAAAAATAAAATGAGAAGATGGAATCAGATTCTGGCAATTCTGCTACTATGATCCAAATGCTTTCTTTACCCACAGAAAAGTCAATTGCGCAATCAACTGAGTGTTTGCGTACATTTATCCTGACGCAGCCGTAATCGGACAAAGAACTTAACTGTTTGTTGCAAATAGAAAACTGACTAAAAAGTCAAAAATGAATAGGACTAAGCAAATAGCAATTGATACTTTTTTTCATAGTGATGATAAATAGTATAAATAATTTCTTGAATGTTCACCAAACTTCGGGTAAGAAAATTATAGTACAATTAATAAAAATTTTAAAATGGAGTTGTTTTATACTGTATTATTAATTTTTGTTTTATTTATATTATTTTAATATTATTAATTAGTTTATGTATTTATATCTTTTAATTTAATATTAAGTAATATTCTAACAATAACAGCCGAAATAAATTTTAAAAATACTATAACTATAACATTAATTCCTTTGTAATAGTACCCCTTTAAACATGTTTTCCTCTCATACTTTCCATAATGCGAACTCTGGATAATTCGAACATTTCTTGTGCTCCCGACGAGTTCGAATTAACGAGAGCCAATTTATACAGATGTTTAAACATTATAGATATTATTAATTTAAATCAGCTGGAATGAAATCGTAAAAAAATCATCAGAAGATAAATAAGCTTTCTTCTATATCTGCCTCTAAGTGAAATTTTAAAAATACTGTTAAACAACGGAAATTATTTAAAGTTTTATTGAAAAATATATCATTAAGGGCAATAAAATTTAACAATTATATTTTAAAAATCTTACGATACTCATCAGCGTACATGTAAATAAAAACTATATTAAAAATACATTACAAATTATTCCCAACGTTTCGTGCTCTTTTTAACGAGCCATCTTCAGGGGAGAGTGTCCTTGACCTCCTCGGAGCGAAGTATCGTATCGCTGATGAGTATCGTAAGATTTTTAATTATTAAATTTTCACAGCGTAAGTCCAAGTTTTTCTTAAAGTATATTTTATTAAACTAATATACTATATCTGTAATAAACGATTATCAAAAATACATATAAAAATTTATTCTTCAATTTATTATAGTATTGAACTCAATTACAGGTTTATCAACTTTCAAAACGTTCAAAGATTTTTTTTTTAATTAAAGAATGAAAATACAAAAAACTTAATATAGTTTTGGTTTTAGTGCCCCACCGTAGTGGAGATTGCTTTTGGGGCCTATAGCAACTATGGCTTTTCGCCTCGAATGATCCTTATTATATACAGAAACAACAACAAGTCACGACAATTATTTTATTTCTTGTTCCATTACATATTTATATCACTACAAAGCGACATTCACAAATACATCCATGTTACCCGAGGATTCGAACCCGGGCCCCCACCGTGGCAGCAGCTGTCGCTACCAACCACGCCACTGGGCGACCTTAATATAGTTTCTTATTAAAATTACCTCTACAAACTTACTTTAAAATGTGGTGCTGCCATCTGTGAGAAAATAAATGTCTAGTCTTTTCTTACTTAATTTTCTATTATTTGAAAATGCGAAAATAGTTTGTCATTTTTTCCTCTTATGGGTGGAGATCACTTCCAAAGCAACTTTTCCTGTAAACTAGGGATGCACAACCTGTGGCCCGCGATGGGTTAACTCGTGGCCCGCGAACTTCGTCAATTTATAACTGGAAAAAAAATCGCAATTTTTGTCAATATGTCGCTGGAAAAAATTGCAAATTTCGTTGATCGGGTTTCGAAAAATCCCGAATTTTGTCAATCATATGCGGAAAAATCTCAAATTTCGTTGAATGACTGCAGAAAAATCGCAAATTTCGTCAATATATCGCGAAAAAAATCGCGAATTTCATCAATCTGTAGCAGGAAACATTACAAATTTCGACAATCGTTTAAGAATCGCGAATTTCGTTGATCGGGCGCGGAAAAATAGCGTATTTCGTTGATCGAGTGCGAAAAAATCGCGAATTTTATCGATGAGGTGCTGAAAAATTCCAAATTTCGTTGATCTGCTGCGGAAAAATCGCGCGTTTCGTTAGTTTATCGCGAGAAAAAATCGCAAATTTCGTCAATTTTCCGCGGGGAAAAATTACAAATTTCGGCAGTTAGTTAAAAATCACGAATTTCGTTGATCGGGTTCGGAGAAATCGCGAATTTCGTCATTTATGTGCGGAAAAATCGCGAGTTTCGTCAGTTTACCGCGAGAAAAAAATCTCGAAATTCGTCAGTTTAAAGCGGGAAGAAATTACAAATTTTGTCAATTTGTTAAGAATCACGAATTTCCTTGATCGGGTCCTGAAAAATCGCGAACTTTGTCGATCATGTGCGGAAAATCTCAAATTTCGTTGATCATTTACCGAAAAATCGCGAGTTTCGTCAGTTCGTTGCGAGAAAGAATCGCAAATTTCGTCAATTTTCCGCGGGAAAAATTACAAATTTCGTCGGAGTTAGTTAAGAATCGTTAATTTGTTTATCGAGCGCGGATTTCGTTGGTCGGGCGCGGAAAAATAGCGAATTTCGTTGATCGGGCGCGGAAAAATAGCGAATTTCGTTGATCGGGCGCGGGAAAATAACAAATTTAGTTGATCGGTGCGGAAAAATTGCAAAATTTGTCGATTCGGTGGGGAAAAATCTCAAATTTCGTTGATAGGGCACAGAAAAATCGCGAATTTTGTCGAAAAATTTGTAAATTTCGTTGATCAGCGGCAGAAAAATCGCGATTTTCGTCAGTTTATCGGGAGAAAAAATCGCGATTTTCGTCAGTTTATCGGGAGAAAAAATCGCGATTTTCGTCAGTTTATCGGGAGAAAAAATCGCGAATTTCGTCAAGCAGGCGCGGAAAAAATCTCAAATTTCGTTGGTCGGCTCCGGAAAAATCGCGAGTTTCGTCAATTTATCGCGAGAAAAAATCGCGAATTTTGTTACTCAGAAAAATCACAAATTTAGGAAATTGTTGGAAAAAGTTTCAAATTTTGTTAATTGGTTGCAAAAATATCGCGAAATTCTTCAATCGCTCGTGGAAAAAAAGTCCTGAATTTTGTCATATTTTTCCATTTATCAAGAAGGAACTTCTTCAAAAGTCTTCATAAAGTGTTGTATGTTTATTCATACAGATGTGAAGAAGCCCCTGCATACAATTATTTATTTCTATTTGTTTAATTTTACTATATACAACAAATCAATATTCTTCAAGAATAAAAAGTTATCCCCCCCTTCCCCCAGCCTCCCCGATATAGAATTCTGTCTGTGTTACTGATGTGGCCCTCGACAACCCAAACATTTCTGTAAGTGGCCCTTCTCTCAAAAAGGTTGTGCACCCCTACTGTAAACCTTATAGGTGAACCGTCAGTTTATTGATACAAAAAGTGTGATTTCTTCGACTCATCATAAGTTTTTTAATACTTATTGAAATTACATAAAAATTTGTAAAGTATTCAAAGCCGGTTTTCTTTCGTAGAAAATTATAAAATAAGAATTAGTAAATTAAAAAATAAACGATTTAAAATAAAATAAAACATTAAAAAAATTAAACTATTGCAAGATTAAAATAAAACATAGATAAAACAATTAATACAGCCACCTCTCAAATACACACGTTTGATTGGATAGATTTAAAATCATGCATAACTGAGAGGATGTTGTATAGTATTTCTTTATCCACATTATGGAAAAGAAAAAAAATTTGAAACATAAGAATTATGATTAGTAACATTTTATAAACTAAAAGGGGTGTAATATTAATATAGTATACTTAAAAAGAAATCCTTATACTTTTACTATAAAATTTAGTTTAAAAAATACAATAAACGTAAAATTCATTTTACATAGAAGAATATATACTTATATAAAAAAAAATGCCAATTAATCCTCCTTTAAGACGTCATCAATGCTTATTTTTATTTTTTGCTTAGGCTGCGTTTGTACAATGACCTTTTCTAATGCATTAACCCCTTAACAGTGACATTTGTTTTCTTACAAAAAAATTAAAAATGGGGCTGGACACCACTTTTTCCATACTAAAATATTTACCTTACTTAATCGAAAAATATCTGACAATCAATAAAGATAAATTTACAGTTACAAATTAGTGGTATCAAAATGCTTTTAATAACGAAGCAAGCAAAGTGTTCTTGCCCGAATCCAGTTCGGGCCACACTGTTAAGGGGTTAAAGTGCATGATTGTTCTATTTGATGCTACATCAGCATTTTGAAGGTAACATCTCAAAGTGTCCAGGGCTCTTAAAACAATAGCATAAGATGGGACAATTACAGTATCAGTTTCATCATCATCATCATCATCTTCTCCTCTTTTTCAGCTGTCACATCATCAAAAACAGTTTCAATATCTCTTACTGCCGTTGATGTTAAGTTTTCATCAACATTGACGAAATTTTGAACAGAAAGATAATCTCGGCTTATGCTGTTCCATTCTTCTTCGTCTATGTAATCATTGTTGTTATTTTCATTTTTCGGTATTGGAATAACTTCAACATCATTTGAATGAACAAAACCTGCTTTTCTAAAGAAGTTAAAGATTGTTGTGGATCTTACGTTATTCCAAGAAGAAACTTACATATGCATAGCATCCAGAATCGAATTTTCCTTAAATTCCTTTTTTTGCTCTAGTGATATAAACATTCTTCACATCAAATCTTTCTTATGCTGCGATGTCTGACCTCATTATACCGAGTTCTAATGGCTGGAGTCTGACAGTACAACTTGCAGGGAAACTAACAAGGTCTTCCTTTTAGTATAGCTTGTGTAAGTGTCAGCAATGGGAGATCTGAAGGATGGGCGGGACACTGATTCATAAATAGCAGAATTTTCTGTTTATCAAATTTCTTCAAAAAGTCAAAAAAATGTTTCGATGTCATCCTGGCTTTGGTGCTACTTGCATAAGAACATAGCAATTTCTTCACATTTTTTAAACACTGTGGTTTCTTGGATTTACCAATCACTATTGGCGGTACTTTTTCTGATTCGTCCGCATTGTAACATGAAAGCACAGCCACTCTTTCTTTGCTGTGTTTGCCACTGTTTGTTTCTCCTGCGTTTTGTTTGGCAAAAGACGATAAAATAAAACTGTTTCACCACAGTTAAAAATGTTTTTTAAATCAAAGTTTTGAATTAAATTTGGAAGGCCTGAGATCCATTCATAATAGTTAAATCTGAAACGGCTGTGCTTTCACCACTCAGACAATGATTTGTTAAACTGTGTCTTTTCATAAGTTTTTCTAGCCATCCCCAAGAATGGAGTTATGATTAAAAAGGAGACATATACTGTACTGTCTACCAGTTGCGAGTGAAGTAACTGAAGAGGTTTTCATCGGCTGCATTTTAAAATTTGGATCTACAGTTCCCGATTACTTACGGGGCAAACTTTCCACCAGTAAAACTGAATAGAAAATTTTGTCTTATTTAAGTGCCTTATTCATGGAAATATTTTCTCACAAGTATCGTGAACATTTATATTTATTTTTACTGGTGTCAGTTTTTTTCACTGGTTGAAACAATATAGTGTAAATGCAGAATCTGTCTACAGCCAAAGTAAACTTCCACCAGTAAAAATTAGAATCTGTTTTTGTCATTATTTATGACGGAAATTTTGTATTAATAAGGCAATTAAATAAGAAGAAAATTTCTATGTAAATTTGTTGGTGGAAATTTCGACCGACGGTAATTAACCCCTGCGAAAGCAGTTACTGTTGAAGCTTCACTATTTTAAGGATACATCAGTTCCTTTTAATTAATAGTTCCATGTCTCCAAGAAGCCAAAATTTTTCGATTTCCATTTTTGATGACAAAGTGAGTGCATTTTCTTTGAATAAAATAGAAGTTCTCATTTTTCTGAATCACTTAATTAGTCATTTGTAAAATCTCAAATTTTCCATTCTGAATTCTTGATCGTCTCTTGTGTAGAATATTCATTGTTCATTTTTTTGATCGAGTCCTTGTTCTTTAAAATCCCTTTGAGCGTTGATTCTGGCAAATTGAATTTTCGAGCTAAACTTATTTTTGGCAGTTTAAGATCATTTTCTACTGCTTGTATAACTTCAGGTTTGAACGAAATTGTTAACTTTCTTTTGCTCATTCTAATTGCCAAAAAAAATATAAAATAAAAATGAGATGCTACCGTAAATACAAAGAGGGAAGGGAACATGCACGTGGCTTGATAAAAATAAAAGAGAAAGAAAAGAAAGAACTATAAAAACTGAGGGGAGAGGATGAAAAGTCAAATTGTTACACCCTGTCAGGCATTTTGCAGAACGGTCTTTTGATTATTCAAAAAATTATTTATAGATAAAAAAAAAAGTTTCCCACTTAACTCAGAGTTGCACTGTTATTTCCGCGTGTAACCGAGAAAGACAATTCAAAGTGCCGCTTATAAGTGAGAGATCTACCGCATTATTTTCCTATTCCTTGTGGCAGGATCTTACAAAATTTGCGTATAACTGAGAGGCGCATTAGTGAGAAGTGACTGTATAAGGGAGTTTTCAAAGAAAATTTTAAATGTTCTACCTGGATGTGTACGATTACTTAATTCAAAATGTAGGCAATAACTTAGAGTGTGTATTAAAATTATCTCAAAATTGTATTCTAAATATATTAATATACAAATCCTTTTGAAAAACTACTTATAAAACTCATACAAATTAAAAAGAAATTTAAATTAATGATTAAAGATATAATATTTAATTATTTCAACAATATTAATTCATTCTATTAATAAAGCAGGGACATTCCACATAAAATGAGCAAAAATTAAAAAAAAATCGTGGCCACATACTTATCAATTTTAATAAAATTCGATGCACAGGTTCAAGTAATGCTCTGCAAAATATCTTGACAAAAAAAAAAATAATTTTTTTTAGCAGTTTTGGACATTTAAAAAACTTGTGATATAGAATGTCATGTGCGCAATCGTCTAAAGTTACAAGTTTGAAGTTCTGTATCTTGAAAACTATTAAACAGAAAGGATTTTTTTTTTTTATAATTTTGTAAACTCTGAAAAATTATCTTCTTATTTACTGAGTAATAATAATCTAGTAACACCATGATTATTTATAAATTGGTTGTAAAAATTGAAAATTTGTAAATTTTGAGAAAATTAGAAACATTATAAAAGTCAAAGGAATTAAAAAACCTCTGTGAAATTAATGCCCGATGTAGTATGATGTATGGAGATCGAATTCCTCAAGTTTGAAAGTCACCATTTATTTCCTTCATCTTAAAAAAAAAAACTTAGAAACTTTAAAAAAAATTACAAAATCATGATTTTTCCTCTTCTGTATATGCAAAAAATAAATAAAGGACAGGTCCAACATTAACAATATTGCACAGACATAAAGATTAATAAGTCCATGATATGCTAAAAAAAATTCAAGATTGCTTTTTCATTCCTAACATAACAAAAATGGGTTCAAATTAGTACTGTTTTCTACATTCCATTCACTATACCTCTTTGAATTCGTGCACATTTCTTAAAATATTGCACGATTTCATGGGAAAACAAATTTAGTGCTGCCATCTAGTTTTTTTTAATTTGAATTTAAAATTAATATATAGTGTTTTGTTCAACTCAGTCATTTCTTTCTATTTTAATTTAAAATTCTCTTGGGACAAAAATAAACTGAAAGCAAGAATAAAAGTTTCTATATTTAAAATATACACTATAAATATGATAATATATCCATAATATCAAATAATTTAAAAGTTTAATAAAGCTTTCCTTCACTTAAAAAGATGAGATAGAAATATTACATTTTACCCTCAACATTTTTTTACTATTTATTTTTTTCCTCATTAATGAATAAAAAGGCAAGAATGAAACTTTCGATATTTAAAATATATACTTTTAGCTATAAGGTCAAGCAATTTTAAACTTATCAGAGCTGTCCTTCTTGTGAAAAGGAGCAATAGAAATATTGCTTTTTTCCCCTCAAAAATTTTCAAAAATATTATAATGGAATTTTTCAACTTTCGGTACAGTTCATATAACATTCGCGAAATTTTCAGCTCGCGAAATCACGGATATCTTCATTTTCATGAAAATTACGGCTCGCAAAAATAAATGCTTTTACAGTACTTAAATAAACAATCCTGAAATCTATTATTTTACTTTTAGTCATAAATAGATATGATCTACTTATAGACTGATTTTATTTAAAATCTGTGACATGTCTGCCACAGCTGATTTGCTCATTTTGCATGGAATGACCCAGCAAGAAATCACACACACGGATGATATTAGTCTTACCCACTGAATTTTTTTTTCTTATCTCACAGATGTACACTTTTCAGAAAATGAATTGTAAAATTAGAATTATCTTCTATATTTCTCAAGTGAAATCCTATTATTTTGGTTATATTTTTGATTTATATTGCTACTTTTTCAATGCAGTTTTTTTTTTAATCTGTTCAAATTCCATTATAGAATGAAAATCAGAGGTTTTTGTTGTTGGTGAAGTTTTTAAAGGTACAAGAGACCCTTTATCCAACCAGCTGCCTGAAGGAAAATTTTACGTACATTATAGACCCCTTGCATTGATGTCACGTTGCTATTAGCAACGACTGATGCTATAGCTTCTGGAGCACACACGTGGAGCACAGAACTCCCCGTTTGCCGTTAAAAGCACATGTTATCTTTTTCATTAATTTAGAGCTTCCTTATTTTAATTATTATAGTGCAAATAAGTTTTAAAAGTTCAAATGGAGAGCACCAAATTCGCCTTATATTTGGGCACCATAGGAAGCGATTTCAGACATGTGACATCATGTGCAACCCGTCTATAAAGGAGTTATAAATACAGCCAAACGCCATGAATTACCAGTGAAAATAACTACCATGAGTGCTACACCATTTACCCTAATTTCATACTAAGCACTGCAATATATGCATAACGCTTAAATTTAAATAACTAAACAGACATTTCTTTGTTTAAACAGATCTTCCGGGATTTGAACCCACAACCTCTGGATTCACTAAAGCTAGTTTCTTTTAAAAATAAAATATAATCTTTAAATTAGGAAATATATATAAAAAATTAAGAAACTAAATGAATGTATTTCTTCAAAATAAGTAATGAAATGCAAAAAATAAGACAGCGCTGTGGTACAGCTGTCACACTCTGTGATATAACATTAGCTAAACAGCTGAGGGATTCGATGAGGTGGGGGAGGAGATTCAATTTTAAGTTTGAAATTAACAATTTGCAAACAATCCTGGCATGATGGTTAAAACTGAAGGTCATTTACTGATTCAGCAGTAAAAAATACATAAAAATCAATTATCGTAAGTTAAAATCACAACAATGATATCTATTTTATATTGTCAAATTTTCACTATTTTTTTCTTTTTTTAACTTTAAAATTTACGATTTGCAAAAAATCTTTACATGATGGTAAAAAATGAAGATAAATTTTAGATTCAATGATACAAAATACATAAGAATCAATTATCAAAAGCTAAAACTGTTAATTTTCATCATTTTATTTAACAAAAATTCTGTTTTTTTCCCCTTATATGTTTATTACAAATTGTATATTTTGCATTAATATGTCAGAATGATTAAAAATTTCAAATTTATATTGCAATGTTAATTTTACTCTCAACCATTTTTTTAATATATCTGACGAAATTATATTTCTACTAAATTTGTAAATGACCCCTAATTTACAGCAAAAAATATGGTCCAACTTTAAACAGTTATTACTCAGTCAATTTTAATCGTAGAATAACGGGACTTTTTTTGTCTTACTTGTCAGTGTAACAGGAAAATGTTACTAAATTATAACTTATAGCACCGGGGGACCGTATAAAAATTTAAATTTCGTAATTTTTTAATAAATGTTTTTCTTGACCCAAATCACTTAAAATAATTCTTTACCTTATTTAAACCATTTTTGTAATTGGAAGTATGCATCTAGGATCAACGGTTGCGAAAATAAAGGTTGGTCAGGTTATACGTGGACACCCTGTATATTGGATATTCAGTTGAAGGATATTACAACTAAAGCTGTTGAAATAATGATATAGCATTTATTAATGACAGTAATGATACTCATTTGGAAATCTATATATTTACAGGGTGCGTCAGGTATTTGAAAACACACATTATAGGTGAGATATTACCCTATATATCATAGTTAAAAATCCTTTCCTGTTATATGTCAGAATCTAGACTAACTGAGGAAATGAAGAAGCATGCTGTGATTGCCTCATTGACTGAAGAACACTGATTTAGCGCTTGCCACATTCTTGAAACTCGCCCGGTCACTTGTCTTTAATGTAAGGCTGCCACATTAAGGTATTGACATAAGGTATGTCAACTAAAGGCTGCCAGGTTTAAGTGGGAAGTAGGAGAAACTCCTCTGATTAACTGCATACTCTTAAGTTAAATTGATAGTTTTCTATTAAGAGACAGCAGTAGTCACACAAAGACACTTGCAGGCTAATATTAAACCAATGGCAGCATTCTTTTCAAATTTCTCATTTGTAATTCATCATTCTCAGATGATTTTTTTTTGTCCTAGGATAGCTAAAGCTGATTTCTAACTGGTTACTTTTTTACTCTTTCAATTTTGGTTGAAATTTTTAAAGGTCACTTCCCATTTTTGAACTTTTTTTTAAAAGTCAAAGTATCCTCATAAAAAACTGCAACCAAAATTGAAAAAGTAAAACGTATTGGGCTAATAATCAGCCTCAGCTATACAATGAAAAAAAAAATCCACTTAACCCTCTGAGCATTTTCAGGGCTTTCCAGCATTTTCATAAAGATGCTTATAAAACTAATGTTCATTTAAATTTTCTATTCCTGTTGGTTTCTAATATACACTTCATGTCCCTTTGTTTGACATGCATCTTAAAATACAATTCTGCTAAAATTATTTGTGTTTACAACAGATTCAAGTTATTTTAGAGAAACAGAAAAATACGGCAAACTGCTTAGAAGGTTAAAGTACTGAAATGCAAATGAGAAATTCAAAACAATTCTGCCATTGATTTAAAATAAGCTTCCAAGTATCTGACTAAACTCCCTGTAGGAAAAATCGGCTTTTCAAGGACAAACGTCCTCTTTTCAATATCCCTTCATTGGTCACTCCTCAGCCCTTATCCTAGGTTAGTAACTATGGTAATGAAGGGAAAATGGAAAGAGGACGTTTATCCTTGAAAAGCTGATTTTTCCTACAGGGTGTATAGTTTAGGCTCTTATCTTTTATTGTAACTTAATAAATAATTAAGTTTAACACACTGGAATTCTATCCAAATATCTTTCATGATTTGACTGTCATATGCATAATTAAAATGTAACAATGTAGAGTAAGTGAAAGAAATAACACTTGCAATACTATTTCAAAACTTTTATTAATAACACTTAATACAAAAAGAGAAGATAATACTAAATCAAAAATATAGTTCTACGCAATTTCTGTTCTTAATTCAAAATATTCTTAAAACTGCTTTAATATCAAATGCACTGTTAAAGAAAACGTTAAATGTTTTTCTATTAAATTTACAAAAACTTAACCTAATACCTAATCATTGTATTTAATAACGATATGGCTTTTTATTTATTGTGCGCTCAATAAGTTTTACAAATGCCATTAAAATTGTATGAGTAATGGTAGTTTAACAACTGAATATGTAGAATTGGTTAAAATTCAGGCATTAGGAAATTTTTAAAGGTAAAATCAATGCATGCAGTACTTACTTTTTAACACTGCATTATGAGTATACAATAATTTTAAAGAGTATTTAATATAATCAAATTTGTATATAAATCTGATCTGAAAAATTGATAGCTGCATCTTTAAACAAAATGGGAAGAAACATAATACACAGGACAAGACACATTAAGATAATTTACAAAGAAAACAATATGGATGAAACACTTTTTAAAGCATGATCTAAATAAATTGGATAAAATGTACACAATCAATGTTTCATGTTGAATATTTAAAATGTTACAACATCTATGCAAGGATGCTGGACTAGCTTTAAAGAAAGGAATAGTTGGGTGAAAAATGAAATAAAAATATTTAGACAAATTCAATATGAATATATAACTCTCACTGACAAAATGCCAAAAGAAAAAGTACAAGGAGGCCATATTTAAACTGACAGTACTCAGAGTGTTCTGTAGTACGATCTAATTGAGAGAATGATGCCAAATTTTGTAAGAAGATTGAACAAAACGGGGAATGAAGGATTCCATGAAAAATAATTAGTTCCAAAAGTCACCACTAGGGGGAATATGTGGCGCTGTGTAACAGAAGAGAGTGTTTTAAAAAATCCAGAATCAATACTTAAATTACCTTTTATTTAGCACATTTAATAATTTCAGTATTGATTCTGCATTTTTTAAAACTTTCTTTTCTATTGCACAGCTCCATACACTCCCCTAGCAGTGACTTCTGAAACTAAATTTTTTTCACAGAATCCTTTGTCTCCCAACTTGTTTAATTTTTTTTCAAAATTTTCTGACATTCTCTCAATTAGATCACACTACAGAGCACTCTGAGTACTGTCAGTTTAATTAGGGCCACCTTGTATATACACACATAGTTAAATAAGATATATTTTGTTTGGCGCTGTTACTGTTATTGTTTGCTCATGATGGCTGTTTATAAGAGTTTTCTTCATTTATACCTTTAAAAGCAGTTTAAACTTATGAGCACTGCAAAATTATAACTAACTTTTCTTTTATTTACACAATTGGTAAAAAAGAAATGTAAAAGCTTGTACAAATATAAAAGGAAAGAGATGAAATAGTAATCAATACTTCTAGTAAAATATACATGCTTAATTAACAAATTAATGAAAGGCAACAAAGATAAAATTTAACAGAGACAAAAGTCGGTTAACTTGTGACAAGCAATAAGAATGGGAAATAAAACAATAACAACCTGTGTTGCACATTTAATCACAGTTATAGTTAAAATCAAAAATAAATGCCACACAGTAAATTATGGGAAGGAAAATGAGAATTCATTAGCTAGAAATACCACAACAGATTGCACTCTATGGTTCTATCACAAACAAGCAAAAGGTGAAAAAAAAATTAAGATTTTGTGTAATTATTTTTTTTACCTGGCATTCAGTATATTACCAAGTAAGTTGAGCTATAACATTTACTATAGTGTCATTGGATACGATTTGGCATGAAACTTGGCACCAAACATGTTTAAACGACTAAACGATGTAAGGAAATTTTAGAGACTTTTTAGTTTCTGCATTTGATACTTTAAACAATTCAGAAGTCACTTAAAACCAATTCTTTGCACAAATTCTAATAATTTATTGATATTAACCCTCTGACAGCCTAGCAAAAGGGCAAAACTGTAATAATATTGTTTTCTTTATATTTTGTTTTAAAAATGCTAAAAAAAGATGATTTTTTTTCAACATTATATAAAAAAACTTAATTATAAATATGAATGTAATCCTTGAGAGTATTAATCATTGTTCAATTAAAATTCATTAAATGAATGGGATTGCATTACTTTAAATAATGCTTATATTGCAGTAAAACCTGGAGCTCAGTGAATGTATTAACACAGGCTTGTCCATGAGAGGGTTAAATCAATTAGAAAAAATAACTGTTTAAATAAGTTTTATTGACAAGAAAAAAATTATAATTGTATGAATTTTTATATTTTTCAGAGTATTATCAATCTGTATACATTGTTAATATATGCAGACTATCTTATTTCAATAATGATTTTGATTTATATATTGTGAATATCAATAATTCAACAAGCAAATCTTCATTTTAATTAATATAAAAACTCTTAGTTATATATAACAAAGTATTGTTAAAAAAAAAAAAAAAAAACAATGAAGCAAAAGGATTTTAAAAACCAGTTAACATTAAAAAAAACATGTTTCATGATTTGAAAATATATACCACTTATTTAAAATTCTAAAGTGCAAAGAAATACGAGTATTTTCATATATACAACATAATATCATTGAGTAGGTTACTCTTTTGATTGAAATTTACTTTTTAGTTGAAATTTTGTTTATAATCCTAAAATTGATTATCGACATATCAGTTTAATCAATCAATGTGTCCAATGCAATTGATAAAATATTGATTTCATTTCTTAAAATATAAAAACATAACATTTTATGGTGCATTTACTTGTCTTTCAACATGGTTATTTTTATTTTAACATATTCAAGACCAATAGACTCACTATGTGGGACATGAAAAACCTGCTAGGCAGTGGTTTTTAAAATCATTCCCAATAACTGATGATCCATATGGTGAGCCACAATAATAACAGTGATAAAAATGATTTTTATATTTTTCTGTTTATTTTTCAGAAATGTTGGTGACAGGATATCATTTTCTTTGAAGAGGTCTGTTTTGAATGTGTTAAATTGGAATGTAAAATTAAATAAGAAATTTAAATATACAATTCATGATTAATAACATTTAGAAAATATGAATTAAAATTAGAGCATTTCAAACACTAAGTTACACATGCACAAAAATATACTTCTTAAGCTCGTTCATTTTACTTCACTAATAACACATGGCATTGCAATATAAGAATTCTTTTTACAAAATAATTCAAAGTTTTGTTAAAGTAAACAATAACTGATTAGAAATTTCATTAAGATATCTCGAATGAAAATCAATATAACAATGAAACAGTCATAAAAATATATATATGATTATATAAAAAATAACTACAAGTCAAAATATTTTTTCTGGTAGCCAACTGCAATGTATACTACTAGACATAGCAATGGCACCACAATTCAAAAACAATAATGGCAGCTTAAAACCAGAAGTATGCAATAGTAGTAAAATTATAATATTTAATCATTTCTCTATAAAAGTTCACATATTAGTAAAAATCAGTTACAACCAACTGTAATTGAAAAATATATCTAATACTTCAGAAAATGTTATTAAAAGTAGTAGTGGTGGTGGGGAATTGTTGATTCAATGAAATTATAAAATCTAAGCCCAAAAAATCAAACATAATATTCCAGGAGTCTGTCCAGACTTTTCTCACAATGTCTTGCTTTTGGGAAGTTTAGAATTGTTTTTCTTATATTTGTGAAAATTCTAGTCATAATATTGTGAATTTGAAATTATTGTTGTATTTAGGTTTCTGTATAGCTATCTTTTATGTATATATATAAAAAAGTTAAATAGTATGTTCTTTGATGAGTTCAGCTGTTTTGTGACAGGTCAGATTTTATTTTTAAATGATTAAATTTGTGAAAGGTTAAGTTTGGAGGTGGGAATGTTTTGTGAAAGGTCTATTTTTAAGATGAAGATTTTTGTGAAGGGTCCTATTTTGGGATGAAATTTCTGAAGGATCCTGTTTTAAGATAAGAATTTTTGAGAACAGTCCTTTAAAGGACTCAATTTTTTCTTAAAAAGATCTGCATATTCTTATAACAAATATGACTGTAGTTATAATAATCTACACTTTTAATAACAATAAAAAAGAATGGCCTCAAAATTAAAATTTTTTTATGCACTGTTCTTCAAATTTTATCAGGA
Organism: Maratus speciosus; assembly: GCA_963932465.1. NCBI lineage: Eukaryota > Metazoa > Arthropoda > Arachnida > Araneae > Salticidae > Maratus > Maratus speciosus. Next base: position 536,374,789 of record OZ010787.1, on the reverse strand, counting down.
ACTTCATAAAGAATAATGCAATGTTCATTCAGTCATCATTACTTTTCCTTAACTTAAACACTAAAAGTGAGTCAGCTACTATCACATAAATTGAAACAAGAATAACCTGCTTCTAGTTTCCTGGTCAAGTTCATTAAGCTCTATAATTTGTGACACATTAAGATTTAACAACGCCAGAAAACCCACATACTAATTATAAAAAATAATTCTGCATAAAACGAGAGATTTCCCCACTTAATGGAAAAAAAAATCATCACAATTTCAATGTTTGTCTCTTAAACCATGATGAATTAATATGAAATTAACTAACAATTTCAGTTCTGGGTACCAAAATGTTGTTCTCCTGTTATAAAGTATAGACGACCATACACTGCACATACATATTCTTACACAATTATTGAAATTATAATTTCTACATTAAAAGACTCTAAAAACGGGTGAAAATAATCACATTGAATGTTTATTTGAACCATTATGGTGCTCTCAAACATATTGTATGTTTTTAGTGGAGTATAAAAATTTCCATTAAAAGTAAGTACATTTACCAACACCGAAACTGACATTACAGGATACAAAGATACATTCTTATTTGACAAATGATAGGTTAACAAAACTGCAAGATAATACTGTGCAGTGAATTGAAGCATAGAAATCAACAGTCGCTTTTATATATGGGTTATACAATACTGAAACAAACACTCACACAGACAAACACACACATACACACATGCATGTATGTACAAATGCTCTTCTGTTTTAACTTGCAAACTAAGCATCATGCTTAACAACAGATTTGTGTCTTTTGTATTTAAAATATTAACAAGAGTCTTTAGTAACCCCACAAACATTTGATAAATTATAATGTTTTCATTTGATAAACTATATTGCCTTTTGTGTTAATTTTCATCAAGTTATGCATATGTATGTCGATGTTTAATTCTTATGAAATATTTAATTGCAAAGTTTCCTCAAATAAAGCAAATCCATAACACTCATATAACAAAAGTAATAAAGTGCCTTATTACATGTTAATTTCATCAGATCCGAGACCATTTGAAGTAAGATTAATCCAAAATTTAATTGGGTGAACTTCTGGATATTTCATATCCATTTTATTTCTTCTCAGTGAACAATTAACAGAAAAAAGTGACACAAATTACATCTTAAATAATAAAATGCACTCATTATCTAAATTAACTGTTGGTACACAATTTACAACAATTGAAAACTGAGAATTTATGCCCCTTTTATAAAAATTAAATGATTGAAATTTAGGGAAAATCTCAAATTGCTCATGAACAAGATATTATAATCTAACATAGAGAGGAGCAGGAAGGGATAATAATGTATGCAAACAATATGCTTACATATATGGCAAAAATATCTACATAAATTTAGATTTAGTAAGTATTCACAAATAATAGCTAATGCTGGCAAGAGTATATAACTTGAATAACTATATTATACTTTTAAATTATATATGAGCACAAACACTTAAAGGCAGTGAAGACAGAGGGAAATTTTAGCCATAATATTTCATTAATAAAATAAAAACACTGAAAAAACTTATTTTGTTATAACTTATGTAAAATTGATTATAAGAAAGTGAATGTAATGGCACTATTTAGAGAATAAACATTTTTTAACCAGTGTATAAAATTCTAATAATCAAAACTTATATCACACTACTGTAAGAGCATTTCATTTCATATAAAATTTTTGTAAAGGAAATTCTGATGATATGTTCTAATATTTCCCATGTAATGCAAGTCTGATTGAGAAATAAGGAGAAATTTTATTACATATCCTTGTACAAAAAGATAAACACATCCAAAGTTTTTTCAAAGATTCCATTTCACTGATTCTCTAGTTATTTTTGGCATTTTATAGAAATCTGACATGATAGTTTATATTCATACATATACAGTGAAATGTCAAACAGGAGATCATAAGAAGCACAACCATTTTTCACAGAAGTCATGAAAACACAGAAGGAAAGATGCCTTTTAACATCTGATTCAAGACAAAACAACAGCCAACAGAGTTACCAACATCGAAATTCCCATAACTTCCATCCATAATGAGTATTTAACACCTAAAAAATATTTGATGAAAAAACAAATTTGATCAAAACATAATTGGGAATTAAAAGGAAAACAGAATAACTATAATATAGTTTGAATATACCAAGATAGTTTCTTTATGCACAAATATATATATATATATATATATATATATATCAGTGATGCCACTGTACTTGAAAAATCCTGGGTCCCTGGGACCCAGGATTTCCAAAAATCTGGGTCCTTTTTTTACAAAAGTGGGTCCCCATCAATAATAATTCATATTTTAAAGGAATAAATGAAATTTGCTTATTTGGAAAAGATAAAATAAATGCATTAATTATTGTTTTAATAATAATTAAATAATGAATTAACACCAGTATTATTTGCACTCAAATAAGATATTTTTTTTAAATATTAAGAGAAATTTTCTTTATTTTTTTAAAAGTAAAAATGCAAGATACAATTTTAATTGTAAAATAATGCTTAATTGAGAGTAGAAGATACCAAGTTCCACTAACAAGTATAACTAATGTTCGCATTTCTTTTAAAAAGGGGCAAGATGGGGTTTATTGAAAAAGATATTTTTGCAGAAAAAAAGAATACTTATGTTAAGTAAAGGGGTATTTTTGTTGAATGAATGGATGTTTTCATTACACTTCCCATTGAATTATTTGTCATGTTAGAATCGGACATTTTCCTTGGAAGGGAAATTCACATCTAAATCATTAATAAACATCAAATCCTAAATCTTCTGAAGGTAGGAGACATTTCAATGCAGTAAGGGGAGGGGGGGTGGGGGGTGGTTCACTGGTTTCACGATACTTTGACAAAATGTGATCTTTTTTCTAGATCCTTTGACGAAAATCTGTTTTATTCCGCGATTTTTTGACTAAATTCACTATTTTTTCGCGATCTTTTGACCAAATACGTTATTTTATCGCGGCCCTTTTACGACAATGGTATTTTTTCTGCAATACTTTGACGAAATGTGATCTTTATTCGAGATCCTTTGACGAAATTTGGCTTTATTCCATGATTTTTTGACGAAATTCGCTGTTTTGTCGCGCCCCTTTTACAAAAATTGCCTTTTTTCCGCGATATTTTGATGAAATTTGCGTTTTTTCGCGATCCTTTGACAAAAATCAGATTTTTTCTCGCAAATTTTTGACGAAATTTGCTATTTTTTCGCGATCCTTTGACGAAATACACTATTTTTTTCATGGCCCTTTTACAAAACTCGCGTTTTTTCCCGCGATATTTTAATAAAATTTGCGCTTTTTCGCGATCTTTTGACAAAAATCTGCTTATTTTCGTGATTTTTTGAATAAATTTGCTATTTTTTCGCGATCCTTTGACGAAATACGCTATTTTTTTCGTGGCCCTTATACGAATATCGTGTTTTTTCATGATACTTTGATGAAATGTGCTTTTTTGCGATCTTTTGGCAAAAATCGGCTTTTTTCCACGACTTTTTAACGAATTTACGCATCCCATGGGACGCGTAAGAGCTATTTTTTTGTGTAATTTACACGCCATAGCGCGTCCGCGGCATCGCTGTATATATATATATACATGTAAAGCTCAACCTAACATGTCCCTCAAAGAATAAAAAGATGATTCATAGCCATTTTACAATCTATTGTGAAAACTGTTTATCTCATACACCTCACCGAAAAAAAAAAAATCAAGATATAAAGATTGAGTTATAGAGACAGATATTTTGAAAATGAGTAATTTGAAGAATAGTATGGGTTATGCTTTAATGCAGATTTTAAAAATATTCTTTTACTGATATGATCATAGATTTTATTGTATTAAATGTTTTTATCTTAATTTTAGAAATGATAAATTATTAAGGAAATTAAACATTCTTTAACAACAGAAATAGTCTTTCAATGATTTTTATATAACTTTCTTTGACTCAATTATTTTTCTAAGGCCAGCAATAGCCACGAATTCATCTTAGACAACATTTCTCTGGGATCCAAGAAAAGTTTTAAACTTCCTTCTCAGCTTCTTTTGTTGTTACTTTTGGTTGTCCAGTATGCTCCTTGACTATGACTTTGCCTACCGATTACAATCTCCGCATCTGCTAAGGTTTCACATGTTGCCAGGGAAACATCTACTTCTAAAAATTCTTTGAACAAAAAGTTTAAATCCAATCTATGTTTTATGGTCTCTTCTAATGCTTCTTTATTTGTGGTGCCAGCAGTTTTTCCTTCCTCTTTCTCTTTAACACTTCTGCTTTCCTTTTTAACCCCATTAACTCCTTTTAAGAATAATTTAACCAGTGTTAAAAACATCCTTTCACCTGAGAAAGTATGTTTTAACCAATCTTTGGAAATACTTTGCAATACAGATGCACTTTTATTGCATAGTTTTCTAAAAACAGTACTGTGTTTACTTTTAGATCTTTTAAACCGTATGTGGCTGCCTTTAAAATCTTCCCAAAGACCAAGTTCTTTAGGAAAGTCTTCAGCTTTTTTTTAAAGCCTCATCCTGCAGATCAAAACTCCTTGGTCTCTACATTGAGTTCTGACATGTTAGTCCATATCGGGAAAAGTACAGTTTCAACTTTTTTTTTAAAACTGCTTCATTGCTTTGAAATTTTTGCTCCAGTGTTTCTTTGTTTTTAATGATCATTAAAAGAGTGCCAGCTGAAACACCAAACTTCAGAGTGGCTTCATTTTTCTTTATTAGATGATTTTTACCCCAAAACTGTCAGAATTTTTATTATGTCTTCAATTGAAAGAGCATTTAACTTTCTTCTCATGTCTGCCATGTTATATTCCTTTCTTAAATCTAATCCCATAATGCTCAAGGAGCACCTAATAAATCAACGCCACCACAGCAGAATACAAGGAACGAAATTAATGCCTCCTTCTAGAGCCCTGACTTTTGTCTGTGGAAATTGACCCCTGCAGAAGGCGTTGTACCTGCTCATCCACCCCCTCTTGCCGTTGTCAAGCAGCTGTTCTCCTTTGGCTTAATGGGGGTAGATTTCCAGGAAAACTTGTCCCTCTTATTGGTCCACACCCTGCTCAAAACAACTGCTGACAACATGACTGTCATTATGGAAGTAAAGATGAAAATAAGGAAATTTGCTTAGTGGCCACTGGCCGGTAGGTTGATTTTTTTTAGTAGCCAGTAAGTACATTTATGTCACTGAATATTTAATTAAAAAATATATAAGTTTAGAGTAAGTAAGTAATTTATGTATTAAATAAAAATATTTTAATTCATATTGTTTTGAATAAACTTGAGATACTAATTTCCAATATATTTTAAATGAATTTAACAGCAAAGTTATATGCAGGGATGTAGTGGAGGGTGTACGCCGTATACCTTCTGGATTTTTTAAGAAGCACCATATACCCTCTGTTCCCGTATACCCTAGGCAAGACTTTAGCGTATACCCTCTGGTTTTTTTACGACTGCATCACTGGTTATATGTAACATGCTAACTACATAAGTCCACTATGCTTAGGTACTTTTCAAAATTAAAAAAAGAAAAAAATCTGAAATTTACAGCAAATTTTCTGAAATGGGCTGCAAGGGCTGGGGGTCTCTCCTGGAATTAATTATGCATTTTTTCACTATACTTTAACAAAATTTGCATTTTTCCATGATCTATTGGCGATGTTTGTGTTTCTTCCGCGATCATTTGACAAAATGTACGTTTTTGTTCGCGATCTATTGACAAAATTAGTGTTTTTTTTGCCATCTTTTGACAAAATTCGCACTTTTTTCGTGATTTTTTTTTATCAAATTCGCATTCGTTTTCGCGATTCTTTGACGAAATTCTCTTTTGTACGTGATTCTTTGATGAAATTCACATTTTATTCGCAATCCATTGACGATATTTTGCATTTTTTCCGCGAACCATTGACGATATTTTGCGCTTTTCCCCGCAATTCTTTGACAAAATTCGCATTTTTTTTTTTTGCGATATATTGACAATATTTGCGTTTTTCCCACGATCCATTCACGATACTGCGTCATTTGACGAATTTGGGTATCTGAACGATCCTTTGACAAAATGTGTAGTTTTTTTTCCGTGATTTTTTGACAAGAGTCTCGTTTTTTTTTTTCAAAATTCTTTGACGAAATTTGCTGTTTTTCGCGATCTATTGATGCTACTTTAGTTTTTTCGCAGTACTTCGATGAAATTTACATTTTTTTCGTATTCCTTTGACGAAATGTGCGTTTTTTCACTATCTTTTAACAGAATTTGCAGGGTTTTTTCGCGATTCTTTGATGAAATCCCTTTGGAAAATCCTCCATTTGGCCGGTACTTTCCATATTTTTAGTCGCCAGTTTCTCACATTTAGTCGCCGAGTGGCGACTGCTTATTTTCAACTTTATATGGCAGGAATATTTTTCTTGTCTACAACTTTTATTGTCAACAGGTGATCATTGGGCTTGAAATTTGTAATTGACACTTTGGTCCAAAATTCAAGAAATAGAGGTTTGGGGGGGGGGGGGAATCTTTTGAAAAATTATTTCACAGGGAAATTAATAAATTTTGAGAGAGAAAGAGAGAGAGGTTTTTGAGATAAACAGATTGAATATAGACAGGTTTGACTGTATTCTCAATATAGTAATACAGATTCATAATAATGCACATATGTGTTCTGTTCCCTGACAACTATGTTATACCAGACTTCTACTGTATATATCAAGCCCTTAACATTAAGGATAACTATTACAGGAGAAGGGCTTTAAATTTTTTTCCCTATTCTTTTTAATATGCTGTCATCATGCATAAAGCAACTATTTAGTGCAATTTACACACCAGTTCTGTTTTCTAAAACATTATATATGCATAGATAAAAAAACATAATTTGATGTTAAAAAGCAGAAAAACTAACGTTTAAAATGCACAAATAATATATGAAAAGCAGCAAACAGCTGTTACAAATCTACTAGTGAGGTTATTGGTTTTTTTGCTTTTTAATATTGTTGTACAAAGGCTTTATTTGCTATTTTTACATAATTTTATGTTTATGATATTTTTGCTTTTAAATGAAGACCATAAATGGTATGTGGAATTAATCATAAAGTTGAAATATTAAAAAATAAATAAATAAATAAATAAAAAAAATAAGATCCATGATTATGTAAAATAAGTTCACTGCTAAGCTATAATAGCAACAATTATTAAATAAAAATCTATTTCAAATATTTCTTTTTAAGTATTTTCTGAAAAAATTAAAAAAGGTTAGAGACTTGATTTCTGTCAAAACAATATTAAATAAAATTATTTAACAAAAAAACTTCTAGTAACTTTTTAGAGGAAATAGTTTATCTATAAACAAACTAAATATATATAATAAAAGAGTTGGAGATTTACTTCATGAAAAGTTCAATATTACTGTAAAAATAAAAAAATCACAAATTTACTAAATGGTGTATACAAAATGTTGTACAGTCAAAAACTAAACAAGTGTTAAAATAAAATTATAATAATTGACGTTTCAGTCATCATCTATAACCATCTTTGGGAAAAGAGTTGTTACATTGCTTTTAAAGAACCAAGCTAAGCCGCCTTAAATTTGAAAAGCTTGTTAGGTTTCCAATAATAGGCATTAATTAATCTATTGGAAACCTAACGAACTTTTCTATACTTTGGTATACTAAACCATTTAATGCTGACAGTGCAAAAATGCACAATTTTGTTATTTCTCTTAATGAAAAACAAACGTTTGGTTAAACAACGTTTTTCATGAAAACTAGAATATTTAACTAATTAAATTTTTTTTGTTGCCAGTAGCAATTTTTTATGTTAAAAAAGTGAAATTATAGTTTTTTTTAAACTTTTTTAAAAATACAACAATCCTGTTACATGCTAAGTGCATTAAAATTTCATAATTAATAAAAATTTGAATTTTCACAAATTTTTTTCACTTTAGAAAATTTTGTAAGTCATACTTTTGGTTTTCATGTTTTTTCAATACCAGATTACATCTAATTTTTGATAATTGCTGCTGTTTTTGCTCTGTTTTATAATTCTTAAACTAATAAAGCTATTCTTTTTAAAGTTTTGTCAATTTGTATGACATATTTATCATAAACTATTAGTATGAAGCAAACATTTTAATAAAAGTTATTGTGACAGAAAATGGGTTAATATAAACAAATTCTAAAAATCTTGCATCTTAATTAAAAAAAGAAGTATAGTTACGTACATGTGAATTAACAATAAATTCAATATTAGTAAAAGATAAATCCGTTTTAAAATTCAGAAGAAGCAAATATACTTACATATTTTTCCCATTAAATTTCACAGAAAAAAATTATAAAGGTCTGGATGAAAGCAATTCTCCAGTATTCAGACGACGCCGTGGGAGCTCACCAAACATTTCAGTGCCATCCCTGACACTACAAGCTAAAGCACGCATACTGGCAGCTATTTGTTCAGGATCTTTAGGAAGAGGATCCTGCAAAAATTTAGTCAAAAAGACAATCTGTCAATATATTTCTGTCATAAAGCCATAAGTTCTACTGAGAATTTATTGGCATGCATAATACGCTTTAAAGATTCACAGAAACTCCAAAAGAAACAGTTGGAGGTCAAAATAATCTCATGCTTAAGTATTATAATTAAGTTTTACAATGGTCTCAGTTAACAATTATTTTTTAAGACCTAAAGTACAGTCATATAATCTCATCACTAAAAATTTGGTAGGGATAGTGAAGAATTTATACTTTGTAGTTCCTGCATAGGTATCTAGATACAGTTAATACAGAAAGAAAATGCATATGATTTACGAGGGTGGTCCAATAATTATTGTCTCTAGTGTATATCAAATATTTGTACTGTGATGGTTGTTGTGGAATATTGAAGCCTAATGTCTTAGATGCCTATATGCTTAATTGCAGAACTGTAGCTGCTATATTCACATAGTTTTGGAGGGAGGAGTGAAAGGGGGGAATGGGGGTGATAGGCTGATTTTTAGCTTATAGGGCTAGATTTGTGACAGTGGATGAGACATAACTATTGCCGTTTGGACTCGGGATCATAGTGATGTAGCCACATCTTATCCACTGTCACAAATGTAACCTTATAAGCTCCAAACCAGCATTTCACCCTCACCCCCCTTCTTAAAAATTCCCCCCAAAATAAGTCTTTAAAACTTCACCCCTCCCTCCAAAAATATGTTAATATAGCAGCTACAGTTCTGAAATTGAGCATATAGGCATTTAAGAGATTAGGCTTCGATATTCCACATCAACCATCACAGTACAAATATTTTATATACATTAGGGACAATAATTACTGAACCACTCACGTATGTATGTAAAATTTACATTTTTCTTCTAGCACATTGCAAAGTGATTTAAATTTGGCATTCTATGGGAAGAACATACAGTGGAGCATTTTTTAAATTTAAATAACTAAGCTGAGGGAGTGAAGCTCTTATGCACCCATTTGAATATATTTTTTTATGATACAACTCCACCTAAACTGTTCAGCCGATGATCATCCTTTCCAGCACAGTGATAGCTGCCATGGTCAGCATGGTTCCCATAAAAAAAAAGAAACTGTGTTCTTGAGAGAATAATTATGATTCATAATTCCCATAGACTTAAGAATAAAAGCTTCAATTGCAAAACATGCATGTGATTGTTTACATCAGGTAGTGTTAATGGCAACTATGCTATTGCATAGGATTAAACTTTTAGGAAGGCCATCATCAACTGGGCACTTTGGTAGGATTATTCGAGATACAGTTTCTTTGTCAATGCATTGAAACTACAATCAGCTTGTGCCAATAGCAGCATCTTCCATCAATAAAAAATCCAATTTTGATATTTAGGCAGAAAAAATATTCAAGGCATCTTTAACAGGGTGCGTAGCGGGTGCTTATAGGTGCTTACATTCGAAAAAAGTTTGTAAGGTGCTTATTTTCGGTGCCTGTCAAAATTCGCAGAAAAAATCGCGAATTTGAAAAGAATATCACAATGTCGAAACACCGCGGAAATAAATAATTTTGTCAATCGGCGGCTGAAAACAAAACAAGAATTTTGCAATCAGCTGTGCAAGAAAATCGCTGGAAAAAATCGCGATTTTTGTTAAAAGATCAGAATTTCGTCAGTAAGTCACGGAAATAATAATCACGAATTTGGTTAAACGATCGTGAAAATTATCGCTATTTTTATCAATCGGATACGGAAAAAGTTTGCGAATTTCATCAACTGATCATTTAAAAAATTGGGAATTTCAGCAAATGATTGCGGGGAAAAAATTGCGATAATAGGAAATTTTGCTAGTCAGTCACTGAAAATAATCATAAATTTTGTCAAAGAATTGCGGAAAACACAAACTTCTAAAAACGCGGGAAAAAACTCAGAATTTCGTCAAAAGATTGCAAAAAAATTCTCCAATTTCGTCAAAGGATCGCGAAAAAACCCTATAATTTCTTCACACAATCGCGAAATAAACCCTATAATTTCTTCACATGATCGCGAAAAAAACGCAAATATCTTCAAAGGATCATGAAAAAAACGCAAATATCTTCAAAGGATCACAAAAAAAAAACACAAATTTCTTCAAAGGATACGGAAAAAAACCACCACAAATTTCTTCAAAGGATCACGAAAATAAACGCAAATTTTTTCAAAGAATCATGAAAAAAGTGGCAAATTTCATCAAAAAATCGCAAAAAATGCAGCAAATTTCGTAGAAAGATCGCGAAAAAACATGAAAATTTCGTCAAAAGACAGCGAAGAAACATGAATTTTGTCAAAGAATTGCAGGAAGATGTACATTTCTTCAAAGAATCGCGAAAAAATGTAAATTTCTTCAAAGAATCTCAGAAACTCAGAATTTTGTCAAAAGATCGCAAAAAAAAACCTTCTAATTTCTTCAAAGGATCGCGAAAAAACCCCTAATTTCATGAAAGGATCGTGAAAAAATGCATATTTTGTCAAATAATTATAGGAAAACACAAATTTCTTCAAAGAATCACGAAAAAAAAAAAAAAAGCAAATTTCCTCAAAGGATCGCGAAAAAAATGGCAAATTTTGTCAAAACATTGCAAAAAAACCCCCGAAAATTTCGTCAAAAGATCACGAAAAAACCCCTCTAATGTCGTCAAAGGATTGCGAAACAAACTCCAGCTTCGTCAAAGGATTTTGAAAATACGCAGATTTTGTCAAATAATTGCAGAAAATGCAAATTTCTTCAAAGAATCGTGAAAAAAAAACGCAAATTTCTTCAAAGGATCGCGGAAAAAAACGACAAATTTCGCCAAAAGATCGCGAAAACCCCGAAAATTTAGTCAAAACATCATGAAAAACCCGAAAATTTTGTCAAGAGATCACGAAAAAAAAACTACTATTTTTTCGGCAAAAGATCGCGAAAAAAAAACCCTGATTATTTCATCAAAAGATCATAAAAAACCCAAAATTTCAGCCAAAAGATCGCGAAAAAACTGAAAATTTCATCAAAAGATTGCAAAAAAACCAAAAATTTCATCAAAAAATCGTGAAAAACGCCAAGAATTTCGTCAAAAGATCGCGAAAAAATGTGAATTTTGTCAAAGAATTGAAGAAAAAATGCAAATTTCTTCAAAGAATGGCAAAAAATCCGCAAATTTCGTCAAAAAAATTTCTCAAATTTCATCAAAAGTTCACGAAAAAGCATGAATTTCACAAAAGCCTGCACTTAGTTAAGTAAAACATGCATAGTTAGTGCCAGGAGTGGATTCCACATACCCTCCCCCCTCTGCTGTAACCTTTCAGAAAATTTCTTGTGAATTTCAGATTTTTTTTTTTCTATTCAGAATCACCCCTGAATCGATCAAAACAATTAGTGAAATTAGTCAAACAATCGCGAAAAATGTTGTGAATTTAGTCAAATGATCGTTAAAGTCGCAAATTTAGTTAAACTAAACAATTATGGTGTGGTGCGCCTCCTCTTTCAAATTAATATTTTAAAAATATCTGAGAAGAAGTGGGGCAACGGGGCTTTGGACTTCCGTCAGTATGTCGATTTAAAAAGAAATGACACCCCTCGGTTGTTTGTAACTAAAGCAAAAAAAGATACTGTCTAACTGGTGTATAAGATCCATGTAAGATGAGGTGGCTTCATTAATAACCCATAAATGAACAACAAAGTTTATTATTTGAACACTGACACATAATTAGAAATACGCTGACTAACTGTCAGTGAAATCATAAAAATAAAACAATCAACATGCATAGTCAAGTCAGATTTTAAATTGAAAATTTCTCACCAATCAGAGACAACTCACTACTAATAGAATAGCATGATACTGCCATATTTAATAGGCCTTTTCTGCATATTCAGATGAGCCAACAACTTCCATATTAAAGGTCTTCCTCTGAATACGAGTGATGAGCCAAGAAGCACATGAGCATACCCAAAGAAGAAAAACGCCAGTATTTATTTTGCCAGCTGATTAGAAAAAGGGTTGCCAAAAGCTAAAAAGAAACTTAACGATCGTGAGGACTGGTCTCTGATTGGTTACGAGTTGATAGAGAAGACTTCACAATTTGTGAAGTCCACCCATCCGTTACGTTCGTATATGAAAGTCTCTGTGCAGGGAGACACAGTCGCATTTTATGTCTGCCATAGTAGACGATCTTTCTAAATAACTTCCATGTGACATCCAACCAATCATCTGAGTTTACGGATGACGAAAAAGGTAAACAAAGCCCAAATAAAACGTAAGTTAAAGGAAACGGTTTACTTACATAAATGATAAATTTTCTAATAATATAGTTAAATAGACATACGTTTATGATTTTAAAAAAAAAAGAGAAAGTTTTGAAACTGAAAACATTGGCAAAAGGAGGGGAAATTACGTTAAAATTTACCTACACATGGGATAAAATCACTAATTTCACTAAATGATCGTGAAGAACATCGAGAATTTTGTCTATTTGCTGCAGTAAAAAATAGCGAATTTAGTCAAATGACACGGAATTACAGAATTTCATTAATTAAAAAAAAAAATTGCTAATTTCAGCAATCTGTAGCGACAAAAAAAATTGCAAAATTCATCAAACAATCGAGCAAAATAAAACAATTTTCATCAAATGATCATTGGAAAAATTACATTTTTAAATTTATTGCAAAAAAAAAAAAAAAAAAGATAAAATTACATCAAATAGGCTTGGAAATTCAGCAGATCACTGATCTCTGCAATAGGTCACAAGAAATTACTTAATTTAAAATATGGCTCTTATACCATTTAAATAAAGCAAATGATTTGATAAGGCTCCAGTAATAAACCTCCACCTTAAAGAATTGGCATGCTACTGTTACCATCATACTGTTACCACCTGCATTATACTGAAAGGTTGGCAGATCTGAATAACCTCGAATAAAAAAATGATTGTGCTAAGTTTTTTCTTCAATATTGAATAGATAATGATGCGTTTGTCCACATATGGGTGCTTATTTTTCCCTAAAAATGTGCTTATAAAGTGCTTACAGGTGCTTATTTTTAAAACTAAAATGTTGCTACTCACCCTGTTTAAGCACAGAATATGAACATGTCAACATCTTATGGCCACACTGAAAGCACAAAAAGTTGGACTTTTGAAATGTTCAAAGACAAACTTTGTTTTGACAACTAAAGTAATCTTAGTATTCGCTTCAAAATTAGAAATTATCAATGTCTCCTTGATGATATCAAATGAATGCTTGAAAATTAACTCACTCAGCTGAATTTTTTACAGGTTCCACATGGAGTTCTTCTAGCATGATGCATTCTGTGTCAATAGCCATGCGATAGGATATTATTTGAAAACAGATAAATGGATGCAATATAAAGGCTAATAAGTATTTGAGTGAATATTCATTCAAAAAAGGAGTTTGGCTGGAGGGATCAAATATCACACCTATGACTGGGGGCAGATTTAACTGGTCACATTTGTCACAATCGTGAAGGGCTTCCAAATATCCTTTTGGATTAAAAAAGAAACAAGATTTTTTTTATAAAAAAATATTCTTAATGTAACAAAAATGATATTTTCATATAATAAGTAGAATATTTGGAACCTGCTCCCCTAAGTTTCAAATGTTTGCAACTCTGCGTACTTTCTGATTAACAAAAGATGTGAGGTATAGCCATAGAGCTAATCTATGGGTATAACTAGAAAACCTACCTGCAGAGGAAAATGGAAAAAGGAAGGGATAATTTGTGGTTTTTATTTCAACGACAGAATTTCCAATACTTTTTTAAAAATTTGAAACATTAGGGGAGGGGGGATTAAAAAAAAAACATTTTTTATGAATTAAAAAATAAATAAATAAAAAGTAAAGATTATATGGGAATTTTTTGCCCTATTTGAGACTTGGACACTTTTGGTAATAATAGACTTCTGTAATTATCTTTTGTGCTTCTAGTACTTAGAATATTTCTTAAGTCCTTTAGAGAACTATGTTTTCAACTTGCAGATTCCACTGTACTTTACTCATTTCAGAGATGGTTTGAATTATTGTTACACACAAAGAAAAACCCTGAAAAAACTGTGCAGTTATCCACCTGAATCACGCTGAAATAATGATTTAGGACTACTTATGTAGGGGTCAATAAGATATAGAAGTCTGTGTCCCCAGGGGAACTCTGCTCCTGTTTTTCCTTCCACACTTAAGTGGCCAGGTCAGGAACACAGAGAGGTCAGGCGCTCCCCTTATCAACCACATACTGAGTGGCATTGTTCAAGTAAAGATTGATATTGTGTACAACAGCACCTGTCCCTGACAGCCCAGCTCCTTGTTATCATGCCCACCAGAATTTGCCTGACATGGGGCAGGGAGGGGAGGGTGAGAAGGACAGCATGCCGACAGGGATGCTGATTTTGTAATATATATATATTAGATGTCTCCAGGCTGTCCCGAAACACGAGCTCAGTGAAATTTTCTTTCATTAAACCCTGTCTGGGCTTAATTTTTATCTGAAGACTTGGCCTAAATCTTATTTTTTGAAAAGTTAGGCTGGGCCTGAACTTTATTCTTCCTGGGAAAGGTCTGGTTCTTACATTTCTTCTATGGATTCTGGCAGGACCATGACTGTATTTAATTTTTTCTGGGCCATGTTGGATGACAATTTGTTTCCCTTGGGTAATGTCATGGTAACGTTCCCCCTTTATTACTAGAGAAAATGAATGATAAAACAACATTCCTTGTTTCTTTTTTTTTTTTTTTTTTGAATTTTTTAAATAAAAAGTAGAATATGTTAGTTAATTACCATAAAAGAATCTTTGACAGAATGCTGTGAATGACTGATTTTTCTTTTAAAATATGACAAATATTTAGCCTTATCGAGGAATCTGAGTAAAATCATGGACATTTAATAGATGTTTAAGCAGACAAAGCTTTGAATAGTTATGTAAACAAGTCTTTGTTTTGAATTTAAAAAAAAAAAAAACTGTCATATTTTGTCTTCATTTTTCAAGAGACTGGCTAAGGCGAATGCTAAAAATAGTTAATAAAGAGTAGAAAATGAGAAGATTTAAATAATTACTTATCATTGGTAAGTAAAAAATAAGTTAGAAAATGAAAGCAAGTACTTCTGGCTTAATTGAACAAGAAGGTTTATTTATTTTTTATTTTATTATTAATACATCAGATTTAATAGAAATTATACAAAATTGTCTCATTCCTTCTAAGTTTGCTATTTTGGTGAAAGGTAACTTATCACTTATGGGAAATTTTAAATTAGGGCTACCATGTTAAATTGAACGAATATAATGCTAATTAATTAAGTTTACAAATAAAATCAATACACTGCCCAATTAGATTCAAATTGGTTCAGTATTTTGGACATTATCGTGATGACAAATTTTGCATATTTTTCTTCTATAAACAAAACCATAAAAGCTACATAACTGATTAATGAACTCATTCGAGATACTTGCAAGATAAATACACGGTCACATTTAAATTTGAATTGGTTCAGTATTTTAGATATTATTGTCATGACAAACTCTGCATGTATTTTTGTTTTGTATGTACCTCTAAACAAACTATGAAAGCTACATACTTAATTTAATGAACTCATTTGAGATACTTGCAAGATCCATAAACTGTCTATGTAGATTCGAACTGATTGAGAATTTTGGACATTATTGTGATAACAAATTATGCATTATATATAGATATAAACAAAGTGATTGCAAAAGATCAATTTCTTAAGAAATTAATCTAAGTAATTTCAAATGTAAATACTTTAAACTTTGCCCCCGTAGAGAGGCAATCAAGGAAGCAAAAATTTCAGAAGGCATAGGATTTATGAATATTGATTTATTGTTACAACAAAGCCAAAAAAAAAAAAAAAGAGCAGAGTTTTTTTTTTTTTTTAAAGTAAAATGTTTTATAGATTTAATTTTTTTTTTAACTTGGTGGAGTGGGGGCAAAGGAGGATAAGCAGAAATTTTATTTATATATTGTCACTACAAAGTAACAAATAGGCCAGAAACACATCTAAAAATGAGAGTGTTTTAAAGATTTTAAACTTTATATGCCTAGAATGAGTGGTGGCAAAAAGAAAGTGTTAATTTTGAAGAAAGGGGGGACTGCTAGATAATAGGTTAATCATTGTAAAAAGAAATTAGCAAACATCGCAGACAAAGTTAAAGAATTTGAAAGATCTTATACTTTGGGTATTGAATGAGGCAGAGGAGGGTGGCAGTATAAAATTTTCAGAATGGTGTCAGTTTTAGGTAAACTTAAAAAAAAAAAAGCAGATATCTGGCGAATCACATAAGAGGTTTCACTGGACTCGGAGGAAAAATTAACAGTTCGATATTATTGACAGGTGAAGGACATTGTACAGGTATTACTGTTTTCATATTTTTGAAATTTTTTCTTGTATGTTTGGGAGGGTGCATGTTCTTCTGCATTCATACATGTTAATTTCCTTTGTTTATATTTAAACTGCAGTAATTTTCTAAAAGACCATTTTATTAAAGAATTTTTTGTTTTTTGTATTTTAAATTATGCTTTGTTTACATTACTTTTTACTTTAAATTTGGTTTATTTTAGCCTTTTTGAGTTTTGTTTCTAAAATGACAAGTTTTTTTCTGTATTGAGTGCAGGATGGACGTGTGTTCACAAACCTGCAAGCTTTTAACAGTGGGGTGGAGTTAGGCCTGTCTGTCCTCCCACTGATGAAGAACAGACTGTTTTTTGCCTGTGTTTTGTTTTTTACCTGTATTCTTGAAAGTTTTTGAGATTTTTATCATTAAATATTGCTGATATACACCTTCTTTTCGGAATTATGGTGTTTTTTGCATTTTTTAAAGTAGTAATGAAATACATTTTGTTGCATTTGACATGAGCTGATATTAGTGCCAGTTGTGCAATAATTTTTTCATTAATTATATATATATATATTGTATGGTTTAGTTAATATTGTGCTTCAATTAAAGTTTACAGTTTTGGTAATGTTTGAAATTACTTTTGAAATTTTTTAACTATATATATGTATGTAGAATCATTCTTTCTTGATTTATGGAAAGTTAGTACTAAAATTGAGATCATGAAGCATTTTAAGTGAGTCATAAATGTAGACTTCACAACATAATCTATCAAAACCAGGGTTCGTAAATATCATGATATTTTTTAAAATATCAAAAATATCTGATATTTTGATATATAACAGATATTTTCTATATATACATATCTGATATTTTCAAATTAGTAAACTCACTGCTGATAATAAATGTTTTCAAGCATAATATAAATTAGAAATTATAATATATTGTACTTAACATGAAAACTTAAACAATATTCTAACAGTACATTTCTTTTTTTTTCTTCTTTCACTTAGAACAAAATTAAAGATCAACTCATTGAAATCAGATATCATTTCCTTTATACATACATTTGTATATACCGGGTGTCCCAAAAATGACTGATGGATTTTTAAATTCAATAACTTGCAAAGGGTGACAGATATTAAAAAAATTCTTTCAGGAGTGTTATTTAAGATGTCAGGAGTTTTTATGCCACGAATCTCAGTTTTAGTTACAAATAGCATCGATAGATGGCGCTGCAATAAATAACCGCTAAATCCAGGCTCGATTTTTCAACCCCTCTCTTCTTCCATGCGAAAAAAGGAGATGAAAATGTATTGAATGGATCCCAAAGTACCAAAAATCAGGTCTGGACTGAGCGCCTGTTGCTATCAGCACCATCTATTGTTTGAAATTCGAACTAAAATCAAGGATCACAGTACAAAAACTCCTGACATCATACATAACATACCTGCAAGAATTTTTTAAATATATATCACCGTTTGGAAGTTATTGAATTTTAAAATCCATCAGTCTTTTTTGGGACACCCAGTATATACATATAACACTGTAGGATTCAGTATCAAGTATCAAGAAATCTATAAAACAAAATTTTAAATATAAAATAGTTTCTTTTTAATTGAAGAATTTTAACATAAATGTAAGCTTGTCTTATTTTTTATTCACTAACATGTTGTACAGTTTAGACTCAACTAAACCAAATCAGAAAAGATTCTTTTCTAATGAAGCTATAACTGGTTATTTAAATTAGACAGTTTATCTTTCAATGGCTGTTTTGAATTAATGTCTCACATAATTATTAGATCTACATTTAAAAATACAAGCTTCAAATATAAAGCTTGGAAAATATATTTGCTTTCTTCTTTGTATACAAAAGTCACTGCCAGAGACAAAATTTCTTTAACTGCAGAATAACACCACCAATAACAGTTGAAAATTTCATTTACACTTGTTTTGACTGAAAATATCAAAATTATCTTGCATGGTGATATTTTGAAAATGAATAATCAAATATACAAAATGTCATACATCTTGATATTTTGAAAATAAAATATCAAGTATATGAATATATGGAATACATATGGAATATATATCGATATATATCAATGAATCATGATCAAAACATTTGTCATATTGAGTAAACAATCAAGTAAACTCACAGACAGCATTTGGATTCTCATTTAGCGAAATTTGTATGATGTCAACATTACAGACAGGTACAATTTTTGAAACTATTATGACAGCTAACAACAGATTTTTGGATACACCAATGATTATGGTGCAAAAATAGAATGTAAAGATCAACATTTTTAAGGGAATGAAACATCTATATCTATTCCAGTCTTATTCAGGATGCCCAGCGTTCAAACATTTATTTTCTCTGACTTTACTAGTTCATTTAACTCTACCTTATCATGTTACTTATTAAAACAGAGATCATTTAACAATCATGACATATAGAGTTATTCATATCTTTCATTAGATGTTATTGCACCAGAAAACAAAAGGGCAATTTAGAACAGGTACTGTGAAGTCTGAAAAAACAGCTTTTTGGTGCAGCATAGCAGAAGAAATTCATTTTAGTACTGTTTCGGTGTAGATATTGAAACATTGTATTGAGATTCCATGTTTTGCAGGTTGGCTGGTCACCCTGTAACTGTTAAAATAACAATGAAGGTGAATAAAATTTTAATGCTTGTTGTGTAATACAATATTCACTTACTAAGTCTTCATCATCATCTTCAAGTACAGAGGCACGAGGATGATGAGAGAAAGTTGGAATGGACATAGGAAGAGAAGTAGCACACATCATTCGCTCAACTTCTTTTTCATGTACAATATCATCAATAATGCTGCCTTCAGAGTCTGAAATGGTACAAAAGTTAGAAATGCTAAAATTAGTTTATGGAGTTATAATATTTCAATTAAAAAAAAAAAAAGTTTTATTGATAACTGTGAAATTAAAAATAATCAACTAAAGTGAATTAAAAGAATGTATATATGTTACCTTCACTATCAATATCAGAGAATTCCTCTCTAGAATCAAATTCTTCCATGTCAAAAACCCCTATAAAATAATGTTTAAGTAGATTCATGATTAAACAAACTATGTACTAAACAAAACATGTAAAATAGATTTGGAAAATACAATTTGTAATTTTTTTGTCAATTTAAATAATGAAAATGGTACTTTGATAATGGTGGTATTTACTCTAGAAAGGAAAGGGGCAGGGTGTTAGTCACACAAAAGAGCACTAGTTCAAGAGAAAAGGACATTATTTCAAGAGAAATTGTGTTAATGATTTTAAAAAAATGTAATTTAGGAATGATAAAAAAGTAACATTAATTTTGAATGATTTTATAAATTATAAATTTAAAAGAGAGTGAATTAGAACGTGATTGAATAATCTGTGTTTTTCCTAAAGAAAGGAGGAAGTTCTATAATTTTTGCAAGCACATGGGCATATAAATTCTGAAATACTGTGATTCAGGGAAGATTTTTACGAGAGATCTTTAGGTACAACTAGAGACTCATTTCACTATTTTTAAAAAGGGCAGAGGGCTGTATCCTTAAAAAAAAAAAAAAAAAATAGATCTAGAGGGAACAACAGATAATGTGAAAAGTTTACAAACAATAAATCTTATCCTAATACAGAACATGGGCAGAGCATGGGCATGAGTTCTATAATTTTTGCAAGCTCTAGGGCATACACAAATTTTGAAATACTATGATTCAGGGTAGATTCTTACAAGAGATCTTCGGATACAACTAGGGGTACATTTCACTATCTTCAAAAAGATCAGAGTACATTTTGCTGATTTTAGGGCTGAAAAAAGGGCAGGGCACTGTGCCCTTAAATGAACAAGATGGAACAAGAAATACTGTGAAAGTTTACTAACAATAAATCTTACTGTAATTGATATATATATATATATATATAATATATTGAAATATGAGGCATAGCGCTAAATTCATTTACTTGAAGAAGAACATAGAAATAATTTTCTTTCCTTAGTACCATATAATAGGCAGTATTGGATTTTTGACAAATAAAAAAATTATGTCAATGGATTTTTATTTTATATATATACATTTATTTATTTATTTATAGAAAGTATTTACAGGAAAAACAGTGAAATTTTCATATTTGCATGATTAAGAGGGAGGAGGCAAATGACCCATTGAAGCTATACTGATGAAAGCAAATGTGATCTACTTTATAATAATGATGAAAAAGCAAAAAAATAATAGAAATAAATAATTTCAAATTATACATTAAACTTACAGGTTTCAAAGAGCATTCTATAGTACAGTCCTGTTTATGAGAAAAGATACAGCTGCCTTTATTCACAAATTGTTTATAATAAAATCACAACAAAAATAACATAAGACTCAGAATAATGTCTTTACAAATATGATTGAATTTTCAGCACAAGAGATCAGATAGAGACTCATTAAAATTTGACCTTTTGTTTCCCTCACAAATAGTAAGACATTATAAAGTCTTTATTTGAATTCTTTGAAAAAAAAAAAAAAAAAAAAAAAGTCTAAAAAAAAAAATTTATTCATTTTTTGTAAATTTTCATGAAATTAAAATTTACTTAACCTTAAAAAATAATCAACTGTAATTTTCATGGATTGAAATGCACTTTTTTAGAAATATATAAAAATATGAATGTAAGTTCTGAAATATAGGAATCTTTCAGATAAAATAAATTTAACTCCGAATGAGAAAATATGCATCATAAGCAATAAACACAACAATATACATATTTTACTATAAAGAGTTAAAAAAATGTATTTTTAGGAATTAATCTGAAAATATAATACATTTTTTAAAAATATATTCAGATTTAATGCAACAGCACAACACATTGTAATGAGATCAAGTTTGAGCAATTCCTTTTCTGGACACTAGCAAACATATTGAATGATGGAAATGTTTCTGAAGAGGAGATAGCACAGACAGACCAATGGGAGTAGATGTCATAGTCAGTCCGTATCAAGAAAAGGGTACTGCTTTTGCTCTGTATACATCAATGCAAACATTAAAAGCATATATGATGTATACAATAAACTAAACAAAGAACTAAAAATGCCAGACAAAGATCTTTACAATGCTACAACATTTTTATTCTAGTGAATGTAAAATCTCAGATAGATTATTAAAGAAAAGTGGTATGTCGTTATGATCAAGAAATTTTTTAATACAGTAGATTCCTGTTATTTGAGACAGAACGTCAAGAACAAAATAGAAAATTATCATTAGTTTTACTTCTAATTATTAGGATAGCTGCTTAATTGGGGCAAATTATGCTGAACTGATGTGTCCCAATTAACCAGAATCTATTGTATATTAATTTGAATTGTGCTTATCTATTGTGTCAATCTATTGTGAGTTATACATCAACATAGCAAGTAGACTAAATTAAATTTTAATATTAGTAATTGGTCAATAATTAAAGCATTACACAAGAGTGTCCCCTGTTAGGTAATCAAATTCAAAATTAAATTAACATACATTTTAAATCAATAACTTGAATGTAAAATCTGGTGCATTTCTACCCTATAGAATTTGAGATATGATTATAATGTTCATCACAAAAAGCATAGCATAGCAGCATCCCTGCTGAGCGATAAAAAACAAAACTGAATCAGAATAGTTTTCATAAGCATCTTACATATTAAATTCGATGGGATCCCAGCCTTATATGCTGAAACATAACAATCATGGAAATCATGAACAACATGGCATGGTAGCATTACCTGTTAGGGGATATATACCAAAATCTGATCTACATAATTTTTGTGCCAATGTCTAACTAAATATGAAGTTCCAAAAATTTTTGTCCATTAGTTCTTAGTAGCTACAAAACTTGTGTAACACACAGACTGACATTTTCCAGAAATAGTCAAATTGTATTTAGGACATCTCAAAACATGTCAATCTATTAAAAGCCAGAAATAGAAAATTTTCATGAATGTACAGTACAGTACAGTCTCAAATCCAGATGTCTGAAATTCTGAATTCTTCAAAATCTGGGCATTTTGTTAACTGATGATTATTATTCTTAAAAATGTGAGTGAAAAACAAAATACTAAAATCAAATAAAACAATCTCTAAAATTCCAAAAATCATACAGGTCAAAACTTACTACATTAGGTTAAAATTTTAAAACTGGATTCCTTTTACGAATGTCAAGAAATTGCTGCAGAACGCGTAAAAACTCTAAAAATCAATCTTATAAAAGAATCTCAAAAACTTCCAAATAAACTTAAATGAAAAAAAAAGGAAAGCATTTACTGTGTTGGACTAAAAGATTAAAACTGGATTTCTTTCATCATTGAATGCGAAAAGGGAAAAAAAGTTAAAAATTCAGAAATCGCAAAGAAAATTTTTTTTTATATTAGGCCAGTGTTGCCAGTAGGCTACTGTTTTTAATTCAGATTTCTTGACTGGCATCAGTTTTTTGAAATGGTAAAATTTCCCTTGTTTTTGCTTTAATTATTATGTCATGAAATAAGGTGAATTTTACCATTTCAAAAATTGCAGCCAATCAAGAAACCTGAATTTAAAAACTAGTGGGTAAGTGTGATCATAGATCGCATAGAGGGTTTCATTTAATATTCCTTTCAAAACACTTTATTCTTTTGAAAAATATGTTAGTTCCACATTTCACAACCAGGGGGCGCACTATTCTAAACAAACCTCTATCTGAACAAAACTCTGTTTTGCAACTTATCCGTAGATATATCAGTCGAGGGAGTTGGGCCCATAGCTCCCGAGATAGGTAGGTGCACCCTGGTGATAAAAAGTGGAACTAAAATATGTAAGTCTATGGTGCGTAATATAAAAGAGCGGTCAAAGGGGTGTCGGCAAAAGTTGGAAAAGTGCCTCCCAGGTGAAAAGGGGGGGGGGGAGGACAAAATATTGCTTAAAATGCACAAGTTATAGCCTGGAAGGAAATTAATATAAGACTTTTTGAAAATTATATGATTTATCGTGAGATCGCAAGTGTTCTGCTATAGGTATGCAAAATTTCAAGCCTCCAACTTAATTAGGTGCTGAGTCAGAAAAATTGCTTAAAATACACAAGTTAGAGACTGGAGTGGTAAATATAAGACTTTTTTGACATTTTTATGATTTGTTGTTTGATCGCAAATGTTTAGCTATAATTTTGTAAAATTTCAAGTCTTCAACTTAATTAGGGGCTCAGTTAGAAAAAAAAGCTTAAAATACACAAGTTAGAGCCCATAGGGTTGTTAAATATAAGACTTTTTCGAAATTTTATGATTTGTCGTTTATGTGAGGTGTTCAACTATAAGTATGCAAAATTTCAAGTCTCCAACATATATAGTTTCTGAGAACGGGCACTGTGACAAACAGACAAAAGAGCGAGACGAATAGAGTTTCGTCAGATGAACAAAACCCTAAAAAGTAGCCCACCGGCAACACTGTATTAGGCTAAAAGTTGGAAACTAAGATCCTCTTATAAGTCTCCCAAAAATGCAGCGAAACGCAAAAAAAATTGATAAATTGCTTACAAAATTGGCGAAAAATGAAAAAAATCACTTAATAAATTCCAAATAAACTTTATTGAAAACAGGAGAACATTTACTATACTGGGCGAAAAGATTAAAGCCAGATTCCTTTCACTAATATGGAAAATTGGAAAAAAAATGTAAAAAATTGCATTAAAAAAAACTTCTTAGTAATTGTGAGAAATTTTTACCTTAAAAAAAATCACCTATTAAAATATCTGCTTTAGTATTATCTTTTTTTAGTATTTCAAATGCTTTCCTGACCTATATCATTCTGGGTGTGAGGGAGGTTTTTTCTTTTTTCCTTTTTTGATAAATAAACTGCAGATGATCCAAAATTTAGAAAAGTCCAAAACTTGGAATCGCAGAGGTTCGAAGAATTCTGGATTTTGGACTTTGTACCATATTTGTCTTCTTATGAACAAAAAAGAAAATTAAAAGAAAAAAAAAACAGCCTTATTTTGCAGAAGAGAAAAATATTTTTTAAATAATGAAAACATTTCTCATAGATAGGAACTTTCTTTGAAATGTGATAAGAAGGAGTAGGGGGGGGGGGGGGAAGGATCTATTAAAAGTAAATGAGAAAATGTTGAATCTGTATTAGTATTACTAGAATTAAGTATTTTGGTCTTAATTTCTTTCTATACTGTTACAAAACATTTTAATAATATATTAGAAACTGCTGAGTTAAAATAATCCACCATAATGTCACACAGCATACTTGGATATAAAAGCAAATCTCTTTAATTTAGTTACAGGGACTAAATGTTTATTTGATTTTTGTCAGATTTGAAAAAGTTAGAATTCACTATCCCTATATGAAACATAAAGAAGAGAATGTTGCTCCTGCCCATGCCTTGGCTACAGATCAGTGGGTAGAGATATAGCATTACACCTGACTCTTCACCCAAATGATTACTTAGGTCTGTGAATTTATTGGAAGCCTACACCTAATGAGATAATAAAAAACTTAAATGCTCAGAAAAGAAAGGGAATGAATACCGTACACAAATGCAATTAATTTTACTAAACAAAAATAAAAAAAGACTAAGCAAATTTTAGATTTAATAACAGGCTTTTTAAATGCATATTATGCAATTATAATCTACACAAAAGTTTACACAAAAAGCACCAGTCACATCAAAAACATCAGAGAATAAATATACAGCTCATTCATTCCAACAGTTTTGAAGATACAATGAAAACTTAAGTTTTGAGTGGTTTAATGTGTTGTCACTTGTTACCCTTTACACAGACAGAAAGGGGAAAAAATAGTATTAATTACCTGACATTAAACTGTATATTAAATTGACCTTACATAATATAGAAACTAATTCAAATTAAATTAATAGTATTAAAAAATTATGACAATTTTTGGATTAAAAAAAATTACAACTTTTTCTTCCTTTTTAAACCATGAAACAAAAACTTAAATAACTTTACTAAAAAAGAAAGATGAAAAACTGATCTGTTTTTGGATGCATAAATAGGAAACTCTTGCAATGTGTTATAAGTAACTCATGTCTAGAAACCTAGCTGGTTTTAAGTTTATTAATGAACAATTTTTGTTCATAATTTAAAGAAAGGTTTTTTACTGATACTCAAACATATTGAAGGTATTTTTTCAGAGTGATAAAGGCTTATTCAATTGTTTAGCTTTCACCCTCTACAAACATGAGAAAATATTAATTGGAATTAATGTGCCTACAATGGGAAACTGTTAGTACGATGGGAAGCTAAAGAGTAATTGTACAGTGTTTAAAAGAAAAATATAGCAATTTTCATAAAAACTTTGAGGTATCATTATCAAAATAATTAAAAGTATTATCCAAATGTGTAAATAAACCTTCGTATTAACAAAATATTCAGGGATGATTCTGAGTGGAAAAAAACAAATTCTGAAATCCACAGCAAATTTTCTGAAAGTTTCTATGAGGGAGAGGGTTTCCTTAGCCTGACAGAGCAACAGAAATTCTCCTGGCGAAAAATGCTTGAATTAGAGTCCTGCATCACATCAGGTCAGACAGACTCTTCATATAAGACGATCTGGCTTCTCAGGTCCGATTTGCATTAATTGTTTTTGTTTGCAGGTTGAACTAACTTTTTTTTAGGTTCAGGTCAGTTTTGGGTTGAATTTAGATTCCTGCAGGTTGGGTTAATCTGATTTTTCAAAAATTAGTTCAGTATATTGTTTCAGATTAAAAACTATACTTATAATAATAAACGTTGTTGTTTGTCTGTATGTGTGCTGTTTTGTAAAGAGAACACTGCATGCTTGAAGTTATGCACCTCCAAACCAAT
This sequence comes from Maratus speciosus, assembly GCA_963932465.1. NCBI lineage: Eukaryota > Metazoa > Arthropoda > Arachnida > Araneae > Salticidae > Maratus > Maratus speciosus. The sequence continues at coordinate 536,348,083 of OZ010787.1, read as the reverse complement.
TTTTTAATTTTTTGATTAGATTATCTTACTTTTTTATACATTTTGCAGCGAATCTTTCACATTAGCACAAGGAATCCAGTTTTTTTCTTTTAGCCTAATATAGTAAATTTTGTCCTCTTTTAAATAAAGTGTATTCAAAATTCTTACAGCTATTCTTTAATTTTCTGCAAATTTTTCTATGCAATTTTTAGCTTATTTTCGTGTTTTGTACAGATTTTTGACATTTGTAAAAAGAATCTGGTTTCAATCTTCCAGCTTAATATAGTTAATTTTTTCTTTTGAGAATATTAAATGATTGTGTTTTATCGCAATCTTTTGACATTTGCAAAAGTAACCCGATTTCAATCTTTTACCCCAAAGCAGTAAATTTTTTTCTTTGAGATTTTTGAATTTTTTAAGATTTTTTGCATTCCAAAGTGATTTTAACATTATTTTTTTGAAAGGGAAAGAATTTTCTGTTAACTTTTTTATCTGACAGGTATTCAGAATTTCTTTGAAAAAATGGGTCAACAAAAATCCACTGGCAATAGTGAAAACACAAACCAAACTTGAAACAATTAAAGTCAATCCAATCAGCAATGAAAAAAAGCAGCATTAACCAACATGAAGCAGGAACCTGAGATCAAAGGCTTTATAAATTTCTGAATTGTATGGATTTTAAATCATAGTCTGAAGAAGGCAGAAAAACATTCTTACCAACACAAAATCATAAATGAAAAATTTCTTATTGTTATGGAGCAAAAAAATAAATAATTGTAACATACACTGAGGAGACAAAAGTCATGGGATACCCTGCTAATAGCGTATCGGTCCTCTGTTTGCCGGGCGAAGTGCAGCAATATGATGTGGCATGAGTGCCATGAGTCGTTAGAAGTCCTTTGGAGAAATATTGAGCCATGCAGCCTCTATAGACGTCCATAATTCCGAAAGTGTTGCCGGTGGAGGATTTTGTGCATGAATTGACCTCTCGATTATGTCCCATAAATGCTCGATAGGATTCATGTCGGGCGATCGCGGTAGGCAAATCCTCTGCTCGAACTGTCCAGAATGTTCTTCAAACCAATCACAAACAGTTATGGCCCGATGACATGGCGCATTGTCATCCTTGAATATTCCATCGTTGTTTGGGCACATGAAGTCCATGAATGGTTGCAAGTGGTCTCCCAGTAGCTGAACCTAATCATTTCCAGTTAACGATCGGTTCAGTTTGACCAGCGGATCCAGTCCATTCCATGTAAACACAGCCCACACCATTATGGAGCCACCACCAGCTTGCACAGTGCCTTGTTGACAACTTAGGTCCATGACTTCATGGGGTCTGCGCCACACTCGTACCCTTCCACCAGTTCTTACAAATTGAAATTGCAACTCATCAGACCAAGCCACTTCTTTCCAGTCATCTACGGTCCAACTGATATGGTCACGAGCCCAGGAGCACCGCTGTTGGCAATGTTCTTGATTTTTCTATGAATAGTATTCCTACGAACTCTATTAGTAATGGCACCTGAGTCGGTCTTCTGCTGCCATAGCCCATTAAAGCCAAATTTCGCCAGACTGTCCTAACGGACACACCCGTCGGACATCCCACATTCATTCCTGCGGTTATTTCACACAGTGTTGCTTGTCTGTTCACATTGACAAGTCTACGCAGACTTCTCTGGTCACGGTCATTAAGTGCCAGCAGTCAACCACTGCATTGTCCATGATGGGACGTTATGCCTGAATTTAGGTATTCTCGGCACACTCTTGACAGTGTAAATCTTGGAATGTTGAATTCCATAACGATTTACAAAATGACATGTCCCATGCGTCTAGCCCCAACTAGCATACAGTGTTCAAAATCCGTTAATTCTCGTCTTGTGGCCATATCACATAATCAACCTTCTCACACAAAGCATTTGAACACAAATGAAAGTCCTGCCCAGGCTCTGACCATTTATACAATTTGTAAGCGTACTACTGCCATCTATATATTTGCATATTGCTATCCCATGACTTTTGTCACCTCAGTGTATGTTCTTGTGCTAATTACATTGTGATGGATTGAAATTCATGATTTTTTTTCCCCCACAATTACTTCATGAAATTCCCAATTTCTTTCTGCAATCATTTGATGAAATCCACATTTTTATCTGGAATCATTTGACAAAATTATTGTTTTTTTCCATGATTCTTTGATGAAATTTGCAATTGTGATCCTACGATGAAATTATTATTTTCTGCAATTGAATTGATTTTCTTCTGTGACCATTTGTCAAAACTTGCAGTTTCTTTCTGTGACCAATTGACAAATTTTATTTATTTCGCCACGACAGATTAATAAAATTAGTTTTTTTTCCCCCACAACTGTCTGACAAAATTTGTATTTTTTTTCTGTGACTGATAGACGAATTTGATTTTTTTTTTCCTGTGAGCGATTCTTGAAATTTGTGACTTTTTGGAGTGATCAATTGAGATAAATCACTATTTGTTTCTGAGATTGATGACAAAATTCATGCTACTTTTCCACGATCATTTGAAGAAATTTATGATTTTTTTCCATGATCGATTACAAATTAATTAAAAAAAAATTGCAGTCTTGCACAAAAATTAAGATATACATAGAAAAATCACACACTTGTGAAAGAATAGAAGAAGGGTGGGGGGAAATACTGCACAGCAATTTTTATTATGCAGAATTCTATTTTGTACATGGCTTGTGCAATCCCACATGCTATCTCAAACCCTGCCCCTCAAAGAACTATCCCACCTTTCCTTAAGAAACTCTTGAATCGGTGTCCCTGCTTCTGAGGAAGGGAATCTATGTTGTAAATATTTACAGAAACATGATTCACTCATGATTAATATCCATTAAGAGGGTTTTATGCTAAGAGGTTTCTTTTCCAACTCAGATTTCTTTTTATCATGCTTTTTTTTATGTCTTAAATTTCAGACTGATTATCGATTTTTTAAAATTGATTTTCTGAACTGAATCACCCCTGAAAATATTATAAAAGATGAAATTTCAAATTTAATGAAACCTTTGATTTGATTTGACTACAAATGATTTGAAAATAATGATAAGTCCAATGTTTTTTTTGGCAGAAGGAACTGTTTGTATGTTTTATCCATTAGAATATAAAAGTTGTAGACATATCAGATTTTTAAAAATATTAAATAGTTGTTCAGAGAATATTCTACTAGCATGAGAGAAGCAACAAGTGACTGCAAGAGTACAGATAGGGTGGAGCTAATGGTGCACTTGCCATTAATAGTTCAAATGGGTGTAATTTTATCTGCAAAAAATGCATAAAATTAAATATATATATATATATACATATATACGTATATATATATACGTATATAACCTAAATATCAGTCAACTTGGATTACCTTTTCAAAGAATTAAATAACTACATAATAAAAATTCTGAAAGGTTAGACTTTTTTTTTCATGGAAGGGGAGGGAGTGGGGTTAATAAGTAATAAAATCCTATCTGTGCTCATGGGAGATTGCTTGCCTAATTCATAGCTATTTGGTGAAATATAATGTAAAATTACACATTGTTATAAACATATGTATTGATGTATATGATTTTAATATGTTATAAACATATTAAAATCACATGTTATAAACAAAAATTGTATTTTAACAAATGGCGGTTACAAATTGCATGAGGTAAACTAATTTTCAATTTTTAATTGTAAAATAAAGAGAATGTTCAATCACAAATTATAATTTCTGCTTACCACCAACATCAATATGAATAGGTGGACGTCTTGGTCCTTTCTTTGGTCTAGATGTGCGTACGGGATTCTGAAATGAATTTTTGTTTTAGACAACTAAAAATGTATATCAGAAAAATTTACTTGAAATAGAAAAAACAAGAATTTTTTTTAAGTTGAGAACATTTTTAAGTATATATTATTCACCATGCTGAAAAAAGTTGATTAACCCTCTAAGCATTTGGCAGATTTTTTTCATATCTGCTTAAAAAATAATAAAATTACAGTTGTGAAAATCACCAGTTTGAACATTTGTATTTAAATACCATACATATCTACCTTATGTACAGGAATAAAATAGACTCTCATTTTAAACTTCTGATACATCAGCCTCAGATATTGCATGGTGGTAAAAGACAGTTCAAATGGGTAGAGAGTTAAACAATTTAGATTAGAAATAGAAAAAAAGGAGAATAAAATGATACTGAATAGCAGAAATCACAGCTACATTCACTAAATACTTTTAAAATAATTTAGATTAAAGGTAAAAAATGAGACATTACTATTCTTTTTTTTTTTTTTTTTTTTTTTTTTTTGTAAAATATAATGAAAAATCCAAAGAGACAAAGTTTTTGTACTAGAAAACACTACACCTACAATTATGCATTTTTATGCGTAAAAATGACAACTATTTTATTGTTACAACTATATTGTATAGTAAAAAAAAAAAAAAAAAAAAAAAAAAAAAAAAAACTTATGGCAAAATACTACAAAAACTTACTTAAAATCTTTTCAAAAGCAAAGAGCATATTTAATTTTTTTAAATTGAGCAATAAATAAATAAATAAGTAATTTCTATTATTTATTTTCAATTAACAAAATATTTATAAATTAAGAATGTAAAAAAATAACAAAATATAAAGGATTATAAACATGCAAAATTAATATTTTTTGCTAAGCATTTCCTTCATGAGTTTTATAAATACTTTTTAGAATATGGACAAACCAATATTGCAAGTAAACTCTACTGCATCTTACAATAATAACTAATGTGATGTCTAAAAAAGACATTTATAAAGATATAGCTGTCAGAATTATTTCCTGATCTTAAGTACTTCCGGTGCATTTAAGATTTCTTTTTTTACCGATATCAAAATTAAGCCTATAAATTGCCATGCCACCTTACCATGTTTCAATTGTTTCAAATGGTAATTATACCGGAATATTACAAGAGCTTTGACAAGAATTAATAAAAACAACAGCATTAGACTGTATCTACAATTTTTAAGGCCAAAAACAAACCACTAGGGCTTTTTGCCAAGAATATTACCAACACAAGAATTTACAAAAAATAGTAACAATTACAAAAAAATATTTACAAAAAAAGTAACCATTCAATAATAAATAGAAGTAGATTGTAGACACAATTTTTCAGTAGCAATATGGTGCTGCTATCAATTAATAGTTAACACATGCAAAATTATTTTAAAACTATCTGGGGGAAAATGAACTAAAGTTACCAGCACAGCAAACAGGGGTGACATTTCAGAATTTTCTTAGGAGAGGGTGGCTGATTACTTTTGATCTAGCTGTGCACAGCTGAGAAGCACTTTATATAGTTTATTTTCACACACATGTTTTAAATTATACAAGGTATTAATTGATAAGCATGTCTCATTTTGAGAATGTTAAAATAGCAAGGCATTAGCAAATATTGATAATTATTAATTCCTACGCTTAAAGTGTTTATTTTATGTTTTAAACAAAGCTGACAAGCTATTTTAGATTTGCACAAATTCCGATATATTTTTAAACTGACCTATGAGGATTAATACATTCTAAAATATAAAATTCCTGGGGGGAGAGTAATTGTCCCCTCTACACTTCCCTAGATATCAGTCATGGCAGGAAGGAAAAAAATCCAAAACCCTCAAAAATGAAATTTTGTCATCAAACTAACAATCTTTGAAAAGTTTTGGAATATAAGTGTAGCAAGATAATCAGCTCCAATCTACTGGCAATAAATAAAACTACCTACTTTTAGTACTGTTGTCAGAAAACAGAAACACGTTACAATACAATAAAAATGTACACAATAAGCTTCTTTGTACATAAAATTAATGGTGAATAACTTACAGACATTGTCCTTCGTAATGATCGACCATTTTGTTTCTTTTGTCTGCCATTTGACAGTTCAGATGCATCACTTCGATCATATGCTGAATCAGTTGAAGTAGATGACTCATTAGCTAAAAAAATATTTAAATATATATGTACAGATATGAAATTTTTCTAAATTTTACAATGCTGATTTTTCAAAAATATATGTAATAATTATTTAGAACATTTTAATGCTAACATAATTTTTTCTAGAGTTCTAATAAGTATATTAAAAAACTGAGCAATGTATAATACATTTTCATGCATAAAATTATACGGAGATTAATATTTAATGAAACAAGTATATCTCAGCAAATTCACTTAGTTTATTAAATATCTTTTAGAATATTCAAGACTAACCAAATTAATTCTAATAATTTACTCAACTTTCCATAAAATAAAACTTCTGAAATGAATTAAGATATTTTTTCCCACAGAACTATGTTATTGGAATATTTCCCCCACTTAATCCTTATAAACCACAGGAAAAAAGCTATTTTAAGGGTTTTTTTATATGTAGAGTTTGAAATGTCACATTTCTGAAAGAAACATAAAATACTAAACACTACTTTACTTTTCACTGACATAGTAATGCTAGGTAATATTAATAGCTAATATAAAGAGTAAAAAATGACTTATTCTGCAATACTAATAAAAATCAATGATTAGGTACAAAAGCTTACATCCATTAGTATCTTTAGTTACAGGTGCAGTTGGTGAAGACACTGGAGATCCTCTTACAGTTTCACTGTGATTAGAAACCTCACTTTCTTCAGATTTCAGAAGTAAGTAGACCATAGCTTGCTTATGCTTTCTAACTTTTTGAAGTAAATCAGCATAGGCTGCTTGTTGGACTTCAGTATATTTTCTGGAGAGAAATTGCAATATTAATTAGTAATTAAAATTATAAATTCCTTACAAAATACAGCTGACTTAAAAATGTGAAATCCATTTACATTCTAGTTCCTCAAAGGAAAAAAAAAAGAATTTTATTCAATTCCACTAAATGAATTACTAAATTAACATAATGTAGTGAGATATTTAAACTTTGATATGCACAGTATGTAAAAAAGGTTATTACTTCAATTCTAAAAGTCACAGCATAAATCTGTTTATATTGCAGCTCCTTATTTATAATTTTATACAATCTTGTTATGATAAAATTTTCATGAGGAGGGGGGTGGGAGGGAGGGGGTCATATACATATAAAAATTCTATCAAACTTTAAATACTAACACCTAATCTTGACATCATATATGGATTCTTCAGTAAATTTCACCTTCAGATACGAAACGGGAATGCAATGCAGGTAATTTTTAAAGCATAATTAAAAAATGACAAGGCAAAATGAGCTGTACTTTTGGATTTACATATTTGAAGCTTCTAAAAATCTATTTCTGTTAAAAAATTCTTATAATTCAAATTTGAAAAAAGAAATCGATTTCTAGAAGCTTCCCATATGCATAAGCTCATTTCACATTGCAGTGTTTAAGTATGATTAAAAAATGATTTAAAAACTATTTGCATTGCAATCTGTTTTGCAATGGTTAAATATGAAATTAACATTAGGAATTCCAAAGTTGACCCCTAACAAAATTTCACAATAACAGGATTGTAGAAAAATAATGAACAATGAGCTTTGGTGTAAACAGTTTATTCTGCTACTTTCATAAATAGAGTAATGACCAGTGGTCAGAAAAAAATAATTTATTTCGGTACCCAACTAAAACTTTATCAAAAATGTAGTTAAGTTTTATTTTTTTTATTTTTTTTTAAGCAACTAAAATGTCCTCTAAAATGAGAACATGTTACACCTAAGAACATGTTACTCCTAATTTGCTAACCAGGGCAATTCAATATTAATTTTCTCTATCATAATATCAAAAAATAATAAATCAGGAAATAAAGCAATTTCAAAAGAAGAAACGTGACATTAAAACATGAAGATCTAATAATGCGTAAGTTGACAAATGTTTCAGTATGTTGAAGAAAGTAGACAAAAGAATAATTTTATTTTGACACTTGCATTTACCAACAAATATCAATGGTAAAAAAACACAGTGTCGCACAATGTATTACTAAATACTGCAGCTGGGTCACTGACATTCACAGACAGAACACATTTTAAACAAAAGATGCAAGTTACAATCATGCGATTAGAAGAAAAGCACATTTTTTTTCTCTAAAAAAGCATCAGTGTTCACTACAAACTACTGATATTTCGCATTGCACTACTCAATACATTACATTTTTCAAAATGTTGCATGCAACACTAAAAACTACCAGAAAAGTTAGTGACTACAGTAGTTTTTCTACTTGTGCCCTCCGGTAATGACCATCATTCAGATTCTTTTAAATGTACTGTACATTGCATTAATACATATATAATAACATTAATTATCATTTAAAATTAATAACTGGTCTTTAGAAATGCATAAAATAATTTTTAAAAAATAACTAGCTTTCCTTACAAGAAAACTTTTCTGCTGGGTGCAGTATATATATATGTATGTCTAAAACCATACAAAAATTCAAGGAGAAGAAAAAAAAATACATGCTTCAAAATAAATAACATCAATGTCCTAGTGTATTTTAACCCTCAGAAAATGACACATGCAATCATAAAATATTCTTATTCAAAGTTTAAGAGTATAAAGCTTTATAATTTTTATTGCATTATTGCATGTCTTTTTGGCCTTGCCATGCTTAGTGCTGCCATGATTTATCATTATTTATAGCAAATGATTTTCAATAGCTTTTTTACATATATTTACAAAATGTAGTAAAAAAAAAAAATACTCAAATAGCTTGCTTGAGGCATTGACAACAAGCATTAAAAAATACATCCTTAGAAAAATTGGAATATATTTTGAAAAGATATGAATGATCATCAGTCAGAAATTGTTAAGTGACCTTATCAGGCTTCATAAATATCATGATATTTTTGAAAATATCCAAAATATCCGATATTTTGATATATATCCGATATTTTTGATATATATCCGATATTTTTGATATATATCCAATATTTTCAAAATACTCAATTTATTGATAATTATAAACTTTTTCAGACTAATAATAAATTAGAAACTAAAACATATTGCATTTAGCATGAAAACCTTATAAAACAATATTTTAAATAATTTTTTTTTTCACTTATGTAACAAAATTGAAGATCAACTAACTGAAGACAGACACAATTTGTTCTTTACACTCACAAAAAACAAACTATGGGATTAATTATCAAGTTTCAGAAAATTTTGTGTTTCATATAACAAAATTGTATACAATATACCGTTTTCATTGAAATACTTGAATATAAATATAAGCTTGTGTCCTTTTTCATTTCTTAACCTGTTGTGTAGTTTAAACTAAAAGAAACCAAAACCAGAAAAGATTCTATGAAGAAGTAAACAACTTCTCGGAATTAGACAGTTTATCTTTCAATAGCTGTTTTAAGTAAATATTGTCCCATGTAATTATTAGTTCTAAATTCTGCATTTAAAAATTCGTCTTCAAATGTAAAGCTGAGAAAAGATTTTTTTTTTTTTTTTTTTGGGGGGGGGGGGGGGCTAAAAAAGGCCTGTCAAAGCAAAAGTCTTTATCTACGGAATGACACTATCAATAACAATTAAAAAATTCATTTACTCTTGTTTTGACTGAAAATATCAAAAATGTTATACAGAATATTTTGAAAATTAGTGTCAAATATATGAAAATATCAAACTTCATGATATTTTAAAAATAAATATCGGATATATATCATAATATATATCAAGATATATATCCGTTGATTTAACTGAACACTGAACCTGGACCTTATATATGTATAACTGCTACCATATTTTATTAATATATAGTGGTTTTACTAAATTAGTACACATGGGCATAAGAAGGGGGTGTCCAACCAAGCTCCTCTAGAAATCTAATTGGACCCCCCTAGAAATATCCAAAAAAGAAAGAGATAAACGGTGTAAAAACTTGCTAATTTAGGTAAACATTGATAAATATCCTTTCGCACGTACTTAAATATTTTAAAACATTAGTACTCTTCTATCTTCTTTTTACAAATCCCATTGGAAAAAAAAATTAAAGAATTCAAATCGTATTTTTTTTTTATTACATATACAAGATACAATATTTCTATAAACTAGAAGATTACAGTAGGGAATATCCTCTCTTGAAGAAAGAAAGAAATCAGTGAAGAAAAATACAACAGCAAGTTTACTTGAGGGTAATAATGGTACACATACACCGCGTGATCAATGCAAAGGAAATTGGGAGGTCAAACTTTTATCGTTTAATCAGGGTTATTTTTCTTGTTCATTCAAATTCATTTTGCTGGACACGGAAAGCTACGGGGGGGGGGGGGGGGGGGGGGGGGGTATTTCGCGCTTTTTTAGAGCCAGAATGACACCTGATCCAGATGTTTTTTGTAGTTTGTTTTCCAAAGCAAAAGATAACAGGGAACTGGGAATTTTCCTTATTTAAAGAAAATTAAAAATGATGCAATAAAATTACATTAGATGCCAGACATAATAGTATATTATATTTTTGAAAAACTAAAAGTTTCTTGCAAAATTTATTTTAAAAAGGAGGTGGGAAAAAATCCTTAAGACTTAAATTCAAAGCAAAGGAGCTACTTTCTGACACATTTCTGAATTCATTTTCGTTCAGAAACGCATAAAATTCGCAGATGTTGTTATTCAGAAACTATGTAATCGAAAAACGTTTTTCATGTTTTGGTAAACGCAAAAGGAATTTCAGAAAATACTATCAAAGTTGTTGTTTTGAACCAAATTTTTGACAGTTTGAGAAAGGTGAAAAGTCTGTCATCATGTGACCAAAATTGCTTATGACTCGAAAAGTAATTTTCAAAAAATGGAAAAATAGTTGCGATTAAAAATCGCTTCAATAGTCAGGCCTGCCAATACGTTTAAAAATGAGTCAGAAATTTTTTGCGTTGTTGAGCACGAAAACAGCCTAACAGAAAAATAATAAGATGATAGAACACTATAAAATATCAGATTTTTTCTTTTATAACTTAATATAAACCGACGAAATGAAATATATATTTTAAAATCTGTTCTTGTTATTCAGTTCGAAAAGATACTTTTTATTTATGTTTTTGAACTTGTTTTAAAGTGATCAGTTGATATATAAAGTCAATTGATGATAAGCATTAATCATTTTTCTAGTTTTATTATTATTATTATTATTATTGGGGTTTTAGACATACATTTACTTTCTGCTGAAAGAACTTACATTAACACATTTTTCTTTGCTACAAAAAAGTTTTTCTTTGTTTTCTGAAATGAAGTACTTCAGTTCAGAAAACAAAGAAAAACATAGTTTTTAGGCTAGTGTTTGGGTCCAGCTGATTAAAAAAATAATGATAACGTTATTTTTCTTCTAAAAATCTTTTGGTTTGAATAAGACAAATTCATATAACAGAATTAACGTAGAACACAGGAAAAAAAAATTGCAAGCGAAATAATTTTCCACAATGTTTACCCCCCCACACCCCCCGACCCCTTCTCTACCAAAAAAAAAAAAAAAAAATTCAACATTTTATTTTTTTTAATTACATAATTAAAATGACAATATTACTTTTTTTTTACACTTATGCTTAATATGATATTTGACTATTTTCAATTCACATATTGTGGTTTGAAATCTATTTAAAGCTGTTCTAAAAACGTGATTTGCATCTTTTTGACACTTTCATGAAGAAATTTTTATTTGTAAATGCACGAAATTTACAGATATTATTTCTTATTCAAAAACAAATAGCGCTTCGCTTTTTCCCTATAAAAGTAACTGATCTTTCAGAAATTTGTACCAAAATTGATGTTTGAAAGCGATTTTCTTAAAACGCAACAATCGGCAAAAGATCATCATGCGGTAGCAATTAATTATAACTTACTATGTAATACATTTATCAGAAAATTAAAAAATGCGATTTGATTTCAAAGCACTTCATGTTACATGTTTTCTAATTTTATGCTTCTGCATATAAAAATACCATATATACATTATACATATATAGCATTAATACTATATTATATACTATTTAAATATATCAAAAAATTAACGTTCTTGAGAGGAGGAAAAATGAAGACTCCAGAAGCCAAGGGATACAAATGACAAAATATAGATTTGAAGTAAATTGAGTTCAAAGTTGGAACATCAATAGTAATTGAGCGAATTAAAATAAGAAGCTGTTGCTTATTTCACAGCAGCCTTTGAACCCTTATTCCAATAACTGTTAAAGAAAAGAAAAGTGGAATACAATATTTTTAAAAATTTAAGTAGAGAGTTAAGTAGTTTAAAGAGCAAGCTGACCTCTAGAACACAGCACATAATTAGAAAATTACAGTAAACTCTGTCTAAGGCGGAATCGATCGGGACCAAGAAAATTTTCCGCAGTACACAATATTCTGCCTTAGACAAATTTTACTATATGTCTATGGATTCGCAGGGGCTTGAAAAATCTTTCAGAGTTAGATTTCCATCTTACACAGAGTCCGCCTTACAGAGAGTTTACTGTACTTATATTTCTTTCCCTCCAAACAAATAGCCTTATTTCCAGATAGCTCAGTTTTTTTTTCAATTTTGTCGCTTATACCTCTTGGCATCTGGTGTCCTTAAATATTTTTAAGAACAACTTTTCTTTCTTTTTAACTTTTTAATTTTTATTTATTTATTTTTTTTAAAGAAGCGTAGCATTTAATACGAAGTCAGAAAACTGTTTAGTTATTTCGAATCTGAATCAATATATTTGGTAATTTTGATCGTATGTTTAAAAAAAAAAAAAAAAAAAAAAAAAAAAAAAAAAATATATATATATATATATATATATATATATATATATATATATATATATATATATATATATATATACAGTACAGGACCCATTATCTGGAATTCCAAAATCCGGAAAAAAAAAATTTGGAAATTTTCTAAATTTGTAAATTTTTACTAAAATTTTGGAATTTCTAAAAATTTTCGAACTTCCCAGTTTTCTAATTTTTTTTTTTTCAGTCTGTTGTGTTTCAGTGTTCACTAAAATATGTTACTTCAGCGGCGAGGGAACACGCCTCCCCCCCCTCCCACCAAAATTAGGAAAAAAATTTCTCTCTCAAATTTTAGTATAAAATTAATTTACATTGAGATTCGTTTTAAAGGAACGTCAATTGTTTGCGGTAAAAATCACTAATTTTGCCAAAGGATTTTGGAAAAAACGCTAATTTCATCAAAAGATCGCAGAAAAAATGCTAATTTCGCCAAAAGATCGTGAAAAAAATGCTAATTTCGTCGAAGGATCGTGAAAAAAACCACCAATTTTGTCAATGAATTCCAGAAAAAAACCCACTAATTTTGCCAAATAAACACGAAAAAACACCACTTTCGTCAAAGGATCGCGAAAAAACGCAAATTTCTTCAAAGGATTGCAAAAAAACGCAAATTTTGTCAAAGGATCATGAAAAATAAATGCTAATTTCGTCAAAGAATTGCAGGAAAAATGTTAATTTCGTCAAAGAATCGCGAATTTATTTCAAAGAATTGCGAAAAAAATGTGAATTTCGTCAAAGGATTGAAAAAAACGCAAAATTCTTCAAAGGATTGCAAAAAAGCGCAAATGTTTTCAAAGAATCGCAGAAAAAACGTGAATTTCGTCAAATGATCATGAAAAAAACGTTAATTTCATCAAAGGATCTGAAAAATAAACGCTAATTTCGTTAAAGGATCGCGGAAAAAATGCGAAATTCGGGAGAACCCAAAATCCGGAAAATTCCAAAATCCGGAAAGCCTTCGGTCCCGAGGATTCCGGATAATAGGTCCTGTACTGTATATATAATGTAAGAATAGAGGATTTAGATTTTATTTTTTATTTTCTTTTATTTATTTCTCTTTTTTACCATAAATATTTATCCAAGTCAAATCTTAAGATAAAATAAGAAAATTAATAAGATAAAATTTTAAAAAATAAGACAGTTGGTTAATTAGTAGTTTTCATTTTCTCTTGCAGTTAAAATGAGCATAATTGTTGCAGATTACTTCAATGATAAAACTTCAACTATCTGTCCCCCAAAGAAGGACAAAGAGCCAAAACAAACTGCATAGGATTTTCGTCTACATCTGAACAACAAATAAAGGAACAGTAACATTTAGTAGACAATGTTGCATAAAAGCGAGAGAAAGTGAAAGGTGGTGGGTAATAGCCTCGAGGCATCATGGGAAAGTGCTCATCTCGATTCCAGTTTCATTTAAAAGAAAGGGATTGACCGCTTTCCCCCCCTCCCCATAAAATCCTGGCTATGTAATTTTCAGTATCTTACTCCATTAGACCTGTTGTCATTATTTGTGAATCGCTGTAAATACCTGAAACAGTCTGAGTGATCCTGATCTCACCAAAATTTAAATAGTTTTATACAGGCCAAGAGTTCATGAGGTAAATATACTTTATTTCTTGTTTTTTATACATCTTTTATGCATACATCATATTATTGTGTAGCATTTAATTATTAATTCAGTGTTTTTTTAAATTATATATGTTAAGGGAAAGAGTTTTCTGCCTTTAACCAGATTTCTGTTTGTTTTTTTAAATTTTATGTAAATCTCTCCGAAAATTTCGTTTTACCACTTTTCCTCCCCCCCCCCCCCCTTAATATTCAACATTTAAAAAGTATTTCAAATTTCAAACTTTAAGTTATCAATACAAAAAAATATATATATATATATATTTATTTTCTGCTCTATTTGTTTTTATTGTAATAATAAATAATCAATCTAAATCTCTCCCTCCACACCTCACGCCAAATTACTGCTTTAACCGTTGCATCCCCCCCTCCTTTGATTATCGAGCATGAATGTTTAAAGTCTTTAAAATTATTAAAATTACTTTTCCACTTCTGCCTTATCTATAATTGCATAGTAACTATAAATAAATTTTCAATTATTTACTTAACCCCATCATTCATAGTTTCTAGTTTCCCCTCTCCCCTCGCAGTTCATAAAATTTTAAATATTTGAAATTATTTAGTTTTTTGTTCAAATTTTTTGGTTTATTTGTTCAGATATTGTTGAAATAATAAATAAATGTCTCCCTCCCCCCTTTGTCCAAAGAAACAAATGTGTTGTCCCCTTTTCCTTTTGTTATTCCAGCAGATTAATTTAAAAATCTTTAAAATTTCATTTAAAAAAAAAAAAACTGTCTTATTTTTCACTTTGTAGTAACAAAAAATAATCATTCAATACCATTTCCCACCCCCCAAAATTTCTGCTCACAAAATACTAAAAGTTTATTTGATTTTTATTTTTCCCTTATAATTACTGTTCAGACACCACAGGCTCTAAATCCAGGCTAATTTGCTCTTTTTTAAAAAGATTACGGAAGACTGAATTGTAGTTAAACATCTTTAGTAATTGGGTTGCCATTCTCATTGACAGAGGGATTTTTCAGTTCTTAAGTCCGAACCAACTGCTATTGCGACAGTTAACGGCTGTTTTCCTTGTTGATGAAATGAGATGAATTAAACATTTCAAAATTAGCTTGTACAAAATGCTCCCGAAATTTTATAACGATGCTATAAGAAAATTGCTTTAGATAAGGCGTTTTAAATATAATATAATTTTCAACAGAGTTTTCTTTCTCTTTTTAATATTAACATTAGATACATTTTTTAATTATAAAAAATATGATTATTTGCTACTATTATTTGTTTTAAAATTTCGCAACAATAGGTGTAAAAAAATCTTTTTCGGAAATATAAAATAAATCTTTTGTTTAAGTATAGTTTTAAATTGAAACTGTATGACAATATTATTATTATTTAGGCTTTTTAAATATAACATAATTTTTCCCCATTAAATGCTTTTAACACGCAATAATTTAATTAATTTAAGGTTTTCTTTTTCTTATGAATATTCACATGTAAATACATTTTTTAACTCAAAGGATAAATTATAAATATACTTATACTAAAAGGATAAATATTATTTGCACTTAAAATTTGGAAACAATAGGTAAAAAAAGACTTTTTGAAATATGAAAATCTATATTAAGAATTAAATTTTAAACAAAAATTTAAAAAAAAAAAAAACTTTTAAAAAATTTATCAAATTTAAAAAATGATTGCACACTGCATACCAAAGATAATCACGTATGTGCTTGTGAAAGATGGTTAAATTGCTATACAAAGCTTTTGATTCTATAAAACTTTTTTAGCTGATCTATTTTGACAGATTTCAACATTAACTAGAGGTTGAAATAATTTTTCGATTTTAAAACTGTCTACATTAAAGTGTTAATCGAACATTTCTCTATAAAACTACCAATTTTCACATTTTTATACGCAGTAGATTTCTTAATATAAACAGAGAAATACCTTCAGCCACAAAAAAAGATAACATTTTAAACTTACTCTTCCACTTCCACTTACTTACTTTTTATTGTGTAGTTTCCATAGATAAAAGTTACAAATATTTATAGTACATATATGCTTATAGAGTACTGCACAACTATAACGTTTTGATGCATTACTATAATGTTCTATCTCATACTATGCTACTAAATTTTAGACGTGTCTCTTATTGCTCAGTTTTTTTTTTTTTTTTTTGGTGGAATAACAAGGGACAAGAGTCTCTTATTATCTCATTTTAAGAATTCTGTTCTTTTTCAGGATTGTGCTTAGTAATATAATTTGTAAAAATTTTAATTATATAAAAAATCTTAAATGTGGAAAGTGGTCCTTTCACATTGCTAATAGGCAGCTAAAAAAAATTTCGTGTAAAAAAATGTAAAAAAGATTTTTAACATGCTAAACATGACAAAGTGGTTTTAATACATTCTAGGTTATTGCAGTTGGTATTTTTTTTTTTACATGGTTATGCTATTTTATTTTACATATACTAGCAGAGATATGGTTAGGAAAATTTTAGGTCCTTTAAAGGACCCTTCACAAAATAATTTATCTTAAAACAGGACCCTTCACAAAATTATTTATCCCAAAACAGGACCCTTCACAAAATCATTTATCTTAAAACAGGACTCTTCACAAAATTATTTATCCCAAAAAAGGACCCTTCACAAAATTATTTATCCCAAAAAAGGACCCTTCACAAAATTATTTGTCTCTTAAATAGACCTTTCACAGAATTTTTTCACAAATTTAGTCATTTAAAAATAAAATCTGGCCTGTAAGTAAGCAGTTGAACTCACCAAAGAGCGTATTATTTAGCTTTTTATACATGAAGGATAGGACAGGAAGACATCGTTAATTTAAAATTCACAAAATTATGACTAGAATTTTCACAAAAATAAGAAAAACTTCACAATTTCACAAAAACAGGACCCTGTGAAAAAAGTCTGGACAGACCCCTGCGGGCCTCTGCCCCCTACGAGCTACGCTCGTCAACCTCCGTTCAGACACTGCAGACTCTAACAGCACGCTAATTTGATCGGCTTTAAAAAGATTTCGGAAGATTGAATTATAATTTGAATCTGTCAATTATAATCCGACGCAATTTTCACCAAACTTTTCTTTTTCTTTTTAATATTCACGTAAAAATACTTTTGTTAGAAATGATGATTATCTTAAAATATCAAATAAATGTCTCACACAATTTTAAATTTAAACTGTTTTGCAATATTATTTTTTGTTCATTTTATGTAATAAGTGTAATGTGACATAAATTCTCCTATTTAAGACTTCTAACGCATGTTAATGAATTTATTATTTTACAATATTCTTTCTGTTTTAAAATTCACGTGTAAATATAGTTTTTATGACGTAATTTTCAATGAGTTCCTGCTTTTTATATTTTCTGTTTATAATAGTCACATGTAAAATAAATTTTTAATTTGAAGCAAACATTATTGTTTGCGCTGTTTATAAAGTTGGCAACAGTTAAATTAATACAACTTTCTAAAATATGTAAAAAATATCTCTCGAAATGTTGAAAATTTGAATTTAAAATAGAAATAAAACCACAAAAAATGAGTCAAATTAAAAAACTAAATGCAGTCTGCACACCGGGAAATTCTGATACATAAAATGATCTAAAAATGATTAAATTCCTATGTACAGTTTTTGCTCCTATAAAACTTTTTTAATGGAATGATTTTGTCCAACTTTGGCATTAAATATCTCTTAAAATAATTCTTCGATTTGAAAACTGTCTGCATCAGCGTGTTTATCAAACATTTCTCTATAATACTACCGATTTTCATATTTTTGTATGCAATAGTTTTTTTAATATTAATGAAGAAAGGCCATGCTTACGCATTCAAATTGGATGCCGACCTGCCGGGAATATCTATGCAGATTTTCATTGGTCCATTTCCAAATCAAAACTTTTTTTTATATATAGAAGATAGAAGGATTATTTAGTCAGAGTATTTTCAGTACACCTATGTTGATATATTATATATATATATATATATATATATATATATATATATATATATATATATATATATGTAGGTCTATTATATACATATATAATTTTGTTATTTATTGTCACATTTGTTTGATATTATCCACCACCTTCTCCTAATATATTAAAATGATACTGGGGCCGTGGACCCCCCCCCCCCTCCAAACTTTTTTTCTAGTTATGCCCATGTTAGTACAACATCTTTAAGCTTCCTATCATTAGCCCTTAAATGATTTTTTTCCCCTTCTAAAACTCAAATTACGTTAAGTGAATATTAGATTCAATGGAAGAAAATAAAAAATGCAAGAAACTTTTAAAATGTGTACGTTTATAAAAATGAAATGTCCCACGCAGACTTCAAATATCTTTAACAAAAAAAATCTGAAGTTAAAAAAAATGTGTTAAATGTTAGCTATTACCATAGATGTTAAGGTCTAGGTAAAAAAATCTCTTTACTAAAATGTGATAAAATTGCAACTGCAAAATCAAAAACTAAAGGAATTGGTGAATAGTGAAAAGGGTACATCTCTAGAAGTTCAAACATTCCTCTCCAACTTAATATAAGGGGGGGGGGGGAGAGAAAAGAAAACTGTATGCTTTTTTTTCTTTGCCTAACCATGATAAAAATACTTTTTAAATACGAAAATTTAAACATAGCTTAGCATACACAAAACGATTTAGAGAAGATTTCTAAAAAAAATTATAATGGCTATATAGTGAGGAATTTTTTTTTTTTTTTTTGAAATTTTCCATTGAGTTAGCTTTTATTCATTAAAAATATTCTACATTTTTATTTTTTCTTCAAATTCTTTGCACAATTAAAAATTTTTTCCCAAATTTCAAAACTGACAATGACAATAGTATGCTGTTCTGCAAAACAATTTCATGCTTTGCCTATAAATAAATTTTAAAGCAGCAATATAAAACAAACAGCAGCAATATGAAGAACTTATAAATTTGAAATTTACCTGATACGTTCTTCCATTTCCTTTTGTTCCTCTCTTAAGTAATTAGATACCAGAGTTTGGACTTGCTCAATGGAAGAATCCAGATTGCTGTTTCGCAGTTCAATGCCTACATGAATTTAAAAAACATAAAAATTCTTTAGAAAAGAGACGTCTTTAGAAAAGAACATAAGATTTTGCATATAATGTTCTAGACATTATTGATTTTTTTCATATATAAGTAAGAATTTGTCATTCATTCATAAATTACATAGTTAGGTGAAAAATAACCCCACTTTCTTGTTGATTCATCTGTCACACATTTTAAGAAAGATTTCAAACTTAAACATAAGGATAATGTCTATAAGGAGTGGACAAATCATGGTAATTATACAGGCAAATTATACTGAATGCAAAGTGATTTTTGGCTAATTGTGAATAGTTAGATACAAAAACTAATTATTTCAAATGTTGTACCAGAAAAATATGAAAATCATTTGAAAAACATCACAATTTTAATTATTACTTTAAACAAATAAAAATTAAATTTAAAAATCAAAAAACCCGACAGAGTGAAAAGCAAACTAATTAATTATTTCTCATCAATTTGAAACTATTTTTTATATTACTTACCTATTTTTTTTATTTCCTTGTATTGATGACTTTTAAGTTGTGTTTAATTGTTAGTTCCTATCTATAAAAACTGTTTTGATGAGGCCTATAGATGTCTATGAGGGTTAGAGTTGCAGAAAAGCTAGAGATCCTACCTACACAACTTCCAGGTTGTGTAATATTTAAATAGAGCTTCTGACTGTAAAATAGTCAATGAAACACCATCTTCATTTTGAAAGACCTATCCAATGATATGCTACATAAAAAGAAATTTCGTCTCATTTTGTATTTTATGGCTGCCATTTTGAATTTATAAAAACAAAACCTTGCCTATAACCATCGGATGGTTAAGACGAATTGATAGAGACCTCATTAATTAAAATCCATCCAGCCGTTGAGATGTTTTGAGGGTATAAAGAAATCCACATACCCAGATACACTGTCAAACACATAACCCTTCTTGGCAGTCAGGTAAAAATACATTGTAGAAATTAAAAATAATTAGGCGTTTTGGCAATTAAAAAAGGAAGATGTCATGCAATATCTATTTTATTTTTTAAATAAAGATATAAAAGTATCATGTATAAGCACAAAATTTCTAATATTTTTTTATTTGATAATATTGTATTAGAGAATAAAAATAAAAGATTGCAACCTGATTTTGAAGACTTTCGGAAATATGTTCCTTGCAAAAAGTATCCAAATTATTTTACAAATGAAATGTACAACACTTATTCTAAATCTTAATCAATGTACTTGTATGAATCTACATTTTCACATTTGAAATTAACAAAGACACATCATCATTCTGCATCCACCAATTCACACGTAAAAAATTACATAAGTAAATCGTAGACATTTTTTACATATTTTTTCAGTTTGGTTAATAAGTATTTATATTGTGATATCCTTTCAGTTATACTTCATTTGTACATTTGACTTGCTTGTGATGTCATTATGTGAAACATTAATCATTTTGCAGGTAGGCCATGATCATCTTCTTAGTAGAAAAGTTTATCCCAGGAACAAACAAGTTGGCTGTCTCTTATTTATGAGAGGTATTTTTTTCAACCTCCGATGAGACATAAAATAAAGACAAGTATGAACAACAAAATGGTTTTATAACCAGGAGTCAAGTAAAATCAAAGTCACTTTTCGTCATAGTCACTGTGAAGATTGAAACATTGGTCATACCGGTGGAGAGGTTGATAAAAAATTAAAATAAAAAATCTGTCATATTACAAATATTCTTTTTTTTTTTTAATAAAATTTTGTGTTTTCTACAAAATATTCAGCTTTTTTTGTGTGTGTAATTGTAAATCTTTTATTTATTTATTTTCATTTCTTATCTCAGTTATATTTTGATAATTCAATATCTTTTTAATTGTAACAATTCTTTGAAAGAAAGTCAAAAATCATCATGAACAAGAACAAGTACAAGCAAGGCAAAATAAGAAAAACTAACACCAAGAATGCACTTACATTGGAATAAGGCATGTTCATATAATCATGTTTAGATTCAGCAATATACATATAATGAAAATAAAAATGAAAACATTTTTTTTTTTTTTAAAGCAGTGTAACTATTCAAATAATAAAATATGTCACATAAAAATAATTAACTAAGAAAAAAGAATAAACAAACTAGTTTTTCTTTTAATGAGGATACTTTCACTTTTGAAACCTTTTCCAAAAGTGAAAGTATGATATACTATTACAAAAAATTCTGTAAAAAAAAATAAGCGGCCATTGTAGAGAGAAACTTCAGCTATCTAATGCAAAAATAATAATATTGAAATGCAGAAGATATTTTAAAAGAACTTTACCATAGGATTAACTTTAGTGAGTGGGTGTTTTCGTGCGAGTGAAGTAAGACTGAGTATGCATGATCAGGTGGGTTCAAATTTATTGAATTTTGTGACTTTCTGGCAAGTTATTCAGTCTTCAAAAGCCGAGATACTTAGAAATAAATATATAAAATAAGATAGTTCAAAAAGAGTGGCTGAAAAATATAAAAATTAATTTATATTGCTTAAAAAAGATATTCCTCACAATCCAAAATATTTCCACAAGACTTATAGGGTTAAAACAAAAAGTACATCTAGTTATGAGTCATCCCCTTAGTTTTAGACCACACCACACACCACTGTTAGCGTTACTATAAAATTATAATGTTATGCAAGCTTAAGTAAGCGCCAGTTGGTCCAGCAAGAAATGGGTAAGAAAAATATAGAAAGAACTCGCCCCTTAGAAATTTTCATAGGAGGAGATGATTTTTAGGAGGGGTTTAAGAAGACAGAAAATATAAGGAAGATAGGAATTGAGGAGTGGGAGAAGAGGGAGTTTAGATTTTGGAAGGAAAACATCCCTTTTCCTGAGATGGAGTTTTAGCGGAGAGAGAAAATAACCCTTCCCTTTTGAAGAAGGGAGAATTTGTATTCTCTGGACTGTTAAAAAGAATGCGGGTTTTGCTTCTGTGCGACCGCATATGAGTAACTGATATATTTTAGTGATAGACATTTTTCCTATACAGTGCCATGGATTAAACCCAAGGATTATCTGTTTTCCTATTATAGTGCCATGGATTAAACCCAAGGACTATGAATGACGATGCTTCTGATTAAGGAAATTAAGAGGTGAGTGGGAACACTTTATCAATAATTCTGGCAACCAATAATTCAGTAAACGAATGAAAGTTAGGCATCCTTGGCATCCTAAAGTCTCTATGAATGTGTAAAATCATAATCTATATAAACTTATTCATGCATGTTATTTAATGTTGTTATATATACATATATATATATATATATGAAGATAAGCAAATATTTGAGGCATGTTGTTGATATATTTATCTTCTTGATTTATAAATAAATTAGTGTTTCATATTCAATGTTTCCATTAAATTTTTAAAGACATTGGATGCAAACAAGACAAATTATTTTTTAGACATTCAATTTCAACAAACATTTATGGAGATATATATATTCACAAAAGACTCAAAGACATTATATGAACAGTTATTTCTCCACATAGTGAATATTAATAATAATTTTAAAACTTTCTTTATGATGCATTTTCGTGAACTCTTATTCATCCCACGATATAAACTATAAAATCATGTCATACATAAGTCTAGCATCACAGCACCTGCTGCATTCATCATTCATTCTACAAAATAATCTAATGATTCCATTCCAAATAATAATAATATTGATTTTTTTTAAATCCTTGTTATTATTGATAAGTTGTTATTACACTGTTTTTTAGATATTATATTGTCTGTATATATATATTGTCTTTAATATGATCATTTAATAAGTGAAACTATTCAGGTTTTGTACTTGGTTATTGCCTGATTGGGAAAAGCAATTACTTTTATTCTACTTTATTATTATTTTTATATTTTGTGTTGATTTTTATACATTCAGTGCATATTGTTTATCTTGTTTAATTTTGAATTTACAACTAGGGGACGAGCTGAGGATGCCTTAATTTTGTTTTACTGGGACTTAGGTCTTTTTTCTTTTTTTCTCTTTTTTAGAGTAAGTCATATCATTGTCGGGATAGCCCTGCCATATTCATGTGTTAGGTGGGGGAAAGAAAGAAATATAAAACAGAACACGAAAATTTGGACCGCCAGCATATGTTTTTAGGTTTGCATGTACTGCGTGGGGTCACGAGAAGATGGAATTTCTAGAATGCGAAAGAGCTGCCGTTCGGTTAGGCAATAATCTTGTCTAAAACGTTCACAAGTTAGACTTGAAGAGATAGAGTTTCAAAATAAGGGTATTGAAGTTTTCCCATCTGGCGATGTTTTCATCAACAATCTAATAAATATGTCCGCTGAGGGATTTGCAAATCAGTATATTTCACTGAGCAGCTATAAAAATGTCTCATGTTAGTAACATGAGTTTCAGATTATGCCATAAAAAGGGATTAAGATATTAAGGGCTTAGTTTTAGACCACACCACACACCACTGTTAGCGTTACTATAAAATTATAATGTTATGCAAGCTTAAGTAAGCGTCAGTTGGTCCGGCAAGAAATGGTTAAGAAAAATATAGAAAGAATTCGCCCCTTAGAAATTTTCATAGGAGGAGATGATTTTTAAGAGGGGTTTAAAAAGACAGAAAATATAAGGAAGATAGGAATTGAGGAGTGGGAGAAGAGGGAGTTTAGATTTTGGAAGGAAAACATCCCTTTTCCTGAGATGGAGTTTTAGCGGAGAGAGAAAATAACACTTCCGTTTTGAAGAAGGGAGAATTTGTATTCTCCGGACTGTTAAAAAGAATGCAGGTTTTGCTTCCGTGTGACCACATATGAGTAACTGATATATTTTAGTGATAGACATTTTCCCTATACAGTGCCATGGATTAAACCCAAGGATTATCAGTTTTCCTATTATAATGCCATGGATTAAACCCAAGGACTATGGATGATGATGCTTGTGATTAAGGAAATTAAGAGGTGAGTGGGAACACTTTATCAATAATTCTGGCAACCAATAATTCAGTAAACGAATGAAAGTTAGGCATCCTTGGCATCCTAAAGTCTCTATGAATGTGTAAAATCATAATCTATATAAACTTATTCATGCATGTTATTTAATGTTGTTATATATACATATATATATATGAAGATAAGCAAATATTTGAAGCATGTTGTTGATATATTTATCTTCTTGATTTATTAATAAACTAGTGTTTCATATTCAATGTTTCCAGAACCTATTTATTTATACATCCGACTCTTGAACCTGGGAATAAAAGTAAAAAAACTAAACTAAGAACCTTACGAGTAGTCGGACAATGATAAAAATTTCTAAGGGGCGAGTTCTTTCTATATTTTTCTTAACCATTTTTTGCTGGACCAACTGATACTTACTTAAGCTTGCATAACATTATAATTTTATAGTAACGCTAACAGTGGTGTGTGGTGTGGTCTAAAACAAAGCCCTTAATATCTTAATCCCTTTTTATGGCATAATCTGAAACCCATGTTACTAACATGAGACATTTTTATAGCTGCTCAGTGAAATATACTGATTTGCAAATCCCTCAGCAGACATATTTATTAGATTGATGATGAAAGCATCGCCAGATGAGAAAACTTCAATACCCTTATTTTGAAACTATCTCTTCAAGTCTAACTTGTGAACGTTTTAGACAAGATTATTGCCTAACCGAACGGCAGCTCTTTTGCATTCTAGAAATTCCATCTTCTTGCGACCCCACGCAGTACATGCAAACCTAAAAACATATGCTGGTGGTCCAAATTTTCGTGTTCTGTTTTATATTTCTTTCTTTCCCCCACCTAACACATGAATATGGCAGGGTTATCCTGACAACCAAATAGTCTCATAAAAAAAAAAAAATAGAAATAGCTATTTGACTGGTAATTATTTCTTCCTTCAACTCATTTTCAAAAATAAGCTTAGGGAATTGTTTTTATAATGAAATTGCACTAAACTCTTAAATTTTCAATACAAACATCTAAATTTACGTCATATATGGTTTTACAGTAAATTTTACATTAGTACACCAAACGGAAAGTAATTCAGTCAAGTAGTTTAGGAATTAAAGATGTTTAAATTTTGGATTAAATTAATTTGTAATTGTTGCAATACAAACAGCAATGCAGGTAGTATTTCAATCATAACTCAAAATACATTTGGAGGAATGAGCTGTAATTTTGAATTTACATCTTTGAAGTTTCTAGAAATCGATACCCGTTATAAAACTCATAGGTGACAGTTCATAATTTTTTTGAAAAAATGTATTTAATTAATTTTTGAAAAAAAAAATATGAATGATATAACCTTTGAATTGCTTTAACAGAAATCAATATGTAAAAGCTTTAAACATACAAATTCAAAATTACATTTCATTCCATCCAGTAATTTTTGAGCTATGCCTAAAAAACTCCTGCATTGCAATCAGTTTTGAAGCAATTACAAATAAATTTAACATCTGAAGTTCAAGAGTTTAATCACTTCACTGGCAGCAGGTATAGGGAAACAGTACTTTTACTACTAATTATTTTAATCATTTTTAAAACTGTAATAATACTTACCTATATTATTTTGAATAAAATTGTCATTGATCTCAGGCAGAACTAACTTGAAGACACGTGAAAATCTATGTGACTGTCGTAATTGTGTAATTGTGTCAGGATTTTGCTACAGTGAAAAAAATAAAATAAAATTAATGAAAACAATAAAAAATAAGTAGCTTTGACATGAAGAAACATAAATAAGGATTAAACAAAATACAGGTAATAATTATCAAATTTCACAATAGGTTTAATTTAATCAAGTTTTAAACTGAATACTTGTCAACTGTTGATAAAAATACATTTGCATAATAATATTTGTTAAAACAATGTATTTTACATATAAAAATTACTGTATAATCTGGTGTGTTTATAATCAGATTTTATTAGCATTATATTAGACTTTATTACCTATTTAAGCGAAGTTCTAAAAATTTTTTTAGCTGAAATGATGTAATATCTTTTTAAGACTGCATATCTACTTAGGGACATTGAAAAAATTTGTAAAATTATAAAATATTGTTTACTAGTAATCAGAAAAAAGATAATCAGAGAAAGAGTGCTTAAATGATTATCTAAAAGATTGTGCTATTACACCCTCACATATACTCTCTCAATATATATATATATATATTATATACTGGGCCATCCGGAAAGTTCTGCAGTTTTTAAAAACAAAGCTCGGTTTCATCTTATTATTTTGCTACTACTAATAAAGTGTGACCTTCAATGATCCAGAAATGTACATTCAGTCTTTACTGCTTGCGCTGCATAATTTGTGCTTATATTGTCGCATAATTTTTGTTTCAGTGCAGTGCTAAGAATGGAAAACTAAAAAGCTCATTTTCGTCATATTATGTTCTTATATGTCAGAAAAGGTAAAAATACTACTCGGATTTCTCGTAAAATTTGTGCTGTATATGGACAAAGTGTTGTTTCAGATGACACAGTTTGAATGTGGTTTGAAAAGGTTAAACGAGGAAATTTCAGAATCAAAGATGATGCCTGCTCTGAAAGACCATCATCTGTAAAGGAGGACCTCTTAAAAGAAACTATCATTGAAAATCAACGTCACACAGATTAAATATTCCAAAAAGTACAGTGCATGATCACTTGAAGAAGATTAGGTATGTAAGCTGCTATGGAGTGTGGGTACCCCATACTTTAACATCAAAGAATAAGATTGCTTGAATTTGGCATGTGATTCTTTGCTGAAACGAAATGAAGAAGTTCCTTTTTTAAAACAGTTCATTACTGGAGATGAGAAATGGATACTATACAATAATGTTATAAGAAAAATATTATGTGATAAGTCAAATGAGCCTCCCCAATTGTCATCGAGGGGAGAGCTTCATCCCAAAAAAGCAATGCTTTGTATATGGTAGGACTACAAAAGAGTTATTTATTAAGAATTGTTGCCACCAAATCAGACAGTAAATTCATAAATATACTGTTCCCAAATGAAGTTTTGGAAAAAAAATCAACCAAATTTGATCAATCGTTGAGGTGTTGCGTTCCAACATGACAATGCTCGACCCCACTTTGAGATGAATGTCAGGCAACACTTTATTGAGCATGGCTGGAAATTTTTTGTGTCACCCTTCATATTCACCAGACCTAACTCCCTCAAATTTTCACCTTTTCAAGTCACTTCAACAGTCTCTGAACGGCCAGGAGTTCACTTCTTTGGAGACTGTCAAACAGCACCTTCATAACTTCTTTACGAATAATCCCAATGACTTTAAAACAAAAAATGGAATTCTTTAGCTGCCAGAACGATAGCAAAAAGTCATAGAACAAAATTGTACTCATGGTGATTCAATAAAATTTTCTTGTGTTTCTGTGCTCATTTATTGAAATTTATCATAAAAAAACTGCTGAACATTCCGGATGGCCCTATATATATATACAGTAGACTCCCTCAAATCCACACAGCTTGGGACTACAGGTTGTGTGGATTTTAGAATTTTGCAGATTTCTGGTCATTGCTTTGTTTACAATTTTTAAACAGTAATTTGAATGTAAAAATGCAATCAAAATTATAAAGAATCCTTGCAATATAGTAAAATATTAAAATAATTAAGTAATAAGCTAAAATGATAAGTAAGATCATTTTAAAAGTGATTAAATTATTAAAAGTAAAGGTCAAGTAAATAATTAATAGTGTATAATTAAATCTGCATAATAAAGATAAGATACAATTTTCGCAAATTATTGAATGAAACTTGCCTCACAATGGTACCCTATTAATTCACATAAAAATCATAAAGTAAGAAAGTTTTATTTTAGATTTAGCCAATCTTAATAACCAAGAAATCTCGATTAATACATAAAAGATTTGGTAAAAAGATTGTGATTACCACAGATATCAGATATATCTTTAATTTTTTTTCAGAAATAAATGATACTTCCTTCATGAAAAAAAACAACCATGAGTTCAGTTATATTATAGAGAATTAATTACATATTAAAACACAGATGGAATGATATAAAACAAAAAAATTCTGAAATTTTGTTGCTAGATCTGAATTGAAAGTGTCACTGTTTACATCTGCGATAATGTACAGATTTCAGGCGTTTGTGGATTTTAGTGTTGCGGATTTGAGGGAGTCTACTGTGTGTGTGTGTGTATATATATATATATATATATATATATATATATATATATATATATACAGTATGGAACCATTTATCCGGAAAACCAGTTATCCGGAATGATGTTTCTGATAAGACTTATTTCAGATTCTTTGCAGAAAAAGTGTCATACACTGCCAGTTTGATATATGCATTGCTTTAAACAATTGTATAATTTGATATCAACATCTAGTATTTGAAATGGAAACATATTAATTGTATTTTACATTTTTTAATTTTTATGTAGAGGAAACAGAAGAATTTTTGTTCCCAAGGGATTTCCATAAATTACTTCCTTTCAAATTCTGGTAAACTTTTGATCTTTCTTGCATGTGATTTTTAATCCAAGTAATCTAATAATTTAAAATCAGAAATAATGTCACAACCAGACATATTCCACAAAACTTATCAAATGGATGCTGCTTTAATGCCCAACCAGTTAACCTGAAAAACCAGTTATCCGGAATACATCTGACCCCAACCATTCCGGATAAATGGTT
The DNA here is from genome assembly GCA_963932465.1 of Maratus speciosus. Classification (NCBI taxonomy): domain Eukaryota; kingdom Metazoa; phylum Arthropoda; class Arachnida; order Araneae; family Salticidae; genus Maratus; species Maratus speciosus. Next base: position 536,319,036 of record OZ010787.1, on the reverse strand, counting down.
CTGTACTGTATATATATATATAATCTTGTTCATCCTTAGAATTACCATTTGTTCATATATTTGTGATTTCATATTTATTATATATATATATGATGATTTGTAATTATATAATGGTTATATGTATGTGTGTATATATATATATATATATATATATATATATATATATATATATATATATGTATATATATATGTATATATGTACATATATATAATATTATTATATTAGATTAAAAGTGAAAATTCAACTTTCATAATAAGTAACAGCTATGAACTGTTAAAAAAAATAAAAAGGTACAAAAATAATATTACAGGATTATATGCATATGATTTTGCAAATTTTTTTAACAACATAGAGATTGAGGATTTAAAGGAGAAGATACTGAAGGTGTATAAGAGGTATGGTGATGCATACATAGATTTAAGTGAATTACAAAATTTGTTTCAATTGGTAGTTCAAGAATTTTTTTTTTTATATGAGGGCAATAAGGTATACAAGCAGATTCACAGTATCCCTATGGGGGGGGGGGGGAGGAGAGTTGCAGTTCAATATTGGCCAACATGTATCTAGATTATGAAAATAAAAGTGAATTACCATCAACCAGAGCTACTTTGGTCTTTGCAGGTTACTTTGGTCCATCCCATAAAAAAAGGTTTTATTCTTTGTATTGAACAAACAATACAAGATAATTCGGAGTTTTTGCCATTGAAAAAGATTTTATATCCTACTACAGGATATTTGAATAGTTTGAGGGTAATTAATTTTTTTTTACTGGCAACACTGGATGTGTTTGTAAACAACTGTTTTAGTGTGTAAATTTTAACTCTCCAAACTTTCTATAGTGAAACAATCTTGATAAGAGCTACAAATAAGGTAAGTGCCAAAATATGTAACCCATGTGGGTTCATAGTTTTTACTTTAACTTTTTATTTTGAGAGGAAATGTTTGCGTTTTCATAAAGCTAACATGAAAACTAGTATTTTGAGGCTACTTTGTGCCAGACCTTTTTTGGTCCAAAAATAGCCCCAATCACTTAGAAATGCCTTTTATACAACCAATTCTCTTAAAACATGTTTGAACAAATAATTTTTTCAAATGTTACTGTAGCAAAAAATTACATTAATTGTTTTTGTTCCAGGTGCTGAGAATAACATGATAAAAACCATTTCTCGTTTTTTTTAATATTAACAATTGGTTTATTGTGTTTAAATGTTAAAAAAAAAAAAAAAAAAAAAAAAAAAAAAAAAAAAAAAAATTGTTTATCGAGTTTGCAGTGTTAATTTATTAGCAAATGCTATTGCAAGGGAGTTTAAATAAAAATGTATTCATTTACATATGAAATGTATTCATTTACATATGAAATGTATTCATTTACATATAAAATGTATTCATTTTATATACAACTAAGTGAATAGACCAAAGAAGCCCCCAGCAAGGGCTACATTGTTCCAAAACTTTAAAAATAGTTACAAAAAAAATTCCTCTTTAAAACCATACAGTTTGCTTTATTGTTTCATGTTAACATGCTGAGTGCCACGATGACTGACACTGTAGCGCTGAAAATTTACAATGTTTAAAGTAATTTTTAAGAAAGTATAATCCTGTAATAAATAAAAGGTAGGTAAATTTTAAATATTTGTTCAGTAATTATTTAAAACAATGTATATTTTTTCAGTTTTGTATCATATTTTAGACATTAGCCATCAGTGATGCATTTTAAACAGAAAGTTTGGTGTCAGCCACTGGTGGCTGACGTGGCACTTAACATGTTAATTGTTTACAACTCCATTTCAACGTTGAAAAATCACATATGATATTTTTTAATAACGGAAATGTGAGTGAAACCAGGAAAAAGTGGCCCAAAGTAGCCCCGGTTGACGGTACATAAAGACGTAATCAGTTTCAGATATATAGACTATGTTTTAATTATTCAGCTAAATGGAATGAAGGCCAACCATAATTTTATCTATTATCCAAAAAATTTAGAACTGAAACTTTCCGGCAATCACAATAGTTATAATACAAATTATTTGGATGTTAATCTAAAAATAGAAAATAAAAATTTAATGATATTGGTTTATGATAAAAGAGAAAACTTTAAAACAATTGCAATATTGAATTGCAATTCAAATGTCCATATATCGATATTCAGAAATATTTATATTAACGGTTTAAACCGATTAAACAGATTGACATCAGATAGAGACATTTTGAAAGAGGATATGCTTAAATGGTACGGCATTGCTGCGAAACAGGGTTATCATGTGAGTCTGGTTAAAAATAGGACGTATAATTATGTAAGAACTTGCAGGAACAGAAGTGAACTGATACCTTTACTCGAAGCACGTGGTTTACGGAAAGTGAAGTGGAAACAGATCGCTTTTGAAATTGATTGATTTCAGTCGGTCAATTTCATTTTGTTTAATCTGGTTTTGATCTTGTTTCTTTCATTTTTTTCTGTATGGTCTCGACAGGTAAATCTGGGGAATGTTGCATGCATAAAAACAGTTTTAACCCTGCATTGCCTGTCATAAGCCACACAGCCCGTCTCCACATTTAGTTAGTTTGTTGTCTTGTTTCTTACAGTTGATTTTGTTCAAGTTGGTTATGTTGTGTTTCTTAGAGATAACTCATTATGCTAAAATATTTTATTGTATGGTTTAGTTAATACTGTACTTCATTTAAAGTTTACAGTTTGTGGTAATGTTTGAAATTACTTTTGGAAATTTTTAACTATATATATATATATATATATATATATATATATATATATACATATATGGGGCATTCTCACAATCTTTTGACTTTTCAGGAATAAAAATCTGGTGAAATTAAACTTACTAAAATAACATTTTAAACTTATAGACGAATGCGTTAATGATTCAAAACAAAGAAAAAATGGTCAGCAGAGGATTTTTTTTTATTTAACTGAGGTTTAAATTAAACTTGCAAGTTTAATTTTACTTACCATTTTACTGCTATAACTTTTTATTTTCTTCTAAATTTTTTCTTATAATGAATTTGCATACCACCCACAGGATATTCAAATAAGAAATAATAACAATGTAGTATTTTTAGTACAAAATTTTGGTATAACATTGTCTTAAAGGGGTGTTAAAGAAGGGACGGTAAAGAAAAAAGAGGAATGGTAAGGAAAATTATGACCTATTTTTAGGCAAATCATGTTAAACCTAAGTGATAGCCAAAATGTTCATTGATTTTTAGAAACAGTTATTTACACTGGATTAAATAAATTAAAAAAAAAATTAATTTACCTCGAAAAGTGCAGGAATAAACCTTGAGGATGGTAAGACTACCAATAAAGTCATGATTGGTATTGATATTTAAATTGATTTTTTTGAATATTGATATTGAAATTTAAATCCAGATATAAATTCTGCAGTAAATTTCCTGTCAAAAAATTTTAGCCATTCTTTCTCTAGCATACCTCGGCACAAGAAAAAAGTTGAAAAAAATTTTGTGGCTGCATCTGAAATGATTTTCTGTATAAGTTTAGCAAGAGGGACAGTAAGGAATCTAAAACCAACGGACAGAGTTATACAAATAATACAACCCTAAAAATGTGTACAGGTTAATTTTTTGCTACATATTTGTATAAAACAATAGTCCCATTTTTGGAAAAAAAATTACATCGAATTACTTTTATTGAAACAATTTTACACAGACAGCTCCAAACTTAAAAATTAGCATCAGGGACAGGGGACGTTATAGGAATTTCGTGGTATATTTGGACACCCAACATCGTCCAAAACTTATTTATCTCGTTAATATTGTTATGCAGTTATGCAGTGAGATGTTTTCCAGTATAAGAAATAAAAAACCCCTTAAAATATGTATTAAAATAAAAATTATTATTCATGGACAGAAAAATATAGAAAAGTCAAAATATTGTGAAAATGCCCCATACATATATATAAAGATAGTATTTGTCAGGGTGTAGTAGCACAATATTATATAATATAACCATTATAAACCACTATAAATTATCATCGACAATTGTGAATATACAAATTATAAAGGAATTTTTATGCAAATTAAAAATGATGTATTAACCTTTATGAATTTCTTTGAAACAGATCAGTATAACACTTGAGACATAGAATTGAAAATGTAGTAAATATTGGAAAAATGGAAATATTGGTGGAACCAAGGCAGAATCATCGCGTCCAAATTACCTTGAGTTCCACAAATAACATGTATGGTTTCACCCTTGCATATGCCATAACAAGCTAAATAATGCAAAATTTGGGCTACCGTACACAATAAATTCATAAAAAGAAGCCAGAAATAACATAAGATAAAAAATTAAATGGAATAAAAATAGAAGCATATTGACAATTGCAGATCCAACCATGCCATCAATGATTACAACATGTTGAAAAGGTTATATGAAATGATTTGCACATGCTGCCAAAATATTTAAGTAAAATACTATTAATACAACAAAGGAGCAAAGATAAACAGTGTAATAAGGCTGAAATAGATTAAATACATTATTTTCACCAACGGGTCAGGAATAGTGCTGCCCTCTATCATTATATAATACATTTAAAGATCACTTCTGAAGTTTTATTTTTAGGAAAGAGAGGGGAATACAAATTAATAAATAAAATAAATAATAATAATAATAACACTGATCAGCATGCATTTTGATGATCATATAAATATATATTTTTCTGAAAGTGTTTTTTATGCTGATTTCAAAAATGTAAAACATTTTTGCACACCACGTACACTTTTTTTACAAATATTATTTTTAATTAATTTTATTCTTAAATCATAAATTACTTCATAATAGTAATACTAGATGGCGCCACCAAATTTTTTAGGAATTGATTCCATATGTATATACATTACATTAATTTAAATAAATGAGAAACTGTATTTAGGAAGCTGAAATTATTTATTAATATGATTTAATAATAATAAAAAAAAATTATTTATGTAAAATTAAAAAGAAAAAGCGAAATCCATAAATTTAATTTTGTAAAAAATATCTAAATTAATACTTGCTAGGTGGCAGCACCAAACAATGTTTGATCTAATGCATAGGTTTTAACAACAATAAATTTCTTTGTTTATTCACGTCTGTTTCTTTCGATTTGAAATATGTGATATATTTCACATCTTCTTTAATTGAATAATGGCTTCACGTAAATGTGTAAATGATACAGATATATTTTGTTACATTTGTGGAAATTATACTGTAGTAAAACAAAGGCAGGATATTACAGATTTTGTTAAAAATGCTTATTATGCTTATTTTGGTGTGAGACTGGGTGACCAAGATAAGACATGGGCCCCTCATAAAGTGTGTAGAACATGTGTTGAAGGATTACGACTTTGGTTGAAAGGCAAAAAGAAATGTATGCCTTTTGCTATTCCCATGGTATGGAGAGAACCTAGAAATCATCATGACGATTGTTATTTTTGCTTAGCTAATGTTCATGGGTATAGTTCGAAAAATAAAAAAGGAATTATATATCCTAACTTGCCTTCTGCAATAAGACCTATATTGCATAATGAAAGTCTTCCTGTTCCTTCTCCTCCAACCAATTTGGAAAGCATAAATGAACCAAATAATTCAGAAGATGATGAAAATCAAGAACAAGATGTCTATAAACTAGAAGTAAATGATAAAGCTCCAATTTTATTTAATCAGCATGAACACAATGATTTGGTGCGCGATTTAAATTTGCCAAAAATAAAAGCTTAACTTCTTGGTTCTTGGCTTAAATTTAAGAACTTATTATTACCAGAGACACAATTCTCTTGGTACAGGCATCGTGAAAAAGAACTTGTTCCATACTTTTCTGAAAAGGATAATTTAGTATATTGCAATAACATAAAGGAAATAATGAATTTTTACGGTATCCTTTATAATGCATCAGAATGGAGATTTTTTATTGATTCCTCCAAGACAAGTTTAAAAGGGGTTTTGTTGCATAATGGAAACCAATATGCATCAATACCTATAGCCTACTCAGTTCATTTAAAGGAAACATATGAAAATCTTGAACTTTTGCTAGACCAGGTCAAATATAAAGATCATGAATGGTTGTTATGTGGTGATTTAAAAGTGATTGGAATGCTACTTGGACAACAATCAGGATACACAAAATTCCCATGTTTTCTGTGTGAGTGGGACAGCCGGGATAAAAAAAATCATTGGGAAAAGAAAGATTGGCCATCAAGAATATCATTATCCCCTGGAACAAAAAATGTAATTAAAGATCCCTTAGTCAATCCTAAAAATGTTTTGCTTCCACCTCTGCATATCAAATTAGGGATAATGAAACAATTTGTGAAAGCCCTAAATAAAGAAAATGAATGTTTTAAATATATTTGCAGCAAATTCCCTTCTATTACTGATGCTAAGCTTAAAGAAGGTATTTTTGTTGGGCCTCAGATACGAAAATTACTGACAGATAGTGAATTTGAAAAAACAATGAATGATTGTGAAAAGGAAGCATGGCTGAGCTTTAAATGTGTAGTGGAGAACTTTTTAGGAAATAAGAAAGACCCAAATTACAAAATTATAGTTGCAGATATGTTAGAAAAATTGAGATTACTTGGTTGCAACATGAGTATAAAAATACACTTTTTACATGCACATATCGAATTCTTTCCTGAAAATCTCGGAGCAGTGAGTGAGGAACACGGTGAAAGGTTTCACCAAGACATCAAAGATATGAAAAAACGGTACCAAGGCAAGTGGAATAAAAATATGATGGCAGATTACTGCTGGATGTTAAAGAGAGATCTTTGTGCTAGTGGACGAAAAGCAACTAAAAGGAATTTTTCTCAAACTAATTGATTTTTTTAATATTAATCAAATTTGTCCATATTTAAATATATTGTAAGTATAATTATTATGTCTATACTTTAATTTTTCATACATTAATTTTTTAATACATATCCTAGTCTGTATTAATTATTTACCTTTGAATAATAATTTTTTTTTATAAATTTATATAAGTGAAAGTTAAAAAATCATATGTTTTTATAAATTTACAAATTGTTAATTTGTAAAAAAATCCTGACGTGATACGCAAATTTCGACTTTACTTTTGAAATCAGCTTAAAAAATTGATCTAAAATCACCTATTCATTTTTAATCATCAAAAAAAAAGTTTCAATATGCAGATCAGTGTAATTATATATATATATATATATATATATATATATATATATATATATTCAGATTCAACATGCATCCAGCCCTGCTGTACCAAAGTGCAGAAAAACATTGGTTCTTGATTTTATATGCCGTTTTAGCTCACAGGCTATCCAAAGAATGAGAGCTAATGTGCCCACAGGTTCTGTATGTACATAATGCGATAACTCTTGACAGAAATATCCAACTTGCTTCAAATTTTGTAAATAGGTTCATTCTGGCAAGGCACTTTCCTGATTAGTTTTGGGGGTTCATTGATTAAGTATAAAGGCGGGAATGGGGGCTAATCCCCCTTAATTTAGGTAAATGGGTTTTTCATGCAGAATTATCCAATTTGCTTCAAAACTGGTATACCGGTTTATTGTAATAAGGTGAGCTGCCCTGACTAGATTTGGAGGTTCACTAGTTAAGTATAAAGGGGGGAACAACGGCTAATCCCTCCCTTAATTTATTTACTGTTTTGCTCAAAAAGAGCAAGTTCTATTTTATGAATAATAGACATAAATAAGAGTATAATATGCAATTAGTGTGAATAGCCTGTGAACTCAATGCCATCAGTTTAACTGGGCACTTTTCTTTTTATTACTATATATTTTTTTTATTTATCTCCTCATGCCTTTAAAAGTCTATATATGAAATTCAGTCTCATTCTGTTAATTTTGGCTATTGAAGCCTCCATATAGAAAAAGTTATTTTGTGGCCTCCCTCTATATTTTACATTGTAACAAGTTGACAAAATTACATTTTTTGTTCTTATCAATAACAATATACGATAATTGCTAAGTGTCATTGATCACATAATGTTAACTAAATATACATATTAAATTAATGCTCTCCATTTGCAAATTTGTGACAAAGTAACAGTCCTGTTCATATTATATCATCATAAAAACTGATATTTTGTGTCAATTGCATATGATGAGATTCAGCACTGGTTCCTACCAGAGCACTGAAGTTCAAGCAGTAGTACAGTCATTGTTTTTGAAGGTGATTTTAGTTTACTGGCAATGCTGCTCTTGGCATCATGTAAATGCCACAGACCAGCATGTAAAATCAGTGGTGTGGAATGCCCTTCTGCTGGAAGGTCAGTAGGTGAGACAGGGTTAAAGAGCTGGAGTCCCTCCCCCCTCCCCATCCAATTAGGATGAAAATTGTGAGGGCATGCTTAAGAAGTTCAACCTCTCATGAGGCTCTGGAGCACTTCAAGGAAACGTGCCATGGTACTTTTCTGGACATGCCAACAAATAATGTTTCTCTGCATAGAATAAAGTGCGTATGATCAGTGATTATACTGTAATTCCAATTGACTTCTCAAGGTCAGTTTCTGGGTCCTTATCTTAGGTCAATAACTATGGTAACACCATGTTTGGCAGACTGGCCACTATTTTTTTCCACCTAACTTGAGATCAATACAATGCTTTGCTCTTTGTTCGATTATAGCAGTGGGAAAAATAGTATCAGGGTCTCATGACTTCTAGTGCCATGACAATGAAGTGATGAAATGGCTTGAATCATCATTCTCTACATGGATTTAGTGCAACATGGATCGTTACACCAATGCAGAGCTTGCCGACATGCATTTAATGTATGAGGCTGCACAAGAAAATGGAGCGGCTGTTCAAAGGATGTACAGTCATGGAAAAAAAAAGTAAACACCCCCTACTAACTGCTCAAGAAATTATCGTAGAAGAAAGTTATGGATACCGAACGATTGGAAATATTTTTTTTTTCAATAGTAATACCCAATTTTAACAAGATATTTCAAATCTTCGGTTCAAACTATGCCTAGAAACGAAATTTCAAGTCATTTGGATGATCCGTTTTTGAATTATAAACATTCAAAATTTAGTGCTTCTAATGTTAAATTACATTTTCACATTTTTATTTATATCTCCTGAAATTATACTCCTAATGTGCTAATCTTTTGTGTAGCAATAATACTAATATACCCAAACATAAATACGTCGAATTTGCAATTTTTATAATTTTATGATATGAATTATGAAATTAATATTCGAAAAAATTATGAATTGCAACCTACAATTTTTTTGATGGATTTAGATTTATTAAGTCCTGCTTTATGGAAATCCAAAATTTTACATTTTTCTTTCAAGTATCTTCTCTATTTTTCTTTCAAATTATGTTTAAAAACCGGCAAAATTATGGTTTAAGGGGCCGTCTATGATATATGTGAGTAGATATTTTGAAATTTATTATGCTATCCTGTAATCTAGCAGTTTTCAATGACCCCTTGAGTGGCGCTTAAGAAGCCTGTATCAAGAAGGGGGCTCTCTCGGTCAACAATCCAGACCGAGCTTCAATTTGGATACAGCTCCTAAAATATGCTCATTTTAAAATAATTTCTCAGAAACTTATCATACCAATTGCAAAAAAAAAAAAAAAAAATTTAGGCTAATTGAAGGTTGTAGAGTTCATTTATGCTGTCAGAATTGTGTACTGCTTTTGAAAAAAACAAAGTTATGGTTCGTTTCAATATGTAGATGGCCCCCTAAGCAAATTTTATATACATCATTTAAAAGTAGACATTATTACCAATCGTGTGGTACCAGTAACTTTCTTCTACGATAATTCTTTGTAGAGTTAGTAAGGGGTGTTTACTTTTTTTTTCCACGACTGTACAATGAATGATTTCCAAGTAGGAATCTGCCGGATTGCTGAACATTTGGATATCTTCATCGAGAATTGCACACAAGTGGATCATTTTATGCCTTGAGGCATGATATGGGCACTGGAAGATAATGCAGAATTCTTGCAGTAGAAAAAGCAATATTATGTACAGTAGAGGAATGTCCTTCGAAAGGCTCGAGAACTGTTGGACATTCATTGGATGTGAGCCATTTCCTTCCATAGCCACATATATAAAATGCATCTCGGCAAGCTCCATATTGCAGGGTTGGGTTTTTGACATGAAAAGGGTTTAAACCATCAAAAACCCATAAGAGTCACAATCTTCTGGTGCATGACTAGAGTTTGTTTAGGAAACAAATTTTAAAACTAGCAACAGTTGTCACACATTATGTTGAAATTTAATTATATTATGGGTAATTATCAGGTCTTAAAATATTTTTAATTAATAAAAATTAAGGTAAAAATGATGGATTTCAAACCTCAGGTATTTATCTCCAAATGGACATGCAGAAATATTTAGCACAAAAATTATGTTTAAATATTTTGTTTATTTATGATTACCACACATCATTATAAACCATTTTTATCTCTAACCCCCTCCTCCCCCCCCCTCACACTAATAGTATTAAGAATACAAATAATGTTTACTTTGAAAGCAAGGTAAGACAAGAAGTAATTATTCAACAATTGAATACTTAAGTTATTTAACAAAACTTTATAGTATTCAATAAAAAAAAAACAAAGAAAGAAAGAAATTCATAAGTATTTAGATAAGCTAATTTTTCTGAAGAATTATAGTAAGTAAATAGGCTGAATATTGTAAATAGATACCTCAGATATTTATAGAAAGCAGTTAAATTTTTATTATCTTTATCTTAATTGTAAATTCAAAAAATTATTGACAATTTAAAATTCAGAATTACTGATTTTCTGAAAAACTAACCAATTATTGCATAAGTCAAATCAGAAAAAATATTACACTGATCTATGAAACACTTAAACACAAAATATTATACAGTTTTTTTAATTATCTAATTAAATACATAATTTTTAAAATTAAAACATTCATTAAATATTTTTAATCAATTTGATTTTATAATCAAAGTCAATCCAAATGAAAATTATCGAAGTAGAAATTTAGTTCAATAATCCAATTAATTTGCCCCTCGTAGCATACAGTAGCACATAACTAGTTTTGAACATTTTTCTGTTTCTAATCAATTGGATCAAAAATCAATCAAAATTAGAAAACATTTGTTCTATTGCAGCAGAACTGGCAGGGCATGATAAAAGTTGTACAGCTAATTCTACCAAATCAGAAAGCTGGACAAGACTTGAAAAATTCGCATTTGCTTACAGCCTTCCACCATGTTACAGGATCCATATTTTTCACAGTTGGTAAACAAGCTTGAAATTGCTCGTCAAACGTGGCAAATGAGGTGCGTTCGTACTATAACTAGTTTTATAAATATTTTTTGCACCGCATGTTGTACTGAATGTATATTTTAGTGCACTTCATAAGTGCATATCAATTTCATTCTGTTCGAAAAGCTGTAACATCATTAAAATGCAGTTGAAATAATTTTTTTCCATTGGGCGTAATGTAATGGAAAACTTTTGACTGTCCCTATAATTAAACTATACATCCAATTTTGATAAAATTTGAAATGACTTGACAAAACTTTGCAACAATTATATATTTAAAATTTCAGACCATTCAGAAGGCCTTAACATCATTAAAATGCACTTTCAATAATTTTTTCTCATTGGCCATAATGTAACGGAAAACTTTTGACTGTCCCTGTAATTAAACTATACATCCGATTTTCATAAAATTTGAAATGACTTGACAAAATTTTGCAACAATTATATATTTAAAATTTCAGACCATTTGGTTGGGTAGTTTTTACCCTGTTATATGCAGACGGACAGACTGAACGACGACTATAGGTGCTACATATTTATATAATTATGAACACACCTAAAAATAAGCTGATGGAAACGGTGATGCTTCACCTTCATATGTTATTAATATGAGTCGAATAATAATAACAATAATGATAACAAATACAAGTACTTTCACATTGTTCATCTGATAAACCGTCAACCTTATACATTGGATGTAACATATAGGCCAAAAAATAGAAGGGCTTAAGTATTTCCTTCATTCTATTCTGAATTACATTAATATGTGGTTGCAATGAAATTTCCTTCATAAGAGACAACCATATTGAACATGCATCAGCCAGTGAACAAGTATCTTTTTCTGAGGTTTCTAGACCAATAGCAACTGGTTGAAGCTATACCCCCACCTTAAACAAACTATGTTGTGAATGATTAATGAATACCCAACCTGTTTAAAAGAATTTTCTTCAAAAATGCCTAATGTTCAGAAATGTTAATGTTTATCTTTAAAAATGTGTAATCTTTAATATTATTTTTGTCGCCCGGTGGCATGGTCAGTAAGCGGAGGCTGCTGTCACGCTGAAGGCCCGGGTTCGAGTCCCTGAGTAAGACATGGATGTAATTGTGAATGTCCCATAATAGTTATATAAATACATGTAATGTAATGTAATGGAAATAAAAATTGTTGTGACTTGTTGTTGTTTCTATGTATAATAAGGATCATTCGAGGTGACAGCCATTATAGCTATAGGCCCCAAAGCAATCTCCACTTCGGTGGGCTTGAAATATCAAATAATATTATTTTAAACTATACACTAAGTTGGGTTATAAATAAATTTCTTAATAATGTAATATCCCTGCAGATTTTGAACAATACATTGAAATTTAATACATAACATTACAAAAGAAAAGAGTTTCAAAAGTCTAAGATTTTGTTTACTATTCAAAATGTATGTGTTTCTTCAAAAATTTAAATTTATTTTTTCTACAACATATTTAGAAACATTTTCTTTATTAAAAGCAAATAAATTTTACTTATTCAATATAAGTATAGGTAGAAATATATATATATATTTACATATAAATACAGGTTTTTGACATGACAGTTTAAACCATGGTTAGAATTATCAAAAACTTGCCAGCCTAGCCGTATTGGTGTAATGATGCATGTTGCCTGAAATCTGTGTGGGAAAACGATGATACAAGTCAGTGAAGTGCTTACATCCGTTGAACTCAACAGCACCCCTCTACTGCCTCAATGCTGCATTTAAACACCCACATTCCTATGCAAAATCTGCTTACTAAGGTTCCCTCTACCTGCCTTTACATTTCTGACATATAATTTTGAAACACCCTGTATAATGTTAATTAGGATATAATACTAAAAAAAATTAAAAAATACTCAAGATTCTGTATAATTATTGTTTACTAGCTAAATAAGTGTTTAATTTAGTGCATTTTATTAAATATTACTTGAATATATTACATATTATTGTTTTTCCAATCCTTTGCAAACACATAGTAATTATGGGTATTATAATATTATAAACATATTGCTCAGGGTTGGCAAAAAAAACAGTTTATTTGGTTTAAACAAAGTTTTTTCAATGTAATTTCCTATTACATATAGATGTATATTTGATGATAAAAATAAACATTGTTGAATATTATATAAGTAATATAACTTCATTTGAAAATATCCAGTTTAAATAATTACAGTTTGTTAACAGAAAATTGAAATTATTTCTAATTTAAAGATTATTAGTAACATTTATGTCTTATGTTGAAAGAATAAACTGCTCCACACAGTGAAATATTGGTATGACATTGAAAATCTTATCAAGAGTCCTTTGATTAATAATACATATAATTTATGAACTTGTACATCTAAATGAACTTTTTCTACTTTTTTTAAACACCCAATCTCTTATGTGATTTTTATGATAAGAGCCCACACCAATAAAAGATTTTCCCTACCTGATTCTAAAAATCTTTTTGTAGTGAAAACTAGTTCTGTGAACATTTTAATATTTTCTTCTTGACCTAATCATTAATTCAACTATAAACAGATTCATTTTGAAGATAGCAATCTCCAAATGGGACTTTATTTTTGCATGCTGTCTTATCTACCTTCATATCTTGAGTTTATTTTTACAGGCTGATCTCCCCCAATCAAGAAAATTTTCTTTAACAACTTAACACAATGATCTTTAAGATTTTGGTTATCTTATTAACTGCCATAAATAATCTGCATTTTTTAAATGATAATATTTTATGCTAAATACTGAATATGTTTTATCTTTGCTAATTTTACATGTTTTAAGATAATTCGCATCAGACATATCATTTTCACATAATCAAAACAGTCTAATTTTCCTCCTACATGCATACAAACATGACCTAGACTTATTATGTCTCATGTTGACTGCTTAGATAATTAAAAGTAGAAATTATTTCTATCAATAATTTAAAACACTTAAATTACAAAAAAGAGAAAATATTATACAGTAGACTCTCTCAAATCCACACAGCTTGGGACCAGAGGTTGTGCAGATTTTAGAATTTTGTGGATTTCTGGTCATTGCTTTGTTTATACTTTTTAAACAGTAATTTGAATGTAATAATGCAATCAAAATTATAAAGAATCCTTGCAATATAGTAAAATATTAAAATAATTAAGTGAAGTAATAAACTAAAATGATAAGAAGCAAGATAATTTTAAAAATGATAAAATTATTAAAAGTAAAGGTCAAGTAAATAAGCAATGTATAGTTAAATCTGCATAATAAAGATAAGATACATTTTCCTTGAATTATTGAATGAAACTTGCTTCATAATACCCTATTAATTCACATAAAAATTATAAAGTAAGGAAGTTTTATTTCAATGTTTAGACAGTCTTAATAACCAAAAAATCTTGATTAATACATAAAAAGATTGTGATTACATAAAAATCAGCATTTTTTTTCCCCAAAAATAAATTGTAATTCCTTGATGAAAAACCACAAGTTCAGTCATATTATAGAGAATTAATTACATAATACAAACGGAATGATATAAAACTAAAAAATTCTGTAATTTTGCACAGCTGAAAGTTTCATTGTTTACATCTGCGGTTATGTACAGATTTCAGGTGTTTGCAGATTTTAGGGAGCCTACTGTATTAGATTTGTTATAAAAAACACAACTGGTTTTTTTGAGAAAAAAAAACAAGTTGTTTTAAACCGTGCCAACCCTGATTGCTTATGAGTCAGTTCTTTCGATTCTTGTAATTACTCTCTACTTTTTACATTAATATTTTGTAACTTTTAATAATAATTTAACTTTTATTTTATACATTTAAATTATTTATACTGTCTGCTTTTTATTTCATTATAATTTGTTTTATAAAATTTAATTATATTATTTTAATTACAGCTTTTATTTTTTACTATCAGTAATTATTACTTGTTTTAATATTTAAAATAAAGGAAAAAAATGTATTTCATAATTTTCTTTTCTATTTATTTATTTATTTTTTTTAATGAGTGTTAATTATTTCATTTGACACAAATTTTTCAATAAAAAAAAAAAAAAAAAAAAAAAAAAAAAACCTCCCTTAAATCTGCAAATGTAAAATCTGCGTATCATTTCCGATGTAAACAATGAAACTTACAGTTAAGTTGCAGGAACAAATATCAAGATGGTGCTGAAATGAGCAACAATCATATTTTTTTTTATACTAATTTTTTTGTTATTTATGCTCTTTTGGATATTACACTAGATTAATTACTAAATAAAATTATGTTACTTTTTATTTTGATGTAAATTAGCATATCTATAGCAAAAACACATCATATTCTAGGTCCAGTACAATATTCACAAGTGTAAACTGTAATTGAATTGTTTGTTTATTTTTTTGCATTCGTTCCCCTGTGTTTCGATATTTATTTTTATTTTTTCAATTTTACTTATGCATCGTAATATGTAATTCTGGTTAATATGACAAAAAAAAAAAATCAAGATGACACTAATATCAATGGTGATAATCTTTTTTCCAAGACTTTTTAATTAATCAAGCTTTTTTGTTTATTAAATCTGGATCAACAGAACATAAAATCTTGTTACTTTACAATTATGGTGTAAATTATTTTTTTTTTATCTAAGATAAAAATTCAGCGCAAGAGTAGCTTTTGCACAGTAACTGTAACTGTTAAAGCCACATTGTTTATGTTTACTTCCCCCCCCCCCCCCCCCATCATTTCATATGTAATTCTAGCTAATATGGCTGATTCCAATATTTCTAATGAAAAAAACAGGAAAAGAAAACACGTTAGTTTTACAATAATTCAAAAAGCAGAGATCGTAAAAAAGCTTGATTCTGGTTCATCTACTTGTTTTTTAGCACAATCATATTGAATAAAACCCTAGAACGGTGTATGACATAAAAAAACAAAAATAAAATTTTTTAATTTCTATCTGAACAGTGACAGCAATGCTGGTATTACAGAGAGAAAAACAATTTATTTTTAATATTTTAATCTTTTTCTAAATTTTTATTATTTTACGCCTAACTATTAATTATTAAACTAATATATTTTTAATATTTTAGTTGATCACTTTAATATTTTACTTTATTTTAAGCATTCAATATAATTTCCAATACTTAATAACTACATTCAAATTACTGTTTTAAAAAATGTAAATAAAACAATGACCAGAAAGAAATCTGCAAAATTCGAAAATTTGCACTACCTCTGGTTTCAAGCTGTGCAGATTTGAGGGAATCTACTGTAAGTCTAAACAAAGTAAATTCATATAATTCCATCCAAAAGTTATCAGCACTCGTGTTTATATACCTTAAAATATTAATCAGAGGATATAATTCTAAGAGAGATATCAGAGGTTATTTTTTCATTGTTGTTAAAATAGGCAATAATTCTACTAATTTTATGATCACTTTATTTACTTAATATTTATTAATATTTTATCTTTAGTTAAATTATTTATCTTTATGGTTATTTCAGAGTTTCGGTGATATAAATGTAACCCATTAAATGTTAACATGTAATTTTTCCATGTGATTGTATCACTCATTTTTGCAGTTCATTTTGCAAAGTACATGTGGGTATTTGAAAATTCTCAGTTTCTTTTCTCATATGAAAAATATTTTTAATGATTTTTTTAAATTTATAATGTGAATATATTTATTATTATGAATGTTTTCTTCATTGTATTACATTAGCATTTTTTCTAATATGTCATTGAGAATTTATCCAATTTTAATTTCTATTATTTTGATATAACTTGTCGCAATCGATTCGGCAATTTGGAACAGAAATCATCGAGACTTCCTTACATTGTGGAATATTGCCCTTAATAACGTGTTTCATAATATAAGGTTTCATTTTCTTATTACATTGTTCTTTCCTTCTTTTTTTTTTAGGTTTTTATGATCCAGTTCATGTAGCATTATTAGAATGAAGTTACTTTCTAACATATTCTAGTACTGGGTCAATTTTTCTAGCATGGTTTTTATCTGGTTTTAATAATAGTCATTTATCATACATATATATATAATTTTAAATTTATACATTAATAATCTAAATCTCTTTTAAATATATATAAAAGAACATGCAAATAGAAATAAAAATTATATGACCTGCAATCTTCAAAAATCTCAAATCTTCATGACCCTTGGTCCAATAGCTATATGCAAATTAGTGTTTTCCTATGGTATAACTTTTAATGCTTATATTCTTTAGAGTTAATTGTAGGGTTGCACAACCTTTTTAAGAGAAGGGCCACTTATAAAAATTTCTGGGTTGTAGAGGGCCACATCAGTAACACAGGGAGAATTCTATTTCTGGGAGGTGATCTGTGGCCTATAATCAGATAAAAAATGTGATTTCAGAGGGGAGGAGGGTTAGTTTTACCCCTCTAGGTTCCCCTACCCAGTTAACATACCCAATCAGTTGGCAAGGATATATCAACAGTTTACGTTTGTATGTATAACAGAGATATAGCAAGTATTATTTAGAAGGACTGATAATATTCCTTGACTTTATTCGAGGAAGTAAATTTTGTTTATTTAAAAATGCTAAAAAACAAACATAGGCTTGAAGGCTAGCATGAACAAACATAGGCTAGTTGCCGAAAAAAAATGTGCACTTTATGAACAAAGGGAGATGAGGAGCCGATCAACGAAATTAGCGATTTTTCTGCGCCCGATCAACGAAATTAGAGATTTTTTTGCACCTGGTTGACAAAATTCACAATTTTCCACAACCTGGTCGACAAAATTCGTGTTTTTCTGCGCCTGATCGACATAATTCGCGAATTTTTGGAGCTCGATCGACAAAACTCGTGATTTTTCCACTCCTGATTGACAAAATTCGTGAATTTTTCCTCGTCCAATCAACGAAATTCGCGATTCTAAACTGACTCTAATGAAATTTGAAATTTTTTCCCGCGGCAAATTGACGAAATTCACGCTATTTTCTTGCAATATCTTTCAACAGACGAAACTCGTGATTTGTACGCAGCCGATCAACAAAATTTTCAATTTTCCGCGCATCATCGAGAAACTTCGCGATTGTTTCGTGCATGTCAACGAATTTTGTGATTTTTCCGCGTCTGATCGACAAAATTTGTGATTTTTTTCATGCCCGACCAACGAAATTCGCGATTATTTTCGTGCCCGACCAATGAAATTCGTGATTTTTCGGAGCCCGATCGACAACACTCGCGATTTTTTTTTACCCTATCGACGAAATTTGCGTTTTTTCCACACCTGATCAATGAAATTTGCGATTTTTCCGTGCCCGATCAACGTAATTGGTGATTCTTAAGTGACTAAAAAATTTTGCATTTTTTCCCGCGGCAAATTGATGAAATTCGGGATAAACAAGACGAAACATGCAATTTTTCCGCATCCCATCAAAGAAATTTGAGATTTTCCTGCAGCCCATCAATGAAATTTGAGATTTCCCCGCTAATAATTGAAAATATTTGCAATTTTCCCACCCCCGACCGGCGAAATTCGTGATTCTTAACTAACTGACAGAATTTGCGAATTTTCTCGTATCTGACGAAACTCACGATTTTTACGCAGCCAATCAACAAAATTTACAATTTTTCCACGCATCATCAACAAAACTGACGATTTTTTCATACCCGATCAATGAAATTTGCGATTTTCCGCGCTTGATCGACAAAATTCATGATTTTTCCATGCCGGACCAACGAAGTTCTCGATTTTTCCAATCTTGATCAACAAAACTCGCGATTTTTCCTTGCCTGATAGGTCAAATTTACAATTTTTTCCGCGCCTCATTGACAAAATTCACGATTTTTTGTGCTTGATCAACAAAATTTGTGATTTTTCCATGCCTGATCGACAAAATTCACGATTTTCCTGCACCCAATCAACGAAATTCATGATTCTTAACTGACTGACGAATTTTTCAATTTTTCCTGCGGCAAACTGAGGAAATTCCCGATTTTTTCCTTGCGACCTATGGACAAAACTTTTTTTTGTCCATAATGATAATTGACAATTTTTTGCAGTTATAAATTGACGAAGTTCGCGGGCCACACATAAGTTCATCGCGGGCCACAGGTTGTGCATCCCTAATCTACAATATTGCAAAATGTTGGAATAGACTCAACCAGATATATGATTTGGCTGCTTTCTTAAACACAAAATTTGGTACCACAGTTGTTATTTAATGTGCTGCCAACTTAAAAATATAATGATTTTTATGTCTTGGAATTCAAGGTTGTCTTCCATGCACATAGTGGCAACAATAAATGATAACATTTTATTTAAATGAACATTTGAGATGTAAACTGTGCAGAGCTTGATATAAATTTTATTTCTATTATTCCCATTTTATAACAGGTACAACATCACAGAATATTAATTATACTCCCCCCACTTTCCCAGATTAAAAAAAAAAAAACCCTAAAAATATGCATTGTAAAACATTTAGAACATTCATGAATTTAAAACAAAAAGAATTACTTTAAAAAAGCATTCTCCATTAATAAAGATTAAATCTATCTCTTTTTTTAGAGGGGTGGGGATGAGGGCAAAGACACAAAGTATGAACTGAAAAAAAATGTCACAACATTAACCCCATTAAATCAGTGCTTTATACTTTTAATAAATTAAACAGCAAGAAAATAGATAAGCAAAATATTATTTTCAAAATCATGATTCAATGATTTTTAGAAAAATGAGATGAAATTAAAAAAAAAAAAAAAAAAAAAAAAAAAAAAAAAAACTATTGGAATACTAGAAGTTAAAATATCCAAGAGAAGAAAGCAAGAAAATTTCAGCAAAATCTGAAAAGTTGGCAACCATGCCAAAGTCTTCATTCAGAAAATTCTAGAAATCAAGGATATTGAAGATCAAAGTATATTATTTAAAATATTTTTGAAAAACAGGGATGACATCAATTAATGTTTCAGCAAGCCAAAATCACCCAGGTATAAACCAAACAGAGCTTGTCACTTGAGTCAGTGCTAGCGAAAACAATTTTGCCTGCTATATAATTCAGACTGTTCAAGAATATTCATAAAATAAAAATGCATTCATTTTAAGATGTGCATGTTCTCTTTTCACTTTACTGAAGGAAAATAATTTCATAATGTATATTAAATGCAAATAAGACAAATAGAAAAAAAAAATGGTGGACAGGTGAGCACTAAGTAAAACCTGCATAAACTTAGATTATGAGCTAATGATTTTAAAATGGATGAAAAGTAGATGATGTGGGTGAAGATAAAAAAAAAAAAAAGAAGATAAAAAAGACTTGATCTAGTCATTAATCTAGTGTTATGTGTTCAGCTACTCTTCAATCTGCATCATAAATAAATGAGTTTAAAAGACAAAGACTGTTACCAAGAGACTTGCAATACTTGTATCACGGGGCTCATGATAAAAAACACACTGATTTTTTCCATATATTCTCTCTTCTTTTTACACACTCTTGTAACATACAATTGTATAGATAAGACTTAGCATTAAGTGCTCTGTATACTGTAGTTTTTTAATCATAATATAAATGACTTAAATCTAAATGGATCCTCATCACTCAACCACAAATATTCACACAGCTAATAAACATCTTATTTTTCGGTAAAGAAAGAATGAGCTGATCACCATTTCAGAATTAATAATAATAAAAATAAAACCTGGAATAATTTTAAATGCTGCTAAAAGGATATATTCTGCCAGCTGCATTGATGAACTGGCATAAACAGGTAAGAGCTTCTATTTACCTATATATTGATCTTTAAATGATTTTTCTATCAATGAAATAAGTACAGCCAGTAATATTGTTATATATTGATATTTATTTACTTAAATAAGAGAGAGTGCATAATTATTGTGCCACTGAGTGCTTTGGTATAGTTTGCCATAACATTCATCAGAAAATTAAAGAATGGATTTTGACTAATGTTCAAAACAACAAATGAAAAAGAGATTTTTATATGTAGATGATGGAATCTATTATTTATCTGTCAGTTTTTAAAACCTATGTTACAGGGGAAAAAGAAAACTTTTTACTTAAAGACATACTGAAATGAATGTCTAAACTTATCGAATAACATTTGAACACTCGTGATATCAAATAAACATCCTCCATATACATAATTATATAAATAACATTTAATTTTAAAAAATCAAATTGAAAAATCAGATCATTCATTTACCTCAGCGCTGTGACTAACAAGCACCCTATTATGATCCTCAGCATACTGTGCATACATTTCAGTTCCACAACAAGTACAAGTAGTGACTGTCCATCCATCCACCTTTCGTTCTTTACACAGTGATTTCTGAGACTGAAAATTTAAGAATAAACTTACTTAAATATAACATTCTTAACTTGTATAACTTGAGAATGAAAAATTAATTACAAGAATTCAGATAAAATTTATAGAACTTAAGTCATAATCCACTTATTCAGCCAAAAAATACAGGTTTCTCACTCGAAGCTACATACAGATTTTCATTCAAAATGTTTGCAATAGATATTTTAATGAATTTTTCTAAAAGCTCATCTTGCTCTCAGTGAAATGTAATAAGATCACTGAAAAAAGGCTGGAAGGGGCCACCATGTGCATCCAAACAGCACTGAGCTACAAGTTTTAAATCTTAGAAGGTTAGCAAACAGTATTTAACACAGTGTTACTGACAAAAATACCGTAACCAGAGTTTCTCCCAGGCAGTTTCAGGAGGGTGCTGTACCCCGCCTATTCTTTGGTTTTCACAATAGCATCCCTCTTGCCCCTCATCTAAAGAATTAGCACCCTTCTTCCCTCTACATTAAAAAAAGTGCCTTTTTTCTTTTTTTTGCATTAAAAAATTTACTTACATAGTAAAATCTGACTCAATGTTGTTTTGAAAAGAGATATCTAAGTTTTAAATATTAAAAGTGACTTAAAAAATAAAAAAAAATGCTCTTAAGAATCCAAAACATGCCCTTAAGAATAAAAAAGTGCCCTTTTCTCACTGGCAGCAGCCTGTCCTTTTTTAAATCAAGGGGAAACTCTGTTGTACACCTTCCAGCATTGCATCTGGTGTCATAATGTCAAACACAAAATAAATTTGTTGAAAATATCATTATAATATTTTGATTATTTTTTAATTTTTGAATAAAAACCCAGGTCTGGCTTGCAATGAGCAATGCTGAATTCAGACATTTTTGCCTGGGAGGTATTTCTATATCTCTGAGAGGAGAGGATTGCACTTCTACACCATTAATAAATATAAAATCTCAAACTTTCCGATGGATGGGAGGCAGTTTTAATGTTCTAGGGAGGATGTCCACCCTTGTGCTCCCCCCTCCTTACATTCATCACTGGTAGTGTGACACCCTGTATTTTTGATGGAATAAATATATTGTAACTTAGGTTCAATAACAAATATTGTTTGCCTGCCTGTGTACTATCATCCCTCTTTATTTCTTGTAGGTGTTTACAGAAATTCAGCATATATAACATTGAACTGCATGTACAATTTGGGCTGCAGTAGAACATAAGGTGAAGCATTTTTTATCCCACCCAATAACTGTGGTTTTGGATCGCAACTCCAACCAAAGAGTGTAATGTATGCTGATGACATCTGGCACATGTGAAATCTATTACATGTGCAAAGCCCTCTAGAACAGTTGGGGTGCTTTGTCAGGTAAAAACCTGATACTAAAACTCAAAATTATGAGGTGAAATCTGATCTGACATTAATAGCAGAGATAAGGGGCTAATGAAACAAGTAGATTTTCTCATAAAATAAATCAGTTAAATGAGCAGGCTTTTGTCAATAAATAGCAGTACCTGCATTACATAAGCACAAGCATTAAAAAATATATATGTTAGCTAGTTACAAAGTAAGGAGCAAAACATTCCTAAGCCTAACTGTGAGGGATTTTTTTTATGTTTAATCAATAGTTGTTTTGATAAAGTATTAAATCTGTTTTTAACATTACATATGATTATGAGGTTACAATCTGTGTTTTGTGTTAGTGATAAATGGTTAATTTATAATAAGCCTAAACACAGGGTGCAAAGGACCTGCAAATACTTGCAAACGGAGAGAGCTACAGCTATGCAAGTGAGGTAATGGTATAGTAAAGCGACTATGCCTGACCTAATGCAAATGACAGCAGTGCCCCTAGAGGTGAAATTTGGAAGATAGCCATTGCAAATCGAAAACGAAGAGAGATAGAGCAAAATTTCCAGTTGGAAAGTTTTAGAGCATCAATTAATTTGCAAGAAACGACATTTGGTTCAAACAGATAAGATAAATATAAATCGTCGCCTATATACCCAAAAAAAATCCAAAATCGATGAGCATTGATTCTACTTTGCATATTCACATTCCGGAAATGTAGCAGTGCACAATTTCAGATTGTGACATTGTACTGTGCTGTAATGTCTGTAAAAATTTAATTTCCAATGTATTTAAAATTTTAGATTAACCCATTCAGGGGCAGAAGAATTCTGTTCATAAACTGATAAAATAATTGACTAACACCAGAATATTCAAACGAATTTCTTAGAAAATAAAAACCCACTAATTTGGACTTTCATTACAAAAGCAAAATTTTATTAAAATATTCTTGGTGTCATTTGTCAGTTTTGGAATTAAAAGACCTTGAAAGGGTTAAATCTTTGTCGTTGTATTTAAGAGGCTTGCAATAGACTTTTCATGCTGAGAAGCGTGCATGCAGAATTACTATCATGAATATAAATGTATATCGTAATAGACCAGGAGCCGGCAGCATAGACACATGTTTCGTACACATACCATTATTTCTCCAGGAAAACTATCAGTATCTTTTTATAGAAAAAGAAATCTAGGTTAAATGCACAAAATTTCACCTTCTCTTAAGAACAGATTTTCTATAATATAACAGTGGTGCCAAAAAATTTTCTGGTCTACAAAATTCAAGGAGGCGTACGAACCAAGAGACAACCACCTCATCGAGTTGGAAGCTGAAATTCCAGAATTAGCTAAAACTCGATTCCCATATTAAAACGCAATCAGTCTGTCAAGCCATATCCTGGTGGAAAACACCTAAAAACCCGATTTTACCAGTTCACTCGTAGGTTTACCATTGTGTTTTCCTGCTCCCAGTCTGGCATGTTTTCATTCCTTTGGGTACAGGAAAACACAATGGTAAACCTATGAGTCGACCGCTAAAATCGGGTTTTTAGGGGTTTTCCACAAAGATATGACTTGGCAGACTGATTGCGTTTTAATACGGGAATCGAGTTTTAGCTAATTCTGGCATTTCAGCTTCCAACTCAATGAGGTGGTTGTCTGTGCTGCCAGCTCCTGGTTTACATGCGATGGCGAACTTTTCGAACATACTGAATAATGATCTTTGCCCAGCCTTGCTTTTTCTAACATGCTGTGCCTTGCTCTATCTTGCACTGAAGAAGAATCTCGCTAGTAGATTCAAAACAGATGTTTGCTGCTTTTTATGTATTATTTCTGCATTTTTAAACATTGGTTTTCTTCTTCTTAATACTGAATATTAACTTTTTATCACTGAGACAGTTTGTCATTTTTATTTTTTTTATGTGATGTTATCAAAATGTATTGAGATAAGTAGGGGAGACCAGGGTACAGTGGACCTAAGTACACAGTGGACCACCCCTTATATTTTACTTATTTTTAAAGATTTTCTTTTAGGCTAATTGATAACAGCACTGTATTGATTACTTATAGCCTTCAGAATACATTGTTAGCTCAGAATGAACCCTTTTATCCTGACTGGTTGTTTTGAGCTCCCAAAAATAAAATTTTTCATCATCATACTTTTCTTTATTGAGTAATTAAAGGTTATGGATAAATAAGATAAAACAACTTTTTTGAAAAGGTAAGACACTGATCTTTATTTAATTTAAAAGTTTTTATGCTTAAAAGAAAACTTTAAATAATATTTTTATGAGTATGTATTGAACTTCAACATGGGGCACAGTGGACTGCCCACTGCTGGGGTACAGTGGTCCGCAATGGCTGCTCCTGTAATGAAGAATTTTCAAAATTTTTAATAATTGCTTATTCTCTATGCAGAAATATTGTTTTAAAATAGTTATTTAACAATAAAATAAAGTAAACAAAGAAAAATGACAATTTATTTAACCCTACAATGCACAGAGTAGCCATTTGGCACACTTTAAATTTCATGTTATATGTTGTTCAGATTATAATGTAGCCATCTGACACTTTAGTTTTCTCCTAAATTATGGATAACGGTTCACATGTGATTTTAAAAATAAGTTTTCTTGTTCAATATAGCAGTTTTTTTTGTTGTTGTTGTTGTTTTTTTTTTTGGGGGGGGGGGGGGGAGGGAGAGAAATGAAAATCATGCATTGTAGAGTGAACATATACAGAAATATTTTGTTTTGTATTTACTGCCTCTGAAAAATATAACTGTAGCCTAATAAGTAATAGATGACCTCACTGGATTGGTTATTTATAGCTTCAGAGCACTTGGTTAGCTCATAATGAACTATTTTATCCTGACTATTTTGAGCTTCTAATAAATTTTCCATCATCACATTTGTCTTAATGTTTGCTGATTTTTTTGTACTTAATTGATAACTTATTTGCAATCACTCCTGTATCTTATATTGTTATTTTCAAAATATAATAATTTTTTTGATAATTCTTTAGTTTTATGTTTTTTGTTTCAAAATGCAACTTGCAAATTTGTATTATTATATTATTTTGGAGGTAAAGGGGAAATAAAAAAGAATTAGATTAATTATAAATAGATTTATGTTGTATTTTAGACAATAACTAATAGTGGACCACTGTGCCCCAGTGGGTGGACCAGTGTACCCTGCTTCCGGGGCACACTGGTCCACTTTACAGGTGTACATAATTTTTTTTTTTTTTTTTTGAAAAATGTATTGGGAACTATGTTCTGCGAAAATTATGAGGCATGTAGAAAGGTTTAAAGAGTATTCACAAATATTTTCAGGTAGATTGGTCTCTCCATTAAACAGAAAAAAAATGCTAACTGCAAAAGTGGACCACTGTACCCTGGTCTCCCCTACATATTTATACCATAAATTGTGTGTATTTCTTCATACTTCTGGCTATTCCATTCAAACGTTTACACAAAATGGAGTGTATCGATTTTGAACATTTTTGGGTATACAGGTGAAGATTTATCTTATCCTTGTAAACCAAATGTAGTTTCATACTAATTAATTGATACTCTAAAACTTTCTAATTGGAAATTTTGCTTTACCTCTTTTCGTTTTCGATTTGCAATCACTATCTTCCAAATTTTGCCACTAGGGGCACTGCTGTCGTTTGCATTAAATTGGGCATAGTCACTTTACTATACCATTACCTCACTTGCATATTTGTAGCTCTCTCCATTTGCAAGTATTTGCAGGTTAAAGGGACTTTCCTTTTCACCCTGTATGCAGTTCAAAATGGTATGGGGACTTATAGGACATGTCAGACTGGGGGGACCCAAAGTCATTACATAAAACTGTTGTCATGTTATTGCATCTAAATTTTATGTTAAATGATACATTTTCTGTACCAAAAAAATTCTTTTATATCTGTTAAAATTAATACCATTTTACCAAATTAACTTTCAATAAAAGCATGACAAGGGAGTAAAGACCTCAATCAATTTTTCTTTAGTAAGTTTTATACAAAATTAGAAAATTGATTCTCAAAGTAAAATTTTGTTCATTGAATTTATAATAGTGCTGATATAATTCTTAAACATTTATGTTTAATTAATGTATCCCATTAGACACCGAATGGGACAAAATTTCATTTCATAAATTTACAGGATTGAGAAAATGGGCTAAAATGAGGCGCCTGTATCCCTTAGATTACGGGGCCCTCATCAACATCTCCCGTAAGATAATGAAAAGAAAAAAATCGGTTCCAAATTGTATGTGACATAAAGGCTATCAAAGTTAAGCTAAAAGCTTAATGTTACATGAGATTACTAAAAACCAAGATAAAAATTATACAGGGTGTCACATAAGTCCAATTACATTAAAAAAAATTCATAAAAAATTAAATTATCATATGGGAATATTGGGTTTGCACCATACAAGTAGTCAAAAAGTGGCAAAAGAAAAAAAAAAATAGTTGAAAAATTTTTTGAACAATTTGTTTTGCTACAAAAATTCTGACCTTTTGTCAAGTCCTATGCTGCAAACTACACTCCAATATAACAATTTTTAAAAAATTATGAGTTTTTGAAATTTGAACTGACTTATGAGACTCTTAGATAAAGATGAAAACAAGCGGTCGTCAGTCACCACTCTGCAATTAAACTTGAAATACTGGTGATTAAAAATATGGAAAGAACCAGCCAATTGCAGGCATTTCTGGATCTTTTGCCATTCCTTTTTTCCCTACACCACAGGCATTTCCAATTTCATATTTCATCGGCAATGCAACGATCTTTTCATTCTCACACTTGCCAGTCGGTAGATAAACATACCTATTTTATTATTGTCAGATCTTAATTCTAGACAAATAATTTAAAAATAAACGGTCAAGTGCGAGTATTACTCGTGCACAGAGGGTTCCGTAGAATAAATATATGAATTTGTAAGTGTATTTAAAAAAAAACGTTGCTAAAAGAATACTAATACATTGTAAAAAACTATACAACGTAGAGTTGTGTGTAACTGTATATACTAGAAAAGTGTAAATGGATATACCATGAATGTTCAAAGAGATATGGAACCTAAATGATATTGAATATAGCTCTTCTGTATAACTCATTTTTTAATATTATCCTAATCTGTTTATTATGAACTTAATTCGGTACTGACAATAAAAGTAATGCATATTTAAACTTCATTTGGCATTTTATAAAACTAAATGCAGCGTAGTAATAACCTATCTTTCTATAGTGTAGCTAAAACAAAAGTTTTGTTCAAAGTTTAAATTTGGCATTGTCCTAAGTGTGCTTCGAAAGGAGATCGCAAAGTTGTAACGCCGCCTTGGTCCATGCCACGTTTTTCCAGAAAGGTTTTTAGTTAACTTTTAAAGTCAGGTTTTTAATTAGCTTTTAAAGTCACTCGAGGTATATTGAGAGATCCACTCAATGCAAACTAGTCGTGAATCCCATAGTATTTACATTATTCATTCCAATTAAGGGGTCTCAGGACTCTAAAGATTCAAAATTTTAGAAATTAAAATTTTTTTAGATGTTAAACTCCTATCTTCTCTGAACATTTTGATATAATTGTTTCCTTAAAATTCCCATTAGAACAGAAGTTATGGCTTTTAGAATTATACCCGCTCAATAGCTGAAGTGGCGTTTCCGAAATTTTGAAGTCATTATCCAAATGATGTTTTTGGGCATAACGCGCAGGATACCTCAAAAACTTCTGAATATTTTTTCATAAATTTTCAAGACATATATTTCATGTTAGTCTGTATAAACTGAACCTAAAATTTCATTTTTATTGTTCAAAAATTATTTTTTTAGGTGATTATACTGTTGAAAGCTTCAAAATTTTGCATTAACTAAATGCAACTTTGCATTAAAAATATAAAAAAATGTTTTAAATAGAAATTTATTTTAGTTCAGTATAATTATTATAATCTGAAGTATAAGTAGGCACCAAAATTTTTATTCCAGGTGCCATACTTATTTTGTAATCCTGCATGTAAGCTGTTATACCAATTTTCTGCTCGACAAATGTCTGACAGTTTTGAGCCCCATGTAAATACTAATTCTGCATCTTGCAATTTTGTAAATACATGAAATGAAAGAACATACTTGTATCTTTTGTCCCAATAAAAACTGTGTTTTAAAATCGTTTACATTTTAAGACATTAAATGTTAAAAATGGTCTTTTTTTTTTCTTTTTTTCCCAATTTTAAGAGTCCTGAGACCCTCTAAATTAGTTGTTTTTAACAATTTGACGTTTATTGCTTTTATACTGCTACTGGACATTGCATTACACATAAATATAATTAAAAGTTCTTATCTAGGCTTTAAAAGAGGATGGTACGTAGAGTATGCCACCCCTGTCATTCTGTATGCCCAAACCGCCCATATCTTTAAGGGTTAATATCTCGGCTAATTACTGACAATTTTTTTCGAAAATCATTATCAACAATGCTTTTATACATCTGCAATGATAGGCACCTCCAACGCTGCTCAACGCATTTGCTGAATGCCCGTAAATCGAAATCTGCGTGTAATGGTAAAACGAGATTTTCTCAAAAACTATGTGTTCTAGGGCAATCGCTATAATTTTCCTTCAAGGTTTAAATTAACATCTACTACCTCTAATTTTTTCATAATTTTAGTTTCAGTGGATTCAAAATTAGATGGGGGGGGGGGGGGGGGAGACATTTTTGTGCTACATTTTCAACAATATCTTTGAAAATATAATACCTAAAATTAAAAGGAATGTATTTTTGAGTTCAGCGTTACGAAAGCTTTCACACGATATACAAAGAAAAGATCTTTTTTCCAAGTAGCTTAATTAGCCCCTCTACATTTTTACTAAATATATTTATGAATGTTTAAAAATCTGAAAATATGTGGGTCAATAGTCTTTATTACATCCCTCAATTTGAACTTTCCCCATTCCATAGTTTACGAGTAAAATGGCTGTGACAGGCAGACAGACAGACACAGGAGTGATCTTATAACAGTTCCGTTTTTACTTTTTAAGTACGGAACCCTAAAAAAAGGTACTTATGTAGTTAGCTACATAAGTACTGCTTGACCAGCTTTTAAAGACCGGCCTTGGCATATTGCCAAAATAATGGACCTTTCCGAAGGTAGGGAGGCATTAGGAGGAGACGAAATTCAGGTTTCTCTTTCTTAACCCGTCTGACCGGACAGCTGACCGCATGTCATTCCCACACTGGCTGTTGTACTATTAACGTTATTTCTTACTCGCCTTATTTTGTTTTCTATTTTCAGAAAAGAAGCTTTTTCCTTTTGATTTTGTATTTGCTCCCATAGGTTTAACATTAGCGATCCAGTTTCTTATCGAGACTAGTGTAGGCTCTTAACGCTCAAGCTAATGTTAATCCTATGGGAGCATTGTTTACGTATTTCTTGTTAGCATTTTAATTATTAAACGATTTTTATCTTTTAATGATTTTTCTTTCTTTTTTTGCATGCTGTACCTGCTGTCGATAGCTTTTATTGTGTGTGAGAATGGGGGGGAGGGGGACAAAATCCATGTTTGCCCCAGGCGCAAAAATGACTAGTTTCGGCCCTGCAAATAAGAAAGACTGCAATTTCCCCTTATTCATGGACAAAAATGTCTCCGTATAGGTATAAGGAAATTGAATTTGAAAACAGATTAAAAAAATATTTCAGTGTATACATATTTAATAAGAAATTTATACTTATAAGTGTATCCTTTAACTTTAAGGAATAGATATTTAAAATATTAATTTATTTAAGAAAAAAATAAGTTACAATGACATACGTAAAAATACAGTAAATATGACAGTTTATTTACTTAACGTTATTTTTTAAAATAAGTTATTTACATAACTGAAAACTCCATCCTTATTTATTTTTTTTTAATGCACCTTAAAGAATAATTGAAACATTTCTTTCATGGCGGTGTTTATACCATTTAAAAATGTTTCATATTTTATAAATAAAAATAATAATGTTTATATATCTAAATTATCCTAACATGTTTCTTTAGATTGAAGATATCGTCTTCATCGAAAAGAAAATAAGAAGAAAAATCCTTTTTATAATCTTGGAGACAAGTGAATACGAAACTAGTATTAGTAGTATTTATTCTCCCCATTCCCCACAAAAGCAATACTAGGGGAAACTCCCTTTTCATTGCTCTCAGTCCTATTTTGAAGAACAGAATCGTCCGTCTTAGACCTGTTACTCATGTGACCGGTCTTTAATGCTTGGCTCAGCAGTACATAAGCTTAGTGGGACTTATGTAATGAGCTACATGAGCATGTTGTATATAACTTAGCTATTAACTCATTTTAAAACTTAAAGTAGATTGAAAATTAGTATCTCAAGTTTATTCAAAGTAATATAAATTAAAACATTTTTATTTAGTACATAAATTACTTGTTTACTGTAACTCATTATATATATATAGTTATTAAATATTCAGTGACTCTTACTGCCTACTAAAAAATATCAAACTACAGGCCAGAAGCTACTTACTAAGCAAATTCCTTATTTTCATTTTTAATCTTAGACCATTTTTTTTGGGGGGGGGGGGGGGGGGGGGTATTAAAAATTAACTTTTGAAAACACTTAGGATTCAAACTGCACTCAGTATAACAATATTAAATTTTTATGAATATTAAAAATCTGAACTTATTTATGGATTTCTTTAACATAGTTTTACTTTCTTCTATATCTACAAGACGAAAGCATTGGATTCATGAAAAATTTCGACTTCCAGTTTTTGATGAATTTATATGTTTTAGAAGGTTCTGAAAACGATTTGACTGTCTTTTAGAAAATGTCCCCTTATCTGTCTGTATGTGATACCAATTTTTTGGGCACTTTATCTCAAGAACTAATACAGCCAATTTAATCAAACTTCAGATTCAATTAGATCTTGACATAAATTGGTGCTGGTATACAGCAGTTTTAACAATTTCAACAATATCTATATCCAGGGCTTGAAATTGAAAAATCTATGAACCGGAACGATATTTCAAAATTAATGTTGGTTAAAAAATTTTTTTGAAAGTATAGACAAATTTATTTCAATTTAAAAATGCATTCAAGATTCTAAATGCAGTATGGAACCAATTATCCAGAATGAGATTTCCAGTTGACTGATTTCAAAATCTTTTGAGAAAAAAGTGCCAGTTTGGCATGTGCATTGTTTCAAGCCATTACCACATGTATAAAATAGCATTGATGCCAACATCTCAAATTTGAAATGAAAACCTCTTTAGTTAGATATTGAACATTTTAATTTCTATGCAGAGGAATTTTTGTTTCCAAGAGATTCTCATAAATTGCCTTCTCTCAAACTCTGATTAATCTTTAGTCTTATTTGGATTTGGATCTGATTCTTAATCTGCATTATCTAATAATTAATTTGAAATCAGAAACAATGTCACAGCCACATATATTCAACAAATCTGATCAAACAGATGTTGCTTGAATGCTCAACCAGTTACACAGAATACATATGATTTCAGCCATTCCAGGAAAATGGTTCTGTACTGTAATAATAAGAAAAGTTACAGAGAGCACAATAAGCTATATAGTATCTTCAGTAAGGTTCTAAATTCAACCTGCTTCCATTTTTTCTTATACCAAAAGATTAAAATTAAAAAATTTGGATGTGCGATCACAGTGATGTCAAGTGCATCACCACATATTCTATTCATTTTTTCAGATGAACTTTAACTGGAACCGAAATAGTATTAATGTTTCTCAGGAACTGAAACAATATGTTTCAACAATTGCATGAACCGGAACGATATGTACTACAATTTCACGAACTGGAACAATATTTGACATAATTTCATGAACTGGAATATCATTCTACTTTGTCCAGTACATTTCAAGCTCTGGCTATATCCCAAGAACTAAAGAACAGAATTTCATCAAACTTCATATTCTGTTAGACATTGACACAAACAGGTGTTGATTAGGTTTTGGTGTAAATTACCTAACATGTGCTGTGCTGCATTTTTCACAATTTCTACGATAGCTATATCTCAAGAACTAATGCACAAAATTTTATAAAACTTCATATTCTGTTAGACCTTGACATAAATAGATTCTTATAGTTCTTTGTTTTTCAAAATTTCTGCAATAGCTATATCTTAAAATCTAATGCATTATCCTTTAATTTTGATTGCAATGATTTGATTTACATAAAAGAAAGTTTTGTAATGGTCAAAACATACAAGTTTTTTTTTTTTGCCTAAAAAAAATTGGACACTTTAAAATGTGTAATGGTGCAAACCACATCTTGATATGATAATTTATTTTTTTTAATGAATTTTTTAAAACTAAAATAGACTTATGGAACCTTGTATATAACATGCAGGTAATGAAAAAGTAGGTTAAAGGTTGCTTGTAAGATGAGGATAATGAAAACAAAAACTACAGATTGTATGAGAATAGTGAAAATTAAGCTTGGAGTTGCATACAACATGAAGATAGTAACAATTAAGATCAAAACTTTAAATTGCATGAGATTAATTAAACACAAGTGAAAAATTATTTGTAATATGAATATAATTGACACAGAGCGACCACCTTCACCTTTCATTGGTCTTCACTTAATGTAATTAACATAAAATATTTTTTTTATCGTTTCTTTAATTTTCCCCACCAGTGGTTGCAAAAAGGGTGTTTTTATACTTCTTAAAGATAAGCAGAGTTGCCGTTCTCTGTAACATACAGTCAATGGCGTAGCTAAGGGTGGGACAAGGGGGCAGCTACCCTGGGTGCCAAATTGAGAGAGGTTTTAATCAAAATTATTGCACATATTTTGAAAACAAATCAAAATAGTTGAATTTTTTTTAGTGTGTGTGAGAATGTTTTATTTAGCAAAATATTATTGTAATATATCTTTAGTAAAATATATCCAATTTCTGAAGAAATAAAAATCTTCTGTAAATGTTTCTAGAGATAGCTCAACACACTTTAAGTACCTTAGATGATTATGTATCTAAAATGAGGCACAAAATGATTAAATAGTGGGTGCCAAATTCTAAGTGGGTTTAAACTGAAATTATCAGGCATATTTTGACAATAAATAACAATTGCTGATCTTTTTTTTCATGCATGTGTGAAAGTATTGAAGAAATTCAGCAAAAAAGGAGGGGGTGGGGTGCATTGGAGAGATCCATTTTTGTGAATTTGAAATTATCGCTATACGCAGGTTCCTGTTTATCTATTTTTAACAAGATCCTGTATGTGTAAAAAAAACTAAATAGGTTATTTGGCAACTTCAGCTGTTTATGAAGATAGATTTTAATAAAAAATAATTAAATATGAGAAAAGTTCAGTTTGGAGATTTTGTTTGGAAAAGTTTTGCGAAATGTTTTATTTAAAACAAAGAGTTTTGCAGAGTGTCCTGTTTTAAGATAGAAAAATTGTGTAAAAAGTTCTGTTTTAAGGTGAAAAGACTTGTGAAGTGTACTTTAAAGGACCCAAAACTTTCCCTAAATAGATTCCTCATTCCATATATATTTTTTCATGTAATGCGGTCTTCGGTGAACCAGTGCAAAATGGATTTAGCTTGGAGGAACAGTAAGGTATTATTTCTTCTTTATTGGAAATTCTATTTTTCCACCGAATTCATATCAAAAAAAGTCAAATAATAAAATATTGGCGAC
This sequence comes from Maratus speciosus, assembly GCA_963932465.1. Classification (NCBI taxonomy): domain Eukaryota; kingdom Metazoa; phylum Arthropoda; class Arachnida; order Araneae; family Salticidae; genus Maratus; species Maratus speciosus. The sequence goes on along the minus strand of OZ010787.1, from coordinate 536,284,455 downwards.
CTACCCACAAATTTTTCCTTCCTTAAGAAGTATAAAAAACAAAGCAAGACTTTTCAGTCTTTCTAACCAGTATAAATGGTTGTAGGAAAATCAGAAAAACCAAAAATTATTCTCTTGGCCTTGTTTACTGTTAAATGCAAGTAAGTGTGTGTGATCTTTAGAAGCATTTGATAACTAAAAATTTTTTTTAATTAAATGAGCAGTGCAATATGCTCGCTGAAAAATATCCATGAGATATTTATCCACGGAGCAGAATTATTCAGTGACTTGAAAGATATAATATTATTGAAAAGAGCTCTAAAAAGTAGTGAGATACTTGATTATACATTAAAAGGTTTACTAGAATCAGTGGCGTAGCTAGAGCATTTCGTTTGGGGGGGTGTAGAGATCGAATTTACCGAATGTTCATAGTAAATTTTGTATTTTTTGTATTTTGTATTTATTTGTATTTTGTATTTTTCACAATTTTCTTTTGGGCGAGGGGGGGGGGGGGGAGGAGAGATTAGACATTTATTTATTATTTCAGCAATATATAAATAAACAGGCCAAAAAATTTTAACAAAAAACTAAATAATTTCAGTCATTTAAAATTTTACAAATTGGGGGGAGCGAGGGTAGTAGAAATTATGAATGGAGGGGGTGAAGTAGATAGCTGCTGATTTATTTATCGTATTGCACTTTGCACAATTACGAATAAAGCAGGGGAAAAAAGCAATTTTAAAGAATTTAACACTTAACTGATCAGGTGAGGTGTTTTCCACCCCAAAGAAATTTCAATTATGAAGGAAAATTTTTTGTGGTATTTATATGTATATGTATATACACTTACAGTACTTTTTCAGTTGTTTTTATTCAAGTAAATAATGCAAAACTCACAGGAGATTTTCTTATTTTAATTTGCTAAATTTTGTGGGGTGCACAAGACAAGAAATCAAATTTTGGGGTTGCATACACACCACCTCACCATGTTATATATATATATATATATATATATATATATATATATATATATATATATATATATGTGTGTGTGTGTATATATATATATAAAATCACCTCATCACTTAAAGTTTATGCTTTTCGTGCTCGATACTCCAGTGAGGGGGGGGGGGGGGAGAGGGCAAAGGTAAAAGCAGTAATTTGGGGTGATGCGTAAAAAGACAGATTTAGATTGATTATTTATTATTACAATAAAAATAAATTCAACAGTAAATATTTAAAAAATAATTCTTTTTTCTTTTATTTATAACTCAAAGTTTGAAATTTGCAATACTTTTTAAATTTTAAGTTAGAAGTTTGTACGGGTAGAAATTTTCAGACCCGGGCCAGGCCGACCCATAGAATAAAATTTGACCCGGACCATTATAAAAGGTAGGCCTGAACTCGGCTAGACCTGTCGAAAAAAATTATTGGCCTGGCCCGGCGTTATAGCAGCTAAAAGTTCAGCCTGAGATCCTCCTGGCCTGCAAGAAAATGAAAATCTCGACCCGAGCCTGGCACGGCCCGAGTGAATTTTTACAAAACATTGATTTTACGTCGATTTGGTTAAAAATTTGTCTGTACGAGGAATTCTGATCAAAAATACTTAATCTTAGCTTTTTTCTTTCTTTCTTTCTTTTTCTTCTTTTTTTCTTTCTTTTGTTGTAATCTTCATTTTGCGATATATATATATTTTTAAAATGAATCCCTATTTGTTATATGCAAATGTTTTGATTATCATTCATTTTGCTATTCCATATTCCATGTATTCGAGACTTAAAAATCTAAAAAATATTATACAGTAAAATCTTCTAAGACGTAATTGCACAGTAAAGCAAAAAAATGCATTATAGACAAGTTCCTAGGTGTAAATGTATTAGCCCCCGGTACGGTATGCTATTTCTTTCTCCCAGCTTATTTTGTCTCCAAAAAATAACGTTACCTTACAGAAGCCAGCAATAAACAAAACAAATGTATCATTGTACGATTAAAAGCTCTATAGCAATTTTTAAAATTTCTAAGCATCGCACATTTTCATTTTTTATACCGTCATATTGGGAAAAAAAAAGTACTTTTAAATGCAATTTGTTTGAAAACTGTAACTCCATTTATTTTTGAAATATTAATTTTTTTGTAGTTTTTAGCACCATTTGTTTAATTTTGGCAACTCAAGTGCTCCATTTATATAGAAAGTAAAGGGAAAATAGGTGAAAAATCGCAATTATATCTTTTTGTTGCCATTTTCTCATAACAACCGAAAGAAAATGTAATTAAAATACGTGCTATTTTGAAAAAATATAAACGAATAATCTCTGTTAAAACATGGAGCTATTATAAACTATATTTAATTTTAAGTGTCTGTAGACGCTTTCAGTGTGACGTCAGTCATGATGTTTTGGTTGGAAACTGACTCCAAACAAACGGTTGCTATGCGTCATTTCTTTTTAAATATAAATCGTGGAAAATGTTACCAGTACATATCAAGTATTAAAATACTTAGATGTGAGATATAAGATATAAGATATAGCTGCAACACACAAACAAAATAGAAAATACAACATAGCAACCGTTTGTTTGGAGTCAGTGTCCAACCAAAACGTCATGACTGACGTCACGACTGAAATCGTCTATATTAATGTTACAAACAAATGAATGCCTATGAATCATTAGATAGCCTTTTTTTGTCGAGTTTCTTTAATGACGCCGTCTTTATGCTGAATTTGTGTATTATTTTGCGATAGTGACATCCTATGCATACTTTACTGTAGATATTTAAGAGTGGATCGTAAATGTTGAATTTTTAAGCGGATGTGAAATGACGTCATTTTACATAAAATAAAAGTGTGTGCTTTAAGTCTTAAAATTGAAATATGTTTTGTACTATTTATATACACATATATTTTTTCTCATCGGGGGCGACACTAAATTCTGAAAAAGCAGAATTTCTGTTTTCTAGTTATATATTCTTTTCTCACATATTATTATATTAATTTTGCATGGATCAACACATTTTTCAGTTTAAAACAGGATTCCGTCATAGGCAGGTTCTTTTTCACGCATATTACTATATTTTAATTTAGCTGTATTTTGCTACCAGGACACGCTGAGACAATGATTTTCATACGTGTTGGGTGAAAACCGGGACTGAAAATTTTGGCCCGTGAAGACTTGGAAGAATGAAACCAGTCCCAGCTTGGTACAGAAAACATTAATTAGGCCTGGTCACGCCTAATTTATGTTTTGTCAAAATGGTGCCAAAGATGACGTTTGTAACAGATTTTTTAAAACGTGACAATCGGCAAATGATCATTATGAGGTAGCAATTGATTATAACTTTATATGTAATACATTTATGAGAAAATTTAAAAAGGCTATTTGATTTCAAAGGACTTCATGCCTCATGCCTGCTGATTTCATGCTTCTGGATTAAAAAAATGTCTATTTAAATGTGTCAGAAAATTTAACATTCCTGAGAGAAGTAAAAATATTTTTTAAGAACAAGTGTTTTTTTTTTTGTTTTTTTTTTTCATAAACATGGCATTTAATTCGAAGTTAGAAAATTGTTTAGTTCTTTCAAATCTTAATCCGTGTATGGTATATTTGATAATTTTGATCATATGTGACAGAAAAATGCCCAATATAAGAAATATAAGAATAAGAGGATTTGGATTTTACTTTTTATTTTATTTTATTTATTTCTCTTTTTCCATAAATATTTATCCAAGTAAAAACGTAAGATAAAATAAGAAAATTAATAAAAATTAAATAAAAATAAATATGAGAGAATTAGTTAATTAGTAGTTTTTGTTTTCTCTGGTAATTAGAATAAGGATAATTATTGCAGATTACTTCAATGTGAAAATGTCAACTGTCTGTCCCCCAAAGCAGATCAAAGGACCAAAACAAACTACAGAGAACGACTGAAACATTTAGTAGACAATGTTGCATAAAGCCGGACAGAAGAATTTTTTAACTGGAACTTTTTTACAGAACGTTTTTACTTGGATAAATATTTATAGAAAAAATAAAATAAAAATAAAATACAAACCCTCCTATATATTGTGCATTTTTCTGTAACATATGATCAAAATTATCAAATACACCATACACGGATTCAGATTTGAAATAACTAAAACAGTTTTCTAACTTCGTATTAAATGCCACGTTTATAAAAAAAAAAAAAAAAAAAAAAAAAACACTTGTCCTTAAAAAATATTTTTACTCCTCTCTATAATGTTAAATTTTCTGACACATTTAAGTAGACATTTTTTTTTTTATCCAGAAGCATGTAACCAGCAGGCATGAGGCATGAAGTGCTTTGAAATCAAATAGCACTTTTAAATTTTCTGATAAATGCATTACATATTAAGTTATAATCAGTTGCTACCTCATAATGATCTTTTGCCGATTATCTCGTTTTAAAAAAATCTGTTCCAAACGTCAACTTGAGCACCATTTTCTGAAAGACCAGTTACCTTTATAGGAAAAAAAGAGAAACGCTATTCGTTTATGAATAAGAAAGAATATCTGCAAATTTCGTGCATTTAAAAATGAAAATTTCTCCACGAAAGTGTAAAAAAAGATGCAAGTTACGATTTCAGAACAGCTTTAAATAGTTTTTAAAAACCACAAAATGTGGCTAATCAAAGCTGCACTTTATTTGTAGGATATTTTTTCTATTGAATTTTTAAGCTGGAACTCGTAACATAGAAAGTTAATCAGAATTGAAATAGTCAAATATCATGTTGAGCAATTGAACATAAGTATAAAAAAATTAAACATTGTTATTTTAATTTGCAATAATAATAAAAAAAAAAAGAGTGCTGAACACAAAAAGATTTTTTTCCGATGGAGAAGGGGAAGAGGAGAGAGGGTAGCCAGTGTGGAAAACTATTTTATTTTCTGTAAAATTACTTTGCTTGCATTTTTTTTTTCTTTTGTGGGTCGCAGCGTTGATTCTGTTACATGAATTAGCCTGATTCAAGTCAAAGGATTTTTTTTTAATTAATTTAAATTAACTTTCAGATCCCTTCATTTCAGAAAACAAAGAAGAAAAAATTGCTTTCAGTCTTTGCAGCAGAAAGTAAATTATGTCTCAAAACGCCAATTAGAAGAAAAATTAATGCTTATCATCAATGCACTTGTCTTTATATATCAATACAACTGATGATTTTAAAACAAGTTCAAAAACATAAATAAAAAATATCTTTTCGAACTGAATGACAAGAACCAGTGTTGCAGTCGTAAAAAAACAAAGGGTGTACGCTACAGTCATGAACATTCATGGATACAGTATACGTTAATGCTTTATTTGAGAAACAAAGGGTATGCGGAGCTTCTTTAAAAAATCCAAAGAGAGGGTATACGGCGTGTATCTCCGTATACCCTCCACTACCCCGAGACAAGAACAGATCCAGATCTTAAAGCATATCGTCGGTTTATATTAAGTTACAAAGGAAAAAAATCCAATAATTTATAGTTCTATATCTTATTATTTTTCTTTAAAGCGGTACTCGAGCTTCCTACTGAACAACGCAAAATTTTCTGACACATTTTCTGTCTCATTTTTAAGCGTATTGGCAGACCTGACTGTTGAAACGGAATACAATGGAAACTAGTTTTACATTTTTTGATAAAATTACTTATCGCGTTATAAGCGATTGTGGTCACATGACAACAAGTTTTTTGCCTTTCTCGAGCTGCCGTGTCTGGAATTCGGTTCAAAACGCCAACTTTGACAATATTTTCTGAAAAATCTTTTGCGTTTACCAAAAAATGGTAAACGTCTTTCAACTACATAGTTTTTGAATAACACCTGCCAATTTCCGAACAAAAATGAAATCAGAAATGTCTCAGAAAGTAGCTCTTTTGATTTGAAAACATCCTTAAGAATTTTTTTTCCCGCATTTAAAAAAAAATAATTTAGAAACTTTTAGTTTTTCGAAGATACAATATACCATTATATATAGTAGCTAATAGGGATGTACCGAATATTCGGTATCTATTCTGTATTCGGCCTTTTCGGTCATGTTACCAAATATTTGGTTAGGCCGAATATGAAGATTTCGGCCAAACTGAATCCTTAAAAAAAAAACTTTTAAAACATTTTTAAAAATCTTACACAATTTCTACTTTTAACTGTTAACTTCTAAAGATATTCATAATAATTAGAAATAGAATCATATTTAAGTAAAACAGAATGTTTTTACATTATTTGCTTTTTGTAAAGTATTACTTAAGAAAATTAACCATCTTTGGGGATTTTCATGGGAATTAACAATGTAAAAATGCAAGTTCCTGAACCTTTTCTAGTAAATAATCTGTTTCTTGCTTTTTCACGAAAAAGGGCGCTTCTAATGTTTTTACATTATTTGCTTTTTGTAAAGTATTACTTAAGAAAATTAACCATCTTTGGGGATTTTCATAGGAATTAACAATGTAAAAATGCAAGTTCCTGAACCTTTTCTAGTAAATAATCTGTTTCTTGCTTTTTCACGAAAAAGGGCGCTTCTAATCAAAACAGAAAAACTTTCAGGGTGCATAATCACAACAACAAAGACAATTTTCGCTCAGAAAACCATAATCGCAATTCACTTATTCAGTTATAAATAAAGTGTATCTCATCTCATTTTCATTCATCAGTTTTCATTTGTTAACCCTAACGAAGATATCATAGCTATATTTTTAACAAACTTGCTTTGATTTCTGTGAAATAAAATATCATGATGAGAAGTGCTGGAAATTGCCACTTTTCATATTTAAACAACTATGAGGTAGACATTCCTTTATTCAGAATGCAATTTATAGTACTTATACTGCGTCACTGGCCAAAATTCAGTCATTTTCAATGATATCACCACATTTAATACAAACTAAATTAATCTGAAACAAATCTTGCTAAAATATCTCCATTTACTGATAAAGTTGTGAACGAAAATTCAGTTTCGGCTTGTAGTTGCACACCCAGAATTTTTGACTGAATATATTGTAATTTTGATGGAATAAATGGAGCGAGGTGTTGTTTCTTGTTCAATTTTTTTTTTTTTTTTTTTTTTTTTGCCTTGATCACATTCTCTGTTGAAAGTTTGTAACAATTTTTTTTAGGAACAATGTGTATGTTTACAATCTCTGAAAATAATCGCCCATTCGAAACAGTGATCTAAGATGCATTTAAAAACTTCCTTGCTAAATGAAAGACAGTAGAAAAGTTATTTTTGCTGAGTTGTTTGTTTTAGAATTTAAAAAAAAAATTATTCACTTGGTTTAATTCACCAGAAGAAGCTATGAAATATCAAACTTTTTTAATTAATAAAATTTTAAAATTCTCTTTTTAAATAACTCAAAGCAGATTTTTTTCATGTATAAAGTTTACTTGTAAAAAGTTCTTTTTTATCAATATGTAAGTTTCTGCATTAAATATTATGTAAAATTATTTTAAAATTTAACATTTTAATGCCTTTAATCTTTGAAATATAAAAGTATTCGACCAGCCGAGTACTTGGTATTTGGCCGACTAGTTACTACTCGGCTGGCCGAATATTCGGCCTAAAAGTTAATTCGGCTAGCCAAATATTCGGTATACAGTTCGCCTGTAGGCCGAATATTCGGTAGAAAAGTTATTTTCGGTGAGTTGTTTGTTTTAGAATAAAAAAAAATATATATATATATATATATATATTCACTTGGTTTAATTCACCAGAAGATGCCATGAAATATGAAACTTTTTTAATTAATAAAATTTTAAAATATTCCACCAGCCGAATATTTGGTATTTGGCCGAATAGTTACTACTCGGCTAGCCAAATATTCGGTATTTGGTCCAAATCACAATTCGGTACATCCTTATTAGCTGATGTAATTTTATTACACCGTTTAATTTTCTTTGATAAGAAAAAATTCCCGGTTCTCTCTTATTTTTTGATTTCAAAAACAGACAATACAACAGTAAACATCTGGCGACATCCTGTCCCCCGAAAAAACCGCGAAATATCCCCCACCCCACCATAGCTTTCAGAGTCCAGCAAAACGAATTTTAACAAACAAGAAGTCTGGCCTTCTAATTTCACTTGCATTGGTCAAGGAGTGTACGCACGCATTTACCCTCAAGGGCTTTTTCTCCAGACTCCTTTCCTGAATGAAGCGAAGATATTATCTACCCTAATCTTCTAACTTACAGGGATACTGCATAGAAATATGAAGAATGTATATTTAATTTTCTAAGGGATACTGTATCATGGACACCCCCCTCCCCCCCTACTTACACCCATGGAATAGCTAAAAAGTGAAATTGCAATCGACTCCGAGTGAAAAAAAAATTACATAATGCAAAGAGAAAGAAAGTTTCTAATTAGAACATATTTAATAATTTTAAATATATTTTGACATTGTTTTATGTTTTGTAATAAATTTTGTAATATGTTTTTAAAAATTCTTAAAAAAAAAAAGAAAAAAAAGAAAAAAAAAATCAGATCCAAATGACGCAATTTTTGAACGAAAGTGAAATTACCGAATGTATATGAGTTTACCGAAGTGGGAGGGGTGTCGCACCCCCCCACACCCCCCCTGTAGCTACGTCCCTGACTAGAATACATTTGCTCAATGAGCTTAAAAACATATAGCTCTCTTGGAACAGCTGCACAAAATTTTTAAACTTTGCCTCTATCTGTTTTATCTTGTGAATGATCCTTTAGCAAGCTTAAACTAGTTAAATCATATTTTAGATTGAATATGTCACAAGAAAGACTATTTAATCTTTCAATAATTTCCACTGAAAATGTTGAAGCATCTTCTTTAGATTATACTGATTTAATAATTGACTTTGCAGCAGCTGCGCCTAGAAAAGTTAATTTTTAACATTTTGTAATTTTCAGTATTTATCCCAGAAAAGTATTATATATTCTAGAAAAGTTAATTTTTAACATTTTGTAGTTTCCTCTATTTAAATGATTGTAAACAGTGATATAAACAAAAGTGTATTTAATTATTAAATCTCATTAATGGATATTAAGTACTGAATATATAATATGTGATTTATCACATTGCTAATGAAGTGTATAATCAACAATGTGAAAAATGTCCAAGCCGGGAATCGAACCTGGAACCCTTGGAATAATGCTTCAAGTGCTCTACCATTTAAGCTATGAGAACAATGCCCAGCTTAGCATTTCTTACATAGGGGAGAAGGGGGGCACATGTGAACAGTACATATTTCACTCAGTTAATTTGAAATAAAAAAATTCCAAAAATTACCAATTGATGGTAGTACTGGTACCATCTTTTGGCTGAATTTTCAGAACAATAGGGCATTTTGATTTCTGGTAGTTGTAATTTGATTTTTTTAGAAGGTGTGAAGTAAAGTCTTCTAAGTTTTGAAGTAAATATTCATTTAATACATTTTTTAAAGAAGAATATCAGCATTGCATTCTATAGTGGCATTAATTAGGTAAGTCTACAAAAAGTTTTGTTTCCTTATTTCAATTAAAAATATCATTTTTTCATAAGTTAGGCTGAAGTTGGTAGATGGGGCACTTGTGAACAGAACATATGGGGGCAGATGTGAACAGTTCACAAGTGTATTTTTTAAGTCTGTGAATGCATTTTTTTTTTTTTTTTAGTTTAAAATTTAATTACCCTTGTCAAACATTGAGCTATATATTCAATGTTTTTAGGACTGCTTCACAGCTTTAATTTACTGGAAGTTAGATAACAATTAAAAGTGACTCAAAAGGAGTAGGCATATTAGTGTACAATTTTACGAATGATTTCTTGTATCTATGTTGAAACATTTATTGATTTATTCACACAAGTAGAAAGAGGGCATCTAATTAGTTTTTATTAGGGATTGACCGAATACCGAATAGTCGATTCGGTATTCGGTGATTCGGCATGTAAACCGAATATTCGGCTTCGGCCGAATACTTCAAAGTATTCGGCCGAATAATTGCAGATAAGTATTTTCTTAGAAGAATTCTCTTTTACTTAGAAGTAGAATAGGCTAAATGATGAGTTTCAATATTATGTGCATGAGTTCAAAGTTCAGCTGCACTACCAAAAACAAGTCAAAGGCCATTTTTAATTACAAAACTTTTTTTTTTCTTTCCTAAAATAGTCTATATAGGGGTGAAATCAGAACAACTGCCTACGATATAGGAAAAAAAAGTAAGGAATATGGGCATCTTTCCATTACCCTTTAATTTTAATTATTTCTACATTAGTTTTTCAATTTAAATTTATTTAATGTGTATTCTCTTTAATATACACCTCAAATAAGTATATCAGAGTTCATCTCTGTATATCTAAGGTTTATATTAAAGAAAATACATGCATCAAATAAGTATACTCCTATGCCTATCCTATAGCTTTTATAACCATTAAAATTAAAATCGCTCAAATTTATCTTCATCACCACAGTGATAAATATTAATCAAAATATAAATATGTATCAATAATTTCTCAGAAAATAGTTAAATGTACAAATTGATATACCTTTTGTAATTGAGAACATTCCAATTCAATATGTATATAATTAGACAATCAGTAAATCAGCTTAATGACAACATTGTTTCTTTTTATTTGAATGAACTTATGTTTTTCTGAGAATCTTTATCCTTAATAATAGCCTGTATAGATTAATACTTTCATTGGGTTAATTTGGATATTGGCTAGTGATAAAATAAAAAATAAGTGATGGGTTAATGAATTTGTGAGTTGAAAGAAGTCATTAGATTTTTTTTGTGTAATTAGATTTAAGAATAAAAATGTAACTGAATTAAATTATTAAGAATTTAATTTTAATTAAAGTTTATTAAAAAAGCTAATATATGCAAAAATGTGTATTAAAAATTTTTAAGTATTCGGTTGCCGAATACCGAATATTCGGTGTACACTTTGACCGAAGCTTCGGTATTCGGTATTCGGCAAAATTGCTGATTCGGTCAATCCCTAGTTTTTATCACAGTTTTTATTCACAAAAAATTATTTTTGTCTTATTTATGCATATGTTCACATGTGCCCCAGCTATGTTCGCAACTACCCCTCCACCAGAGCACATGTGAACAAATTTAGACAATTTTTAGAATGATGATATAAGTTAGAAATTCTTGATAAATGCATCCAAAAGTTTCACCAAAAGAACGAACAAATTCCAAATATTCATATAAATCAATTTTTGTTTCAATAGCTCATAACAATTTTGAGAAATAGTTAAAAATGTAAAAATTGTTCACATGTGCCCCCCTCTCTCCTATGTTGGAAAGGCTGCAACTGCAGCACAAGATGGAAGACACAAACAAACCCAGCATCGGTGAACACTTACATAATTTTAATTAATTTTTCAATTAATTTTCAGCAGTGAAATTACACTTGAAATTATTGAATATAAAATACGTGATTTATCACATTGCTAACAAAACGTACAACCAACAATGTGAAAAATATCCAAGCTGGGAATCGAACCCAGAACCTTTGGAATAGCGCTCCAAGTGCTCTACCATTTAAGCTACGAGGACGATGGCCAGCTTAAATGGTAGAGCACTTGGAGTGCTATTCTAAGGGTTCTGGGTTCGATTCCTGGCTTGGGCATTTTTTACATTGTTTGTTCTACGCTTTGTTAGCAATGGGATAAATCACGTATTTTATATTCAACAATTTCGAGCGTAATTTCACTGCTGAAAATTAATTGAAATTATATATGGATATTAAGTATTAAACATAATTCAAATTGTTGGTACTGTGCTCAAATGTAATTATAACTTTATGAAAATTTTGAATTTATCTATGCAACACAATAATATCACCAAGGCTTTACCGTAAAAGAGAAAATGCATTCAAACTTTTAAAATAACTGATTAATCCACATGTTGCTGTTTTCATCATTTTAAATGTTAAATACATTTGATATAAATTCAGCGCATATGAAGTAGAAAAATACGATTATATTTTCATGTGTTTCTATATGGTTTTCAAAAAATTGTCAAATCGAATTCAGGTCAATCTAAAACTGTAAATACATCAACAAATAGAAATCCTTTTCATGATTCCAATACCCTTTTCTGGTAAATATATTGAAGAAAGTATTTAAAAAATAATAAGAGGGAATTGTAATTAAGATTTCCTTATATAGCTACTCCATCAAAATCAAAATTAAATTTATAATAGCAAAGTTAGAAGTTGTCTGTGTGCTAAAAAGACCAATACACAGAGATAGAAGATTTGGCAGGAAGGTACCTGCATGTTTAAAGTTATGCATTTCAAAGCCAGTTTTTTTATTTGATTACTTTCTAATTTAAATTATGAAATATTTAGCATTTTCACTTTTCATAGTGATTTTTCTACATTAGTAAAAAGAATCCGGTTTCAATGTTTTAGCCCAATGTAATAAATTTTGTCCTCTTTTCAATAAAGTTTATTCAGAATTTATACAGCAATTCTTTTAAATTTTTCAAGCAAATTTCAGCATTCTGCAGCAATTTTTTGACATTTGTAAAAGGAATTAGATTTCAAACTTTTAGCCCTAATGTAGTAAATTTTGACCTTCTGCCATTGCATTCTATGATTTGAATACTAAGCGTCTTTTTTTTGTGTGTGTTCTGCAGTGATTTTCTGACAATTGTGAAAGAATTCTGGTTACAATGTTTTAGCCTACCATAAAATAAAACAGGTAATTTTGTCTCCTGCAATTTTTTGAATTTTTAGTGATTTTCATATGTTTCGTGATGATTTTTCCACATTAGTAAAAGGAAACTGGTTTCAATTTTTTAGACAATATAGTAAATGTTGTCCTCTTTTCAATAAAGTTTATTTGGAATTTGTACAGCGATTTTTGTATGTTTTTTTTTTTTTTTTTTTTTGCAATTTTTAGAGTTTTTCACAGTTTGGTGATCTTGGTAACATACGTAAAAGGAACCCAGTTTCAATTTTTTAGCCCAGTATAACAAATTTTGCCTTCTTTTCAATAAAATTTATTCAAAATTCATACAGCAATTTAATATTTTGGAAAATTTTATGCAATTTGAGGTTTTTTGATTTTGCAGTCATTTTTTGACATTCAGTGTCCAACTTCTAGCTTAATGTAGTAAATTTTGTCCTATGCGATTTTTGAATTTTTAGCAACTTTTTAACATGATTTTCAATGGGGTTCTAATGTTTTATCACATTCTGAGGCAATTTTTTTGACATTCATGAAAGAATCCCAGTTACAATGTTTCAGCACATTATAATAAATTTTGTCCTCTGTGATTTTTAGAGTTTTTGTGTTCTTTGTAAATCTATAATTTTGTTTTTCTACGTAAGTAAATTTTTTGAAATTTTTTTCCAGTCACTGAAAGGGGGACTAAGTGGGCCAAAATGCATAAAAGGGGACTTTAGGAGAGAAAGGGAACCATTTAAGAGCCCAGCAAATCCTTCCATTTCAAATTCTAGGTGATAGCATCAGGTCATTCCATGTCAAATCAACCAAAAATTTTCAATTTTCAACCCGACCATTTCAGATTTAAATGAAACTGTCAGGGATCATTCTCTCTGGTGATATAAATGAGAATACATTTTTATAATTTTTTTATCACGTTAAATTTTCATACAATTAACTATTTAAATTTTGAAAAATCATCATTTTTTGGGTTGCATAAATTTTTAAATTTTGAATTTCTCAAGTTCTATCAGGCGTACAGAATTTTATGACCCCTCATTTTAAAGAGAAATTTAAAAGGTTTTTTTATATCCAAGATGACTATGCTCAGTTAAAAAAAAAAATTAAAAAATTTAAAAAATTTTTAAATTTATTTTTTTTAACTGAGCATAGTCATCTTGGATATAAAAAAAAATCTTTTAAATTTCTCTTTAAAATGAGGGGTCATAAAATTCTGTATGTCTGATAGAACTTGAGAAATTTAAAATTAAAAAATTTATGCAACCCAAAAAATGATGATTTTTCAAAATTTAAATAATTAATTGTATGAAAATTTAATGTGATAAAAAAATTATAAAAATATATTCTCATTTATATCATCAGGGAGAATGATTCCTGAGAGTTTCATTGAAATCTGAAATGGTCAGATTGAGTAACTGGTTGATTTGATGGTGATAATGCCTCAAGCAAGTGGTGTAGTCATAAAATTACCAGAGGATATTATACACTAGAGTATATGCTATAGCTACAGGGGATATACCGAGTTTCTTAAAAAATTCCAGAAAGTATACAGCATATACCATCATATATCCTCTACTACATCTCTGCAAGCAATGCACATGTGAAACTGGCACTGCATGGCACATTTTTCTGGAAAGACTCTGAAGTCATTTAATTGGATATATGATTCCGGAAAACTAATTTTCTGATAGTTCCATACTGTAATAATATATAACATTTGAATTTAATTAAAATTCAATTTCATGTTAGTTTTTTTTTTTTTTTAAGGGGTTGCTTCACAGAAACTCCCCAATCACAAATTCCCATATTAACCTATGTGAAAACTTACAAGCACCTAAAATAATTATTTAAAAATCATTATAAACTTTGAAATTTCCAAATGACGAAATTTTATCACTTTCTTAAAAATACTTAAAATTTACGGAGACAATTTAAAAAAATGCACATTATTGTCATCTGATGTTTACTTTTTAATGGTGAAAACCGTATTTTAATAATTATATTAGGTAATGAGTAATTGCGCTTCTAAGTTTTTTCATAGGTTAACATGGGATTTTGCGATAAGGGAGTTTCAGTGAAGCCTTAATTGCCTGCTGAATTAAAAAATGGATGCACAAATTATTCAATGACCCTTTTAAAAAAATAAAATGGAAAAAATATATTGAAAATCAGAACACATAAAGCATTTATTTATTTTCTAAAACTAATTAATAGTTTTAAGAAACTTATTTTTTAAGTAAATATTTTTTTTTTCAAAAATTTATTGAATTCTAAGGTACAGAACACTGCCTTGAAGAATTTTTTGTCGAATAACTTTAATAACGTAAAATAATTTTATTTATTTCAGGAAAGAGTGTGTATGTGTGTGTGTAGGGGAGGGGGGCAGGAACGACCTTGGGTTATGAAAATGGGCTGAACTGAGCTCATGGTTAGGTAATATGGAATATTAAGCTTTAAACGCCCGATTACATTACACATTACATCGCCATTACACTAACGAAAACTGTTTCACAATATTCAATCTTAGATAATAAAAAAGCAGTCTCATAATTCAATCAATATGAAGTAAAGAAAAGCTGGTCTCAAAATTACATATGACATAAAGAAAATGAAACTAAGCTCAAAATTGTATACTACAAAGATAAAAGAAGCTTTAAATGGTATATAAAAATATATATAGCAGGAAGGTAATGAAAAGCTAGACTCAAAATTAACATATTACTATATGAAGATAATGAAAATTAAACTCAAAACTCTGCAATATTACATAAGATAAATGAAAATTAAACTTGATAAAGTATAAAACATGAACATATTCAAAATTGGAGTACACAACATTTCGGCCCCTAGCCATTTTGGCCCCCAACCATTTCGGTAGTTAGCCATTTTGGTCCCCAACCATTTCGGTACTTAGCCATTTTGGTCCCTTGCTATTTCGGTACCCACCATCTTATAACTAAAACTCTAATTGCCGTAGGCCTGCCAAATGCTGTATGGTTCAACATCATTTGGGGCTGTCATTTTTTATCACCCCCCCCCCCCCAATTTTGTATAAAGCTGAATATAAGAGTGAGGTAAATTTAAACTGTTATAACTTATGATAATGAAATCACAGCATGCTGTAATTGTGTGCGATTGAACAATGTGATATAATTTTAAAGGGGACATTGTCTTAAGAGAATGGATGTATTAAGTTTTTTAATTTATTATTATTATTATTAGGCATTTTATATAGGGGAGACTGAGACACAATGGACCACTTTTGCAGTTTACATTTTTTTCTCTCTTTAACCCTCCGAGCGTCTTGCAAAAGGGTAAAATTGTAATGTTGTTTTCTTTGCATTTTGTTTTAAATGCTAATAAAATATGATTCTTTCAATATTATAAAAAAAACTCAATTACAAATATGAAAATAATTCTTAAGATTATTAATAATTCTTCAATATATTTAAAATTCCACAAATCTATAGAATTATATTGCTTAAATATTGCTTGTATTGCTGTGAAACCTGGAGCTTAGTGAATGGAATAATACGCCCCAAACACTTAGAGGGTTAATACAAAGTCCAATCTGCCTGAAAATATTCTTGAACATTCCTTAAACATTTTTAGATGCCTCAGAATTTTTTCAAAACATAGTTTTAAATACATTTTTCAAAAAAAAAAAAAAAAAAAATTATTTGCATATGTAACATAAAGTGGATCAGTGTGTCCCAGAAGCTGGGTACACTGGTCTACCAACTGGGACACAGTGATCCACTATTAAGTATTATTTGAAATACAATATAAATTTATTTTTTATTAATCTAATTCCTCTTTATTTCCCATATACCTCCAAAATAACATAATAATGCAAATTTGCAAGTAAGATTTTCAAACAAAACAGAAAAATTATCAAGAAAATTATCATATTTTTTAAATAATAACAGATTAAGATACAGGAACAATTGTAAATAAGGTGAAGTCATTAAATAAAATAAAGTCATCACACATTAAAATTTGAAAATTTGCAAATGAAACTCCAAAATACTTATGACGGCTGAAATTTTCCTGAAATATTTTTTGGGTCTGAGGGTGATTTTAAGATAACACTGATATAAACAACGAATTAATAAACAAAGTTTTAATTCCAAATTTGTTTTATGTTACATCTAGAATGAGTAATAAAATTTTAGAGCCTGCCAGAAATTCTATTAGTAATAATAACATGCTACAGTCAACAGGATACTTTTATATTTTTTAAAAGCAGTAAATACAAACCAAAATATTTCTTACTATGTTAAATATCTTAAAATTTTTCTTTATTTATTTTATAGTTAAATATTTACTTTAAATCAATATTACTTTGTAGAGAATAAGCAATTATTAAATATTTAGAAAATTCTGCATTACAGTAACAGAGTGGATTACGGACCACTGTACCCCAGCGGTGGATGCTCCATTGTGCCCCATGTTGAAGTTCAATACATTCTCATAAAAACGTTATTTAAAGCTTTCTTTTAAGCATATTAACTTTAAAATTAAATAAAAACAAGTATCTTACCTTTACACAAAAGTTGTTTTATCTTATTTATCTATAAACTTTAATTACTAAATAAAGAAAAGTATGATGATGAAAAATTTTACTTTTACAAGCTCAAAACAACCAGTTCTAGGATAAAATGGTTCATTCTGAGCTCACTATTTGTTCTGAAGGCTATAAGTAATTAATCCAGTGCTGTAATCAATTAGCCTAAAAAAAAAAAGCTTTCAAATTTAAAAAATAAATAAAATATAAGGGATGGTCCACTGTACTTCACTCTCCCCTATACTATAAACTACATTAAATACATTTTTTTCTGGTGGATTTCATACATTAAAGTAGAACCTCTAAATTATCATCAATTGAATAATAAACAAAAATCATGCTTAATTTTTTTTTTCTTCCAATTACATTAATAATAAATATCTTCAATAATTCAATTAGACACTAATAAGCTATTATATGTAAATATTTCTGCAAATCACCACTCTACACGCCCTCCTTTAATTAATCAGAATTGAGATATATTGAAGCACAAAAATTTAATCTTTCTTAATATTTTTATAATACAATGTTGCATCTTATAAATTTATTTTCATAAGTTACTTAACCATTATAAACATTGGGAAAGCAATAGTGATTTGCTTACTAGATGGGCTATGAAAAATATTTTGTTTTCTTTTAAGCAAGCAATCTTCCCACTGCTTGAAGCAGATTTTTGTAAGCAAATTTGATTGAAACTGGGCCTATTTCTTTTTAATAAAATGATTATTTTTAATTTTATGTAATAATGTTACTAATATTTTAATTTTATTTTCATTTTTTAACTGACAAAACTAAGCTTTTTTGCATTTGTCATTTTTTTATTTACCATTTTCCTCCCTTTTTACCAAATTCTTATTTCAGTTTTATTATTAATTATATTAATAGTTTTAAATTTGAGTAACTTTAAATATATAGGGGAGAATGGTAATGAATGGGCCATTAACAAAATATGAAAAAGTATTTGCATAAAATTATTTTAGATGCTACCAATAGATGAAGCTTACCAAACTCATCAATTTTTTTTTTTTTCCATTGTTTGGGAGAAGCCATTTTCCCACTAGAGTAGGATGGTCAAGAATCTGATTGAAAAGTAAATTTTTCCCTTTACAGTAAAATAGATAAGCTAAAAAGTATCTATTATTTCATTGCAGATATGTATATTAGCAAGTCTTTGCATATGTGCAAACAAATTTTAGGATGTATTTAGATGTTATTTGAATTTAATGTACTTAAAAAACCTGAATATATTCCAGAAGTATAGGTGGGGCTGAATGGACCACTATATCATGGCCATGAATGGGCCACCTTTGCCCTGATCATGAAAATATGGTTTTTCTTTCTTTTTTTTATGATTTTCTCTTTATATGAAACATAACTGGCTGTAATGGATTTAGATTAAATTACTGTCTAGTTAGAATATGTTTATAGTGATGTCTAAAAAATAATTGGCGCATTTTCACCCTAAGAAATATTAGTTTTTTATTAAAAACATATGTTAAATTGTATAAATGATTAAGGTGAACTGTCCAGTTGTTGACCACACCGACCAGTGTTTTTCCCTTTGATATAAAACTAGAATAATTGTTTATATTCTGAATCTGATGGGTAGAACAAATAATACCAGAAATTTACACTAAATAGTCAATTAATAGGTAATTTCAACCTTGTTACAGCCATGTTGTTTAATATTAATTTTGAAAAATATAAATTTCATTAAATCATAACAAGGCCGTAGCGAGAAAATCATTTCGGAGGGGGATTTAGAGTCATGAATTTTGATCTTGACTTATTTTAGAGTTGTTTTTTACTGATTGAATGGAGACAAGTGTTAGAGTTTAATTTTTATTGTGAATTCAAGTAATTCAATTTAATATAATTTCAAAAGATACTTTAAGCCTTTTTCATTGCAAATGAAACATGCTTCTTTAGTGACATATTGAAATTAGTGCCAATTAAATTAATATTTGACATTTAACGCATTTGTTTTCAAAAGTTTTATTGCCAAAAATGTATTTCAAGTGCATTTTTCTACCATTTTTGCTAAACCATTGGGACAGTTTGTATCGGGCTTTTGTAATAATTTTATTTTAACAGCGTGCAATTCTAAAAAATCGTATGAACTTTAAATATTTCTTAGAAATTGCATTCATTTTTTTCAATCTATTAACAGAATCAAACAATAAAGATATGCTCGCATAGAATTTTGATTTTTGACTGTTGTTGAATTTCGAATTTTTGTCGTCTTAATTGATAGTTAATGACATATTTATAGTCATCTCCACAAAAATTTTGGAGGGGGATCAAACCCTGATGATCCCCCCATTGGCTACGGCCTTGAATCCTAATGTGTATTATCTATTATTTTTATGTATATTTTATATTCCTTCTTTCTTAAAATCTCATTATTTTGTCATTTTTCTGCTACAATTATGTGATTTAATATTATCACTTTTGATGTTCATAAATTTTGATAAGCATTGTGTATTATTACTATTTCAGTATGCTTTGATCATAACATGTCAAGTACCATTCATTTTGTCATATTTGGTGAATAAAAAATTAATTCCACATTTTTTCACTGAATTCATTTAGTGGCCCATTCATTTCTTAAATTGGCCCATTCAGCCCCATGGGTGGGGATGAATGGGCCAAATTTCTATATTTTTATTTTCGATTATCATTCATTATAGACATTTTCTAATCCAATTTTTATGACTTTTTTACATAACCAAATAAGTAAAGTAACTGAAGAGCCAATTCTGAGCCAAAAAAAAAAAAAAAAAAAAAATTACAAAAATTAAAAACCAAAAATTGGCCCATTCATTACTGCTCTCCCCTACACTGGATAAATTTATTTTTAATTTATAATAAAGTATAAATAACTGAATATACAGTATGGAACCATTTATCCAGAAACCAGTTAACCGGAAAACCAGTTATCCGGAATTATATTTCTGATAGACTGATTTCAGAATCTTTGCAAAAAAAGGTATCACACACTGCCAGTTTGACATAGGCTTTGCTTAAACAATTGTATAATTTGGTAACAACATCTAGTATTTGAAATGAAAACATATTTAATTGTATTTTAAATGTTTTAATTTTCATGCAGAGGAAACAGAAGAATTTTTGCTCCTAAGGGATTCCCATAATTTACCTTTTTTAAAGTTAACATTTGATCTTTCTTGCATTGATTTTTAATCCAAGTATTCTAATAATTTAATATCAGAAATAATGCCACAACCACATATATTCCACAAAACTTATCAAATGGATACTGCTTTCATGCACAACCAGTTAACCGGAAAAACCAGTTATCCGGAATACATCTGACTCCAAGCATTCAGAATAAATGGTTCTGTACTGTATAACATATTATGCACTATTGAGTTTATTTTAAAGTAAAAATTTGTAATTAATATTAATAATGTTATTAATTTAATAAATTATGAATATATTAAATAAAAAAGTGTTTAATAAAATATTAATTTATTTTTTATACTAAAATTGCTAACTATTTTAATATTTAATAGCAATTATTCAATTAAAGTTTTTGATTTATTATCCTCCCCCCCCCACCCCTTAAAAAAAAATCAGTCAAAAACAAAGTCTAAGTGATTATTAATTAATAATAACCTTGTACAAATTGTAAAAATAATTTTAAACAGTGTGTTATGTGATATTGTTCAGATGTAGATGTAGATTTTTTTTTTTTAAAGCACAGTTATAATTTACAATTCACAAGACATTATCAATTATACATTTAAAGAGCAAGAAAAATATTATAAACTAACTAATAAATAAAAAAAACAACATATTTATCCTCAGAATCCTTATCATTTTTATACATCCTAATGAAGTTAATAACATTATAACTGAAAATTAAAAAAAAATTATACAGTAGTTTGTTGTTGTTGTTTTGGGACGCGAGCGTCCAGACCATGAGGCATAAGCCACTGAGGCTTTTACCCTGTAAATCCAGCATCATGTCATGCAAGGAGTAGACTCCCTTAAATCCGCACATTATTACAGATGTAAACAATGAAATTTTCAGTTCAGATGTAGAGGCAAAATTACAGAATTTTTTAGTTTTATAACATTCTGCCTATGTATTTTAATATGTAATTCTTGATAATATGATTGAACTTGGGGTTTTTCATGAAGGAAGTATAAACTTATTTCTGAAAAAAATATTGCTGATATCACTGGTAATCACAATCTTTTTACCAAATATATTTATGTATTAAGTTTTTTTGGTTATTGTAATAAACTGGAATGGCGAAACCTGAAATAAAACTTCCTTACTTTATGATTTTGATTGAATTAATAGGGTGCTTTTATGAGGAAAGTTTCATTGAATAATTCGAGAAAAATGTATCTCAGCTTTATTATGCATATAATTAATTATACATTATTATTATTTACTTGACCTTTACTTTTCATAATTTAATCATTTTTTAAATTATCTTACTTTTTACTCTTTATCTTACTTTTTATCATTTATCACTTAATTATTTTAATATTTTATTATATTGCAAGCATTCATTAGATTCAAATTATTGTTTAAAAAATGTAAACAAAGCAATGACCAGAAATGTGCAAAATTCTAAAATCCATACAACCTCTGGTCTCAAGCCATGCGGATTTGAGAGAATCTACTGTATTTGCATTAACTATTATATAGTTCATGTAACAGTTTGTAAACTAGTAATTGATAAATTAGTTATATAAACAATTAATAATTGAGTTAATTTTGAATTGTTATTAATAAATACCTTACATTTAATTTTTGAGAATCTTTCTATTTAACAGTATAATGACTTTCAACCTGCAAGGGTCAAAAATGTCTAGGGACCGAAATGTCCTACTTCCTCAAAATTGTGCTTATACAAACATGAGACTAATCAAAATTCAGCTCAAAATGGCATATAATATGAAGATAAAAAATTTATCTCAAAACTTCTCTTTACGTGAGATTAATGAAAACAGCTTAAAATTCTATATAAGGGCGATTCCGTGGAGAGTGTCACACACGCAACGCAGGCTTTAATTTGCATTTATTCAATTATTTATTAAATTTTAATGTTAATTCTGATTTTAAGTGGTACAGTAAATAAGTTATTACCATATTTTTAAATTTAAATGTATGGCAATAAAACTCACAGAAGTATATCATTTAATTTCATTACTCAAAATGTGCTTTTTTTCTACTTCAGAAAAAAAGCACATTTTGAGTATGAAATTAAATGATATATTTCTGTGAGTTTTACTTACACACATTTAAACTAAAAAATATGTTAATAACTTATTTACCATACCACCTAAAATCAGAATTAACATTAAAATTTAATAAATAATTGAATAAATGCAAATTAAAGCCTGTGTTACGTGTGTGACCCTCCGCATGGAATCGCCCATAATATGAAAATAATGAGAACTATGAATTATGATTAAATCTTCAAATTACATGAGAATAATGAAATATTTAAAAGATTAATACAAAACAACTCACTTTTGTTACACCACCCAAGTCCAGCGTAATAACAAATGCATTAGGGGAGAAAAACGAGTCAGTTCCAATCATTTTGGCAAAGTGGGGATATGTAACATCTTGGAGCAAAGGCGTAGCACCTCTAGCATGGACTTGTATATTTAAACATGGACAGGCAAAAACGTGCATGATGAACAAATCTGAAAAGCAAAACAAATATGGATAACTGTCTCAATAAATGGGCTGAAAGTAAGAAAAATTGAACAAAGGTAAAACATTTTAAGAATCCAAAAACACTTGAAAAAATAAACTAGTTTTGTGAGCAATGATTTTAAAGATCTCATCTTAAGGTAAAGTACCTTGTAGAATCATTACAAAGATAAAAAGCAAGTTCAGTAAATTATTAGAGTTAAAGTTATTTTTCTGTATTTAAATAAAGTTTAATCCACAGAAAGTTTTACTTTATCAAATATCAATAAACACTGTTATAAAACAGTCACAGTAGTATTTAAAAATGCATGAAAAAACTTATTTTTCATTTAATAACTTTCAATTTTTCTTTCAGAAATGGCTTTAATTTATTACTTAATCATAAGTCATAGCTTTAAGCACTATTTAACCCTCCGTCTACCAGACGGGTCCATTGGACCCGACAGGTACATACAAAATATTCATTCAAACCAGAAATTTCTTTAAAATAAACTAAGTATATAAACCAGACAAAAATAAGGTAAATAAATAAGTTAAATAGTTTTAAATAAAAATTCTGGTGTAGAACGTTTTATTAAAACTTGAATAAAATTCCCGGTAGATCTAGGGTTAAGATATTCTTACTATTGCTGCTACTGAATACCAATTTTAGTACACAAATAGAAATTAGATTTTTTAAACAACGCTTTTTTTTGGGGGAGGGGGAGGGAGGAGTGGGGGTGTCATTCGTTCACTCACTGAAAATTGTATGATTAAAATCATCCTAATTCATAAATCTTATGTCGCGCCCTATTTAAAAAATGCTGAAATAAATAAATATGTTATATGCATATATGACTAAAAATTTCGTCATTACTTCACTTTGATTATATCTAATAAAGTAGAGTAAAAGTTGTATAATTATTTTTGCACAGACAATATTTGTATCATTTTGTTGAATTTAATTGCATGTCTGTACATATGAGTTGTTTAAATTAAGTTAATCAACAATGAAGGAGAGAGTAGGAGAGGCTAACACAAATAATAAGTGGCAACAATATTATTAAATTAATAAATACACTTTAAATTTTCTATGTTATTAATTTATTTATCAACAATCACCAAAAGTAAAAAAGGAAATTCCAGAAATCAGAGGTATGCCAATAAATGAACATCCCAGCTAATTGGGTTGTAGAATGCAAATTCAAAATTATCAAATCAAGTAATATATTAGCTGTAGAAATAGTTTAAATTTAAATATGCAATTAACAATCAGGAATTTATTTGTTTATTTAATAAGGGGGGGGGGGGAGGTACAAATTATATTTTGGGATATTTTCACCCATCCCAAAACAATGTTAAAAATAGGAAACTTTCTTCATTTCTAAAACAATCTACACAAAAATAAGTAAACTTTCTATATTTCTTAAAACAATCTACTCAGAAAAATTGTCAACTTAAAAAAAAAAGAAGAAGAAGATCTACTGAGGAAAATAATATTTTGAATTATATTTTATATATATATAAAAAAAAATCAGTTTAATTCCAATTATTAAATATTATTAACAGTGTCACTTACTATGCTTTTGTATTATCTTATAAATCACACTGTAAAATAAATATTTTTGTATTATCTTAAATATCTTATAAATCATACTGCAAAATAAATGCTTTTGTATTATCTTAAATATCTTATAAATCATACTGTAAAATAATTTCTATCAGTAAATATTGACAAATGATTACAAATTTAATTATACCTATAATGATAAAATAAAGGTTTTATTGGAGTAATGCTAATGTATTTTATAAAACTATTATTAAAATAAATTTAAATTTTTTTAATATTTTATTTGTAAGGTATTTTAGTCCTCCATAAAAAAAAAAAAAGATTATATACCTTGAGATTATATACCTATAATGATAAAATAAAGGTTTTATTGGAGTAATGCTAATGTATTTTATAAAACTATTATTAAAATTAATTTTTATTTTTTTAATATTTTATTTCTAAGGTATTTTAGTCCTTCATGAAATACAGCACATTTTCTTGATATGAAACATACAGTTTCCATCATTTTGTTAAATTTAATCACATGTCTATACATGAATTATTCAAATGCAGTTAATCAGCAATTGGGGGTGGGGATAATACAAATTACATATAAGGGGTCAATGCAATTTTTTTTTTCTTTTTTTTTTGAAGCCCATTTTAGGAAAAGTTAAAGTTATTTTTCTGAAATTAATTATACTTTTGTGAAAAAAACATTTTGTAATGAAAGATGAAATCTGATTACTCAAATTCGAATAACCTTTTTAAGATCTTCTGCTATAGTTTTTCTTTATGGTGAACTTGTTTTGTTTGCTAATTACACATTTTAAAACCCGATAAAGTAAAAATAATCAATAAAAAGTATGTTTTTATGGAATTGAATTTTGTGAAGGGGCTTGCTTGTTTTATTAAATGGATTTTTGTGAAGGGTCCCTAATAGACCCCAAAATTTGCCTGGATGGCCTTGAGGCCCGTTTTATGAAAAATAGAAGTTATTTTTCTGAAATTTATTATATTTTTTGTGAAAAATAACATTTTGTAATGAAAGATTAAGTCCAATTACTGAAATTCTAACCAAGCATTTATCAATAAACTTTTTAAAGATCTTCTGCTAAAGTTTTCCTTTGTGATGAACTTGTTTTGTTTGCAAATTACACATTTTAAAACCTAACAAAATAAAAATACCTAATTAAGAGGATGTTTTCATGGAATGGAATTTTGTGAAGAGGGGTATTTTATCAAAAGGGATTTTGTGAAGAGGCTTGCTTGTTTTATTAAATGGATTTTTCTGAAGGGTCCCTAAATAGACCACAAATTTTGTCTGGATCGACCTCTGTATACACACACATATACATATGAGATTATATAATTATAATGATCAAAGGATGTGATAGTAATACATTCTCAATAGCAAAGCCATTTAACTAGCTGTAAATGAGAAGAGTATGGAAAGAAAGACGGGGGGTTACACATCTTAATTCTTCGTTAATTATTTACTCGTCAATCTTATCAGTTACAGCTCTTCAACTATTGGAAATGATCTGACAAATAACTGAATATCAGCTATATAGCGGTATAAAATAAGGATTCCGATGGACTCAAATGAGCAAATCTTGAAGTCATCGGCTATTTATTTATAAATACCAAATAAGATTTATCATATATTGAGAGTAATACAAACAAAATTCATTAGCATTAATAAAATTATCATATGTTAAGATAAGAAACAGCTTTCAAAAACATTACGAGAGAAAAGTCCAGCTAAAATCAGAAGCTTTTCTAAAGTACGGGGAGAAAAACACGAGATCCCGTACATTTTTTATTCGGGAATTTACAAGCTTCAAACTATAAAAAGAAAACTTACTTTGTAACAGTGATCGTAGCAAAATGAAATATATAATCGATGGCGTGATGGCAGACCTTCAATGTCACAGTATATAATCCTTTAACTTTAATTAATCACAACTAGTATATGCACCGCACATCACACGAAACATTCATAACACACACTCTCCACAAACAGCAATAAACAAAGGATATACATTTCGATTCCAAGCTCGCCACCTGACTGAGGGGTTGCTATAAGTTTGGCTATTTTTCTACATGTAGCCAAAGGAATGGCGCCAAAAATGAAGCGCAAGAGAAGGTTTTTTCTCCTTCAATTAATAAAGCTACAGAGCAACACTTAACTTGCCGCTCGGCGGTATCTCAGATGATGCAAACGCTATTATGTAACTTTAAGATTACACTGCAGTTATGATACTTTCACAGTTGGATAACTGCCTGAATTTTTTTTTTTTATAATATGAGGAATGTATTGAGATTTTGGTTATAAGTATGGTTATATTATTAAGGATTTATAAATCTAAATACAGCAGAATATCCTTTATATGTTTTTTTTCACAATTACCCGTAATGAAAATCCCAAAACGTTTCCGAATATTTCCTTTTAAGTTTCTTTTAACGTATTATGAAAACAGCAACAAAGGAATTTTAATTCCCCTCCTCCGCGGATATGTAACTTTTCTAAAAAATAGATAGAAAAAACATGTTACATGCTTTTAATTTATACAAAAGGACATATGGTATGCACTCTCCAAATGAATAATATATGTGCTGCATTATAATATGAAACACTGATTAATCAAATCTGCCACTTTTAAGAATCAAATCATTGAGAGCAAAACAAAAATTAGATTACCTTTTGCATTCGAATTAGTCACTATATAGAATCAAATTTTGATGCACAATCTTGATTCATTTAGAAGTTTTAGAATCAGTCTCTTTTATTGAATCAAATTTTGATGCACAATCTTGATTTCTTTAAAAACTATTCCACCAATCTGTCTTCACCAATCACTTCAAAATAGTCATAGGTATAAATCAGGGCCTGATAGGCCTTCAATTTAATCATTTTGCACGGTCCTTCCTGTAGGTCCTGGGGAGTCGACCAAAATTTCAGGGGCACCCTCAAATAACTAATATTATACATCATCACATTTTTAAAAAATCACATTCAATTAATATTGCTCCATAAGAAAACCACATTTTAAAAATTTTGTTTTGTTTGAAAGCTTTAAAAACTTAACAATTTTTTAACTTTTCAAACTTTATGAGCCTAATAGAATTAGTACACCATATATATAAATATTCATGTTAGTTTACATAAAAACAACAACCGGTTTGCAAATACGTGAATTTTTATTTTGAGTTACAGGGGGGAACGCCAAATTTTATAAAGACCTGGGATGCAATTTGGTTTGAGCGGGCCCAGAGCCCTGCGTGGGTTGGGTTGTACCCGACCCGAACCCGAAATGACAAAAAAATAATGCCTATTTTAATAAAATTATGGAAATGTAGTCTACAATTATATCTCTAATATCAATTTAATCATTTTTGTATAAAAATTAACATATATAACACTCATTAATATTCAAATATATTATTTACTAATTTGAAAAACATTTACTCTCGTTAATATTCAAATATATTATTAATTCATTTGAAAAACATATACACTCATTAACATTCAAATACAGTAAAATCTGTCTAAGGCGGAATTGATTGGGACCGAGAAAATTTTCCGCCGTAGACAAATATTCCGCCTTATGCAAATCAGTAAAAAAAAAAAAAAAAAGACTTGCGTATTTTTTACGTTTGTAATCTTCAGAACCGTTCTTAAAGTGAAATATTATTTAGTATAAATAGTTTTGGAGTTCGAATCCCTGCAAAACTATTGCTTCCCAACAAACAAATGGTCTATTATTTTCATATCATAATATTGCATACATATTGTTTTTTTTTTTTTTTTTTAATTTGAGACAAATAAAAACATGATTTTGCACATGTATTTATTTAATTTTTTATATATAGAGAGAGAGTTTTATGTATGAAATTCTGCATTTTATGAATTTAAGTATAAAAGACAAAAATGTACAAAATTTTATTTGTGCAATCGGCATTTTCTTTTTATTTACAATTGTTTACAGTTTTTTACACAAATAAACTCCTATTTTCCTCAGCAAAGTGGATTAAAATACGGTATATAAAATTAAACTATACTATTCTAAATTATTTTTTTTCTCAACTCTCCTAATAATTTGAAAAAAAAAATGATTTTTAATGTATGACTTCTTTTAAATCTCGTAGTCTTGTATTTACAGTTAGAATATAGGTCTGTAATTTTATTATTATTATTATTATTATAAGGGTAATAAAAAAAAATAAAAACGCATATTTTAAATGTAACACTGTAAAAAACAAAACAAACAACAACAACAACAAAACACAGAAATCTGTCTTAAAAATTGTAAATAAAAAGAGAATGCTGTCGGCTAAACAAATGGAAACTGCGTATTTTCTTTTGCTTTTTATTAAATCCGCAAAAATGCAAAATTTCATAAAAATTCTTTCGATGTAAATAAATGAATGAGCAAAAATATGTTTTTATTAATATTTGTATTTTATATGTATTTATATATATGTATTTGATCTATAAATCAGTTTTAAATTTTCGTTTACTGAATGTTTTTTATTTTTAAAAAATCCTTTTTCCGTGTTATGGAAAAATTTGTTTTCGACGGGACCTTAAAATCCTTTCCGTTTCCGCGTTAGGCAGATTCCGGCTTATGGAGCACGTATTAATGTTATTTTCTATGGATTCGCCGGGACTTCAAAATATTTCCGCGGTAGACAGATTTCCGGCTTACGCAGAGTCCGCCTTAGACAGATTTTACTGTATATTATTTATTCATTTGAAAAACATATACACTCATTAACATTCAAATATATTATTTATTCATTTGAAAAACATATACAGTCATTAACATTCAAATATATTATTTATTCATTTGAAAAATATGCTGGATTTTCTTTTGAAAAATAGGATGAACCAGAACTCGACCCGAAAGAGTAAAAAACCCGAAACATTTAAAATCAACATTACCCGCAACGAAAAAAAAAAAAAAAAATTAGTGCCAACACGACCCGACTTGAGTTTGGCGCAGGTTGTGTCGGTTTCCGGTAAAATCGAGTTATCTGATACGATCCAAGACTTCAATCAAGGCCCTGTGTATAATAGAAAAAAAATGACAATATTCTCCTTTTATTTTATTTTACTTTATATATGCTGTAAAAATTACACCAATTCACAGTGATAATAGATAACAACAGTAAATAAATACCAATGTCATGCTTTTCATTTATTCTGAAAGCAAATTATTTTTCCAGTGTTAATTTAAAAATAATAATAATAACAATAAAAAGAGAAAAAAACATTTAATAACCTTTTTCTCAAAATGCCAAATTTGATATTTTTACCAATATGTAAGAAATATACATTACTCCGAAAATAAAGGTAAGAATAAATAAATCAGTCGGATCTAAATTTCAAATGTGTCTTAAACTCAGACTTTATTTCTCAAAATTCCCATGTTTATTACAAAGCATCTAAATTTCCGAGTATATTGTTAAAAACTCTGATTGTAAAAAATAAAAATAAATAAATAAAGAAGCAGAATACTGTGAATAAAATCATCGAACATGCGGTTGGTATAATCTTAATGCATCGAACTACTTTTTAACAGCTTTTTAAGTAAATTAAATCAACTTTTTCCCAAAATGCCATAAACTGATATTGAACCAAGATCCAAAAATATTCATTGCTTTGAAAATAAAAGTTTAAGAATAAATAAATCAATTGGATCTAATTTTCAAATGTGTCTTAAATTCAACAGTTTATTTCTCAACGTTTCCATATTTATTACAAAACATCTATATTTTCGAATATATATATTAAAAAAAAAAAAAAAAAACTGTGATTGTAAATGAAATTAAGTAAACAGAATACTCAGGCGCGCCATTTAGGGGAGACTGGAGGGGAGGGGGGGGGGGGTTGCCATCTTCCCCAAGGAATTTGATTTTCCAGAATGTATCAATCCTTACAAGTCAGAATCAAAAATATAGTTTCGGAAATTGCATAAAAGCTAAAATAAGTTGTCAGATTTGACGAAAATAGAAACATTAGAATTAAATAAACACCTCAGGCACAGAAATTACATATCAATTATATTTGCTAAAGTCTTGTTATTGCAGCATTCTCGAAATGAGACGCATTTATCAATAAGGAGTAATTTGGTTAATTTTAAAAATGTATATGCGAATAAAACTGTATCAAATCCTTCTCACATGTGCACAACAAGACCAATTTTTTTTTTTTTACTTCCTCCAAAGAAAGCCTTCCTCCACCATCCCCCAAGAAAGAAGTTCTGAAATGGTGCCCCTGAAACACTATGAATAAAATCATCTAACATGCAGCGGACATAATCTTGAGGTATCGCACTACTTTTAATCAGCCCTGTAGACAAATTATCACTAATTTCTTCTTATTATTCTTAAAATGCGAAAACTGTCCAATTACTTAACTAACTGAAACAGTTTCAGATTTTCTTCGTCGTGTTTTTTTTTTTTTTTTTTTTTTTTTCTCTTTCTTTTTTTTCTTTTAAGCTCTCGAACTGGGAATGTGTGTGGAAATTGGAAATAATTGGAAGTTGCTCTTTTAAAGGGTCTCAAGATAGAAAAGCACTTTTAATATTGAAATTAATAAAGTTAAAACATATAAATATGGAGAGTTTTAAGAATTTGAGAAGAATATTTCTAATAGATTTTCCGAAATAAAAACTTCAATTATGAGTTTTCTGAAAAATATGATTTTTACGAACGATTAGTTATGAAAACGTTCTACCTCCAAAAAATATGGTTATATTTATACGAAATTCTGTGCCTAAAATTTACGTGAGAGTGAAAGTTTTTTATTTTATGGCTTGCATTGTAGTTAATTACATTTGGCAATTAAATTAATTTGGCTCTGGGGGTGGGGGGGCAGAGTTGGGCAAAATACACCGAAAAACCATTTTCGATACAAAATACAAAATACATTGGTTTTAGAACCTAAAATACAAATTACAAAATACTTTTCAAAATGCAAAAATTTCAAATACAAAATACATGTATTTTCAAAATACATTCAAAATACAAAATACATTTCGAAATTTCAAAATTTATTGATGCAAAGTGTTTTTGAGGAGGTAATTTTGTAGTTTAAAGGAGAGACGTGGGGGGAGGGGGAAGGCATTATCATGCTTGCTTAAGAGAGTGTCCCAACGGGGTACCCCACTGGCTGTGAAAAATCATTGAATTAAAATTACTTGAACATTCATAACATATTGAATGTCTTCATCATTTATATTATAAAAATGTATTACATTATTTTCATAAAAAATATTTTCTTAATATTTTTTCAATTAATTTAAAAGCCAAATACTGAACAATTTGAAATTCTCTGTACAATGAACATTAATCTCGGTTTTCACACTTTTAATACGTAAACAACAACATCAGTTAATAATGAATAAATGCCTTCGATTATTAGTTATAAAATCATACAAAATAATGTTTTAATAATATTTTCGATTTTACTTTAAACAAACACATGCACAGCACATACCCACATATAAATAATGATGTGCCTTTGTAAGATGTATGTGTTTGTGATTAATTAAATTAATAACCTATTTGTATATACATATGCATACTATATTAATTGGTTAAAATTTCCATTTTTGTTTTCCATTGAAAGTCTATAAAGAATCGAA
Source organism: Maratus speciosus (assembly GCA_963932465.1). Taxonomy (NCBI): domain Eukaryota; kingdom Metazoa; phylum Arthropoda; class Arachnida; order Araneae; family Salticidae; genus Maratus; species Maratus speciosus. Next base: position 536,252,379 of record OZ010787.1, on the reverse strand, counting down.
ATGCAGTTTTGGACTGGAAAACTTGCTCAGCTAATTTATATCCTCCGTGTTAATTATTTCACAAACAATCTATTTTATAAAGCAAAAAAAGATATCCATGAGTAACTCTTATGTCATAACAATAGTGATAATGACCTAAATAAACATTTTTTCTTCTTTTTTTCTTTTGAAATTTTGTAATTTCTAAATATTGCATAATTGCAATTTTTGCAGTATGGGATAGAAAAAAAAGTACTTCCAAATGCGATTTCTTTAAAAACTGTATCTCAATATACCCGCAGCTTTTATGTATTTTTAAAATAATTTTCAAGCTTTTATTTTTTTAAACCCATCTCAGAGATATTCGTTCAGCCCAATTAAAGAAGATTAACCCTTGCACTTAAAATAATGATACAGTTCAGCATTTTTTTGTTTATGTGCAATATTCCATAACTAAACTGCCAAACAAAATTAAAATCTCACAAATTAAACACGAATTTAACAGACATGTAATTGAACTATGCGTTTAAATGCTTAAATAATTAAAATAAAAAAAGTTTGCTATAAAAGATAAAAACGTTTCGAAATTACCTGCTGCTATGGGGCTAATGAGAAAATCTCAAAAATGCTTTTTCGGTGTAATTGGTTGGAAATCTGAGAAAATATACTAAATTAAAAATATATACCTATATGTATTAGTTTTCAATTGAAAAAATATTTTCACCTACGTTCTATACACTGCGCAGTATATTGGACATCTTTAATCTGAGTGAGATCGCTGGTATGTATTGCAAAAAAAAAAAAAAAAAAAAAAAAAAAAACCATGTCCATGAGTAACGCTGATGTCATATTGATGATGGCAACGATCTGAACTATAAATTTCTCCTTTTATAAAATCTATTAACGTCTTATCATCGTACAATTTGAAATTTTACATTGTCGAATAGAGAAAATATGTACTTCTAAATGAAATTTGTTTGAAAACTTTCTTAATTTACGAATTTTATGTTAGTTTTTCTTTTTTTTTTTTTAATTCGAGCATGATAAAAAAAAAAAAAAAAAAAAAAAATCGATATCGCGTGTTGCCCGATTACGGAAGATTTGCCTGCATGCACTTAAACTGATGTAAATAAGTTCATCATTTGTCTATGTCTAATATTCGATAATGATATTAAAAATTCATCAAAAATAAATAAGTAAATGAACACAAATTTAACCGATATATAACCGAACTACCACTGAAAGAAGTAGAATAGAAAAACTGCTGTACTTAGTGAATTCTTTGATGATTTCTTTGGCTATTAATCTCTGGCATGCAGCCAATATTGAAGTACCATTTTTAATAAAATTTTTAATAAATATAAAAATTTTGCTTAAATGTATAATTTATATTTTTCATATAAAATTGCTTTTTGTGTTGTTAGTAAACAAAAAGTTAATCATTAAAAAATATATTAGAGTTTCTAATTAAAAATTATTTTCATACATGTTATGCACATGTATGTTTAGTAATCCAGTAAGCCAGGGTTAGCTTCGCATGTGTAAAATAAAAAATGAAGTGTCAAGATATTTAGGAATGTAAAATCAACCGTATAAACGCTTAAGGCTATTATAACTGCTCCGCTCAACAGGCGCAAAATGTTTTGACACATTTACGAATTATTTTTTTAAAGGAAAGATATAAAATTGGAAGGCTTGACTATGAAAGCAATTTGGAATCGAACTGTGTTTTCCATTTTTGATAAATAAATTACTTATTGCGTTATAAGCGATTTTGATCACATGACAAAGACGTTTTTCACCCTTCCTTGACTGGTTGTTCTGCTTTGGCGTGGAAAATCAGTTCAAAACGCTCACTTTGACACTATTTTCTGAAAGATCTATTGCGTTTGCAGAAAAAAAAACCGGAAAACACAGTTCGATTACATAGTTTCTCAACAACAACACCTGTCAGTTTCATGAATTTCCGAACAAAAATAAATTAAAACTTATGTCATAAAGTTGCCCTTTTGGATTTGAGAACAGCCTTAACTATAATAAAACCAAGTTCGCATTTAAACATCCAATATCTAACATACTCAATATAAATACAGTTAATTAACCTTTGCATACTTTATCAATAAATGGAACTACTTTTATACTAAAGTTCAATCCCAATTAAAAGAATATCAAAGGTATGGTAAACCATATTAGAACCTCAACTGAATTAATATTAAGAAACTAGGAAAAATAATGTTAAAATTAATATATGATGGTTCAAGATTAAAACGTTTACCTTTAAATAGGTTTTGAAGTTGGTTTTATCATTCAAAAATCTTAACCTATAATCGAAATCTTGTTTTATACTGCAGATATTTTCCCTTAATTTTTTTATTATCATCAACAGAATATTAAAAATATTTCATGTCTAATAGTGCACATTGTGTATTATTCTAATTAATCCTTTTGGTAAATTTTCATTGAGAGATTTAGCAGTTATTTGCATTAGCCTTTGAGGTAACCAACAGCATTACACTTCTAATGTATTTTAAATAAGCAGCACCTGCCTATACAAAGTTTATCACACAACATTTTTTTTTATAATTATCATTGAATGTTATGAATTATAAAAACTTTTTTTGTGACTACTTAGCAAAAATGCTTCTTTCAGAAGTAAACATCCGATTCATTAATATACTTATCGTATATTGTATCAAATGTTAAACAATGTGTACATATAAACTTCCAGAAACAAAAACTATTCAAAACAGACATGTGTTTCTCTGTTGCAAATCTAGGATCTGCGGTTTAAACATGACAGCTTGAAATCCGAAGGAATGTATTTTGAGTATTTTGAAAATACAAAATACTTTGAAAAAGCATTCCAAAATACATTACCAAAATACATTTCTTTTGAAGGTTTAAAATACAAAATACAAATTACAAATGTATTTTGAAACTGTATTTCAAATACATGTATTTTCGATACTGCCCAACTCTGTGGGGGGGGGGGGGGGGGGTATAAACTGCATTTCTAAATCATTAATAAGCATAAAGCCCAAATCTTCAGGAGAGGGGGCTTTTTCACAGCCATACCCTGAATTCAACACCGGGTAACTTAGTAACTGAAATTGTATATTTACCAAAAATAAATTAATAAACAATTATTAATTTTGTCATAAGAACATTTTTGTTAAGTATCAAATATTACATTATTTGTTTTTTAAAAATTTAAGAACTAAAAAGAAATTGTATCAAAATAATTTATTTTACAAATTAATTTTTTTTTTTTATATATACTAAGTTATTAGTAATATATTCACTTTTTCATTATTAAAAAAAAGGGGGGGGGGGTTTCAGAGGTAATAGGATGCTTTAATTTAATTGTGCCTTATGTGATCCAAAAGAGAAGTAAATAATTAAATAAAAGCATTTTATTGAATCGAAACACAAAACCTTTTACACAAATAGATATTGATGAATTCTGTAGGTTGCCTGGGGGGAGGGGTCCCCTCACCCGGAATCCCATAACGTCTCTCCTCCCCAGATCTGTCAAAATTCCTACACGAAAAAAAATGTCGCATTTCAACACTGCACATGAAACATTAATTGTTTATTTTCACAAACACACGATAATAGATGGAAAGCAGGGGGCAATAAAAATATTTCCTAATAATAATAATAGAATTATTAAAATACAAATACAAATAAAATTAATTCATAAAATAAAAATACAAATGTAATTACATACACCATCGCTAAATAAAAGATTCGGACATTTTTGCTTATGAACTTGTATGTTGTTCTTTTATTTCAAAAATTATATGTTATATATAATATAACAAAAAGATTATATATATATATATATATATATATATATATATATAATTAAAATGAAATCACATGCGTAAATACCAAACAAAAAGACAATACAAAAATTAAAATCAGAAAATTGGGAATGTAAATTTGAGAAGCTATGAATACCTTATGGATTCGTCAGAGGAGCTTAAGAATAGTTCATAGTAAAGCTATGAATCGCTGTTGAAAATTAATTGAAAAATTAATTAAAATTATATAAAGCTATTTCATTTCATCAAATAGTGTCAGCTTTAAACCTAAAAAATGACACTATTAAGCTCCTTATTACATATCGAAAACCAATAACTGAAGGAAATTAAGATAACCAAGAAATAAATGAAATTTTCACAAAAGTAGATAATAAATGTAAAGATATATAAAACAAGTTACCAACTAAACCTAGTCGGATGTGCCAATCCTAAAACTTTCTTCTTTCTCATACATGTTAATATTTCAAAAACATTTTATACATATGTTAATCAGTGTTATTAATTCAATACTACATCAACTTTGATTCATATATTAAGTTTCTGCTTCATTTTACTAATTGGAGTAAAAACGAGTTAATCTCAATCATAATCTATGCTAATAAAAGAAAGTTTCGCTCTCTCTGTGTGTGTGTGTGTGTCTGTTCCTGATGGCTAACAAAATCTACGGCACGTAGGATTCTCAAAATTTTTGTGAGGATAGTCGAAGGCCTCTCCTGATGCACCTGAGGCTCAGAATTTTAAATTTCTAATAATTAGCTGAGTTATTAATTAAAATCGCAACGTACTCTCATCAAAAAATCATTTATTTTATCTCTAGTCGTCGAAAGAGTTCGCCCATGCGCAGAAACCAGATTTACACAGCTGTATGAGGATGAAGAACCGTATTCTGCGATTTCCGGGTGATTTACTGTTGTTATTTTTAAACCTCGAACAGCCAAACTATATAGTGTAGTTAAAAACGGAAGACATATTCTGAAAGAACGTACTTTTACGTCTTAAATGCCATAATCAGTTTGAAAAAACACCAATATTAACCCTTTGATTTTTTTTCCAAAGTAGTGATTTTTTCGTGGTTCTCTTTTTCTCCCACATTTTTCATCCCCAGCACGCAATTTTAGAGGTACCAGTTTACAAAAAATACTTCTGTAAAGCTTAGACCTTCTTCTGTAATTGGTTTTCAAAAATGTGAATTTTAACCCTTTTGAAAAAATTCGCGACCGCAGGTCACTTTGCGCTTTACACAAACGATCTTTTTCCTACGGTAAAGTGCCTAAAACTTCGTATTTTGACAAATATTTTTAAAGCATCTCTGCAGACCGGATTTACATCACCTACTAAAATTAAATTTCAAAACGTTGGGACGAGTAGAAGTATATTTTACAAAATAAAATGTGTGAAAATTTTGACGAAAACAATAAAAACCGAGGGGTTTCGGCGCGATTTCGCTCGACTTTGTCGCAAACTTTCAATACTAAATGTGCATAGTTTTTTTACGAAATTTTAAAGAAGGCCAGCATATAGTTATATTTATAATCTATTAAAATATTAGAGAAATCGGATGATAAGAACTATTTTTTGTTTGTTACCCTAATGGAACCGAGTCGTAAACAAGAACAAAAGGGAGAAGAAAACGAATTCTATTTTCATCTAGATATAGATATTTGCTCAAGATTTTTTTTTTTTCACGGGGTGCATAACAAGCATATTTATGACTGCTGAAAATCTCAAAAAATTCACAAAATAAGGACAAGTATTTTTAACTACTGAAATAGACCAAATGAAAAAAAAAACTTTTTACGAGCCATTTTACCACTAAATATCGATATTTTTTCTGGATTGTTTCACACAAGCTACGAAAATATTATGTTTTTAACTCCTAAAAATTTCCAAGTGTTTGGATTATTTAAAAAAAAAAAAACATTTAAAATACATAAGCATTGTAAACATTTAAACCCCGTCCCTCTCTCACTTTTACCGGCATATTTTATTTCAGAATTACTAATTAGGGGAGACCGGGGCTAGTAGGCGCAGTTTTTAGTTATTGATTTTTATTAATTTTTTGTTTAAGTTTTTTATGAAACTATCACTGTACTTTTAAATAACAGGCATGGGGCTATAAATACCCGGAATTTTGAGTTTGTAGCTTTTGTAGTTTATGTTTAGCGGAAGCCTAAAGTAAAAGGAAAATTGTGCGCCAACTTACCCCGTCACGGGGCAAGTTGCCTATACCTATGGGATAAGTTGGCACACGCTTTATAAAAATTTAAATAAGACACGCAGTTAAGAGAAATCAATTTCCTTATTACCAGTAGGTTTAATCAAAGGCGTTATCGCCGTACAATGTAAATTCTAAATCATACAGACATAAAAATAATGAATAAAACATTCACATTGAGTAACTTCTATCCTACTCGATAACATCATCAGAGTTACAGTTGTCACAAATAAAAAATCGAGTGTCCCCGTTTAGACAAGCCCCGTGAGCCCCAAATCTTGCATTGCAACCACTTTTTTCGGTGTTTGCTGTTTTTCAAGCTACCAGCATACACCAGACACCGAGCCAACTTGCCCCGTGTTCAATGCGCCTACTAGCCCCATAATAAATTTCTTCAAAAAAGGTACACGTAACCATCTAAGCATAAATAATCCATGTAAATCACATATGGAGTAGGTACAGTTAATCATACACTAAGAAAAATTGCACAAGTTAAATCGCAATTATTAAAATAAGTATTAGAAATTAGAAAAAGAATGAAGCAACAAAAAATTACTTATGAGCGCAAAAAACAGAAAAATTATAATAAATGTTCACTGCACTTAGGTAATACTGCAGAACTACAATGAGGATTGTAAAACGCAAGAAGAAATGTACTCTGTGACTGGTTGCACAATCTATCCACAAACAGGCGATTTATGGGGATTGCGCCTACTTACCCCTGTAGCCAACTAGCCCCGGTCTCCCCTAATACCAAAAGAATATGCAAAAAAGAAAATTGAAAACATCATATACTCGTACTTTCAATTAGCTTTGCATCACTGTAAACTATTTCAAAAAATACGAATATTAACTCTGAAAAAAAATATTTTTCGAAGTCACTTTTTTCCGAACATTTTGCCGCTGGATTAACATTATTAACATATTTTGATTTAAAAAATATATTTAATTTTATACAACAACTCTGAAATTTTAAATCTATATACTAGCCTTTTAACTAATGGTCGAATATTAATTTGGTTCAGGTATACTCGGATTTAAGCGTGAAATAATCAGTTTGAAAGTAAAAAAAAAATTCACTCTGATTTTGATGTGAAAAAAAATAGTTAAGAATAAATCAGTGATTTTTACAGATAATTATCAATATTTTAGAACAAAAATTACGCAGTCGTTGGAAACATACTATCCCCGTTTCTCGTTGCAATTATTTCGAGCCTCACCGCTAAATTAGTTATTATTTTTTTAAATCGATTTTTCACACAGTCAGCGGGCATATATTTCAGAGAAAATTGAGTTAAAGATATAAAATCACACAAATTTAAGGTTCATTTAAGAATATTATCAAGGGCCCGGGCAACGCCGGGTGGATTAGCTCGTATTTTGTTGTTTAATTAATATAAATAAAAGTTTTAATACTTTCAGATATTGTTATATAGCTCAAAAAAATTAATTGTTGCGTTATTAATTTACATTCTGATATGAGAACTAGTGCCAGGGCCGTAGCGACCGCCTCCCATTTGAGGGGGGGGGGGTGGCTGAGCAAAGTCAGGGGCCCAGTAGTGAGCTATTGTACCTTTCAGCCAAATGTTTTTTTTAACTTTAAAAATTATTTTTTATGTATTTTTAATAACATTTTATTTTGTTTTATCGAAATTCCTTTTTTTTTGGTCAAAGATCTTGATCAGATTTAGAAATAGAAAACAGATATGTGCTTTTCTTCTATATCCACCATTCTTTATAAAAGTTTTTGAAGGCTGTAAGTTCTACTTAAAAAATAAAATGGCATTTTATTATTTTGGGGGTGCGCCTATCAATGGGCGAAAAAGGTGAAACCAAATGTTCAAAACTTCTTTAATACTATTACTTCCTCCAACCAAAACAGATATGCGCTTTTTTCTACAGCAACCATTCTTTTTAAAGGGGCCCAGATGAAAGACATTTTGCAGGCTCTAAATTCTTTTTGAATTGTCTTAAAAAAGACCCCTATAAAAGTGCGGAAAAGTTGGAGCCCAAGATTCAAAACTTTTAAGCCCATTTTTTTTATTAAAATTTTTAAAAAATATGCTTTTTAATCTCACTGAGGGACCCAATAAGTTTCAAAACTTCGTTATACTATTACTTCCTTCAACCAAATGTGCTTCCTTTCTTTAGTCATTATTCTTTTTAAAGGTGCTCAGATGAAAGAAATTTTGCACGCTCTTAATACTTTTTAAATTGTCGTTTTTGGGGTCCCCAATAAAAGCGAGAAAAAGTTGCAACTGAAGATTCAAAACTTTTAGGCCCTATCTTTTGTTATTCAAATGTTTTTAAAATATGCTTTTTAATCTCGTTGTGGACCCCAACAATGTTCAAAGCTTTCTTAATACTATTACTTCTTTTGACCAAAACAGATATGCGCTTCCTTTCTATAGCCAGTATTCTCTTTAAAGGTTCCTAGATGAAAGAAATTTTGCAGGTTTAAATTCTTTTTGAATTGTCTATTTTAGGGCCCCCTATAAGCGTGAGGAAAAGTTGGAGCCTAAGATTCAAAACTTTTAGGCCCATCTTTTTATTCAAATGTTTTAAAAATATGCTTTTTAATCTCGTTGGTGGCCCCAATAAGGTTCAAAGCTTCCTTAATACTATTACTTCTTTTGACCAAAACAGATATGCGCTTTCTTTCTATAGCCAGTCGTCTCTTTAAAAGTGCCCAGATGAAAGAAATTTTGCAGGCTCTAAATTCTTTTTGAACTGTCTTTTTTAGGGGCCCCTATAAACGGGAGGAAAAGTTGGAGCCCAAGATTCAAAACTGTTAGGCCTCATTTTTTTATTCAAATGTTTCTAAAATATGCTTTTTAATCTCGTTGGGGGCCCTAATAAGGTTCAAAGCTTTCTTAATACTATTACTTCTTTTGACCAAAACAGATATGCACTTTCTTTCTATAGGTCTTTCTCTTTAAAGGTTCCAAGATGAAAGAAATTTTGCAGGCTCTAAATTCTTTTTGAATTGTCTTTTTTAAGGCCCCCTATAAACGTGAGGAAAAGTTGAGCCCAAGATTCAAAACTTTTAGGCCCCATTTTTATGATTCAAATGTTTTAAAAATATGCTTTTTAATCTCGTTGGGGGGCCCAATAAGTTTCAAAACTTCCTTAATACTATTCCTTCCTTCAACCAAATGTGCTTTCTTTCTACAGTCACGATTCTTTTTAAAGGTGCCCAGATAAAAGAAAATTTGCAGGCTCTAAATACTTTTTTAATTGACTTTTTCGGGGCCCCCTATAAAAGTGAGGAGAAGTTGGAACTCAAGATTCAAAACTTTTAGGCCCAATTTTTATTATTAAAATGTTTTAAAAATATGCTTTTTAATCTTGTTGGTGGCCCCAATAAGGTTAAAAACTTTCTTAATACTATTACTTCTTTTAACCAAACCAGACATGCCCTTTTTTTCTATAGCTACTATTCTTTTTAAAGGTGCCCAGTTGAAAGAAATTTTGCAGACTCCAAATACATTATAAATTTTCTTTTTGGGGGCCGTTCTTAAAAGAGCAAAATTCGGAACTCGAGATTCAAAACTTTTAAGCCTAATTTTTTTTTTCAAATGTTCAAAAAATATATAAGCTTTTTAATTTCGTTGGGGACCCCAATAAGCGGGTGTCTATGTGCATTGCATATGTCGCCTATCCCCCTGTGTTCGACCTGTTTCGTTTTTAACATTTCATTTCTCTTGTCTCTATAAATTACTTATGTTAACTATACATAAATTATATTGTGTATTTATTTAATCTTACTAGCAGAGCTTCGCCCGCTTCGCTGATTGTTTTTTTTTTTAAGAACCAATTTTTTGGAGTTCTCCATTGGGGGCCTTCACAGCCTTCCGCAGCGTAAATCTGTTCCGGATATTTACGCTTCGATCTTGAATCAAGCAATCATTGAATTATTGTATTTTTTTTTACGATAAAAGTGATAGTGTCCAGATAAAATGAAATTTTCCAGCATCGTAGCTCATGTTGCTACAGGAACAAATTTGTTATTTTTCCACTTCATCTTAATTATGACAGCAGCAAAATCTACTGGATAATTCTTCGGTTTCAGAAAAAAAAAATGTCAAAAAAAACTCCGCAAAACGCGAAAAAAAAATGTGTAAAAATCTTATAAAAAATTGGGCAGAAATTCAAAAATCGCTGAGAGAAAATTGATTATATCGAGCAAAAGATTGAAACTGGAATGTTAAAAATTCACCGTGAAAGACAAAAATACGCTAAAAATCACATAAAATGTTCGTAAAAAATTCAGAAACTTCTATGGATATATTTTCTATATTGAGCTAAAAGACTGAAACCTGATCTCTTTTAGGGATGTCAAAAATCCGTGCCGCAGATGGCAAAATTTTTACTATATTGGGATAAAAGATTGAAACTGGGCTCCTTTTACTCTCTCTCTCTCTCTCTCTCTCTCTCAAAAAAGAAAAAAAAAAAAAAAAAAAAAAAAAAAACAGTTAATTGAAGGATTTTTTCCGTAACTTTTTCTTTCGTTCAAACACACACAGAAAAAGCTTTGATTTGATTTGCTCATTTTCCGCGAAAATATAGAAAACTCACCAATCTAACGTAAAAAATACCGAACATCCTTACTAAATATAAAGGTTCATTTTTGTCAAATCAAATCACAGGAGTGTTCCGCCAACTTTGCTACATTGTACTTTTCCCTATTAGAAACTGAACTTTTACGCATGACTTTTTTCCTTCATAACACGAAGAAGTCAGAAATCAAAGATCGAAATTTCTAGAAATTTTCCTTTCTAAAGACGAAAATTTCTTCAAATCTGCGATAAAATCTCTTCTAATCACAGGGGTCTAAAAAAAAAAAAATCTTGAAAAATTCAAAAATCGCAAAGGACGAAATTTAGTACATCGGGCTAAAAGACTGAAACCTGATTCCTTTTACTAATGCCATAAAATCACGTCGGAACGCGAAAGAAAGTTAAAAATCACACAAATTCGCAAAATATTTAAAAATCGAAGACTACTACTTTACTACATTCGGCTAAAATGGACAGATGGATTGAAAATAGATTCCTTTTATGAATGTAGGGGAAAAAGCACGAAACTCGAAAAAATACAAAAAATAGCGTAAAAAATTAAATGAAAAAATTTCGAATAAAAAAATTTAAAACCTCTTTCGAGGTGCATAACTTCAGGCATACAGGTAACCTTCCTGTCAAATTTTGTCCTGAACAGAAAAACATCCGGTCAGACAAAGAAAAACTCTGAACAGATAAACATCTGTCTTTATTATTATCTACTAGGAAACCCATCTTCGTTGCCCACAGAAAGGTACCTTCTATCCGAAAGTATTTTTTTTTCTTCTTAAATTTCAACTTGGGTGACAATTTTAAACTGGAGAAAACCGGAATGTATGAAAACGACATCCCAAAAGTAATTTTTTTTGAATTAGTAAATCTGTACATATATATGTATTTAATAAAAGGCACCAATCCGAGCAGGAAAAAAATTGTTATAAGTGAATATTTTCTGCTCAAAGAAAATCTGTCTGGGCCACGTGGATGGCATTGTCAAACTGAAGACAAAATTGAAAATACGAGAACGACTTCCATATTTTTTATTTATTTATTTTGTTTATGAACAATACTTAGCGGTTTATAACATTTGTAAAAGGAATTCAGTTTCAAACTTTTGCCAAATTTTGTCCTCTGCTGTTTTTAAAATTTTCGAGAATTTTTATGTGATTTTTAGCTTTTTTTCACTTTTTTGGTAGTTTTTTTAATATTCGTAAAAAAAAAAAAAAAACCTGGTTTCAAACTTTTAGCCCAATATAAGTAAAGTTTGATCTCTATGAACTTATGCAATTTTTGGCATTCTTTCGCGTTTTTCGGCGATTTTTTTGACATTTTATCTCTAAATGGAAGAATTCTCAGTTAAATTTTGCAAGTCCTTTGATTAAATTCACGTTGTAAGAATATCAAATCTGTTCCTGTAGCAATGTGAACGAAATGTTGAAAATTTGAATTTAATCTGGATCGAAATAAAAAATTTACAATAATTCAAGGTTCGTATGATTCGAGATCGGAGCGGACATAACACCTATGGGTGTACGTTGCCGAAAGCAGTGCAGCCCAACTACAAATTCGTTCAATTTGAAGTTCGTTTTGGAAAATCTGACCATCGAAACTCCCTGGTGTTGTTATAAAATGGAACTCGCGTGGAAAATTAAATATAGATATTTCTCTAAAATCTTAGAGGGGGGGGGGGGGCGAAATATATGTTTGGGGGGGGGGCTCTGAAGACCTTGCTACGGCCCTGACTAGTGCCCAAATATTGGCTTTTCAGATGTACAGCAAACTAAATATGTGTATCTGCAAATACTTTTTCTTTTTAGTTAAATTCATTTTCCGTGAGTTAAGTAATTACTTTTCCATTATAGTATCTTTCATAATTTGATTCCATGTTACTTTGAATAGGATTAAATTGGGTGAAATGTTTATACGCAGATAAATTTAAAAACATTTTAGTCTGGTAATTTATCGTATCCTTACTAATATTAAAAAAAATGTTAGAATAACAGTACCTTTATGAAAATAATTTCATCATATTTGATTAACATCGCCACGTTTATAAATAAATATTAAAATATTGATGATTTTGAAGATTTCCATTGTTCGAGAACTTTCAAAATTCCCAAGTTTACTTTAAATTTCCTAGGAGGAAAAAACTTTTTTTTTTCTCGGGGTTTCGAAAGCTTCGCAACAATGCTTTTCGATAATAATTCGGCCCGATTTCTCAATTCACCTGTGGCACTGCAATTAGCTGTTGAAATTATACAGATTTGATTATGCGTTTGCTATGATTCCATTATATTTAAAGAATTTATGTGATTTTCACAATTTTTGTTTTACATAAAAAAGAAAAAACAGTTTTTGTTGCTTCAATCAAATCTACGTGCTTCTGCTCACAGTGCTTAAAGGATATAGCATGCAAAACCGACCTTAACAGTGACCTTTGTACGTATTACTTCATAACGACCGGGAGTTTTGCGAGGGTCATTTCTCAGCTTGGCTTTTGCTGATATAGCCCAACAACCACACCATACAGATAAAGTTATCCTTTATGCTGATATAGCTCAGCAACCATATAGATAGATTGGACACCATATAGATAAAGTTATCCTTTAGCTACAGGTTGTAATAGTCAAACTCATTTATAACGAGCTCGGATAGAATGAGAACCTGATATTAACGGTAACAAAAAGAGAAAAATTTGTCGTAACAAGGAAACTCGGATGTAACAAGAAAAATTTTTGCAAACTCACAGAAAATTGTTTGAGTTTTTCACTTTCTCTAAGATTAATCGGACCGTGGACTTTCAGTGGGCCAAAAATTGACTAAAAAGTCGATTTTTTTTGTTTGGTTTATTAATCTTTCTCTCTATATAAAAAAGTAACGTTTTGGAAATGGGCCAAACGATTTGGAAACGGACCAATGAAAATCTGCATAGATACCGCGAAACCGTATCGAAAAAGTGAACTGGAGCTTTTTAAATCGACTCGCATCTCAGAAACTACCGGCGCGAAAAACCCGAAAATCGCACAGATCGACGCAGAAAAAAATCTACTTTCAGAAATTCAAAAAAATATTCCTATGCGTACGGTAGAACCGAAAAAATCGGAAATGGGCCAAATGATTTGGAAATGGACCAATGAAAATCTGCGTAGATACCCCGAAGCCGTATCGAAAAAGTGAACTGGGGCTTTTTAAATCGACTCGCATCTCAAAAACTATCGAGCCGAAAAACTTGAAAATCGCACAGACGGACGAAGAAAAAAAATCTACTTTCAGAAATTAAAAAAATTATTCCGACGCGTACGGTAGAACCGAAAAAATCGGCTAAAAATCGGAAATGGGCCAAACGATTTGGAAATGGACCAATGAAAATCTGCGTAGATACCCCGAAACCGCATATCAACTCACATCTCAAAAACTACCGAGCCAAAAAACTCGAAAATCGCACAGACGGACGGAGAAAATAATCTACTTTCAGATATTCAAAAAATTATTCCGATGCGTACTGTACAACCGAAAAATCGGCTAAAATCGATCGAAAAAAAATTCTTTCATTTCATGCCTACGGGTTGCCAGAATGAGAAAGACCAGATGCGGATGTTAAGCAATGAAGTGTACTGGGGGTTTTAAAAGCGAAAATATAAGGGGCGTAAAAAATCAAAACTTGGACAGCCAGAAGGGAAAAAAATTCCCCTTTCAGATATTCTAAAAATTATTCTTATATCTTAATTACAAGCTAAGATATTAATTATTATTTCACTAATTGTGAATTTTTCTATTAAAGGCTTATTTTAAAAGGCAGTCACGTGATTTTTTATAGCAGCATTCTTCAGAACGGTCTAGAATATTTAAAAATATAGAATAAAAGTTACTTATTCAATCTACTTATTTAATATTAAAATGTCAAAAATTTAGTTACCACTATTTTCGAATAGTAATTTTATCAAATATCTTAAATTGTTGCTTAAGGCCGCCACCCCCTCGAGTAACATATCTACTGATAGGTTGTTTAACGGAGTTTCGTTCAGATACAGTTTTGTTAAGAATCGAGTACGCTCCCTGGTGGTGGAATGTGGAATTAACAGAACACGATTTTGTTAAAATTGGGAAATCTAAAAAGCGATCTGTTTTAAACTTTAAGATAGTTTATAACACATGATGACAATTTATAAAAAAGAATGGCACGTCACATTTCGGGAGGGGGGGGGGAGGGGCGCGAACAAAATTAGGAAATATAACAAGGCGATCTGTTTGAAACTTTAAGACAGTTTATAACACATAATAAAAATTTTAAATATGAGGGCGCGTCAAAAGTTGGGGGGAGGGAGGAGGAGGAGCACGTTTTTACCAAGTGGAATCTAAAAATTGAATGCACAGAAAATAAGGGATCGTGAAGCGATCCAGAATGGAAACGCGAAACAATTACGTATGGAGTTGGCTAGAAAATAGGGATTGCTTCGCGATACCAATCGATATCGTGAAGCGATTACACGGGGGGTTGGCAAGCGTAGCGAGCAGGAGGGCAGAGTCCCCCTAGTATACTACATTTTTAACTGCATCGTTTGCAAAAATAAACCGCATGCAATTGCAACGATTCCTAGCGATGTTACAAGCATTTCAAATTTGTACACCGTTTTTGAGTTGCACTAAAAATAAAATTTTAAATCGCGTTTTCTCAAATGAGAATTTTCGTCGAGTTAGTACATTCAAAATGTTCCATGCATCTTATTTTTTATCCAATTTTTTTTAAGTATTATTGTTTTCAATAAGCTATATTTCAAAATTTAGTATTAATATACATGCATTACTGTACATAAAACAAAATTTGGTAGTTATATATATCTTTTTTCCGTGAAATTACATGAAAAAGTGCAAATATTGAATGTTTATTATTATTTTTCTCAATATATTAGTATAATTTTGAAACGCATACCAACAATTGTTGGAACATTATAAAGCTACCATTTAACAAAACACCAGGTTCCTAAAGTCAAATTTAATGCGCATGAAGCATTTTTAATTAGAGTGATTAATTAACATATTTTAATTAATAACTTAATTAATTACCCACATTTTTTAATAAAACTGATTAATTTAATTAGAAAATGTATGAATTATTATGTGTGCAAAATTTTTGCATAATTGAGAGAAAAACGAATAAAATGGTTTGGAACGTCCACTTCCCCTTTAATGTGTTAATTTATTTGTGTTTTGAACACCGGATTAACACATTTACATGCTGTATGATGAAACATCTTGAAGAAATTATCATTTATTCTGTGATATCTTTTAAATGACTTAGCTTCTTTTCAACAAGATAAACAACAAATGGCTCTCTTTCGCCTTCCTCATTTCTCTCATTTTCAATTAATTAGAAAAAATATCAAGTGAAGTTAAAATAAATTCCCCATAGAAAAATATTTTAGGAACTATTTTCGAATATTTCTCATTCGAAAATGGGTTCTAAAATATTTTCCTATTTTTCTTCTAGTTTCACACGGAAAATATATGAATATAGAGTTGAAATTCATATAAACAAAGTCTCCAGTCACACTTCCAAATCAACTGCCGCTTATTTTGCGAAAAAATAATCACAAACGGGAATAATTTGTGTCACATTTGAAGAAATAATAAATTCACGTGGCGATTCAACTGTGTGTTTATTTGTGTCTGTTCTTAAATCCAAACTGGCTACTTTCTGATACATTAAAAAAAACTTTCCAACATAGTTGAAAAGTGTTTATGAATTTGGTTTGTTTGGTCGTCGTCTGTCCGCCTGTCTATTTGGCTGCCTTGTCTGTCTAAGCTCTAACTCGTGTAAATATACTCGGATTTTCATGAAATTGAAATATGTTAATGATGTTTACCCTGGCATGTTCGGTATTGAATATGAAGTGTGTAGCATTAATCGTTATTTACAGGGGCACTCAAAAGTATTCCGTTACATTATGGTTAATGGGGAAAATCGTTTGCAGTGTATATTTTAATGTATTTCAAATGTATTGAAATTACTATAAATCACCGAATTTCACTACAGGATTACAATTATTGAATAAGGCACTCACAGCATTTACCGTTCATTTACAGGGACACCCAAAAAATCATTTACAGTACTGTCTTTGAGCAATAATTGCTGGAAGTGCGTTTTCAAATTCGGTATACGCTTTTAAATTTAAGGAGGTCCGGGACACAAAAATCTTCAAATTTTCAATTTTTTTTTATTGGATTAAAAATTTTTCTGCCATTTTCTGCTTAAAATGATGTTTAAATCATGTTTCTATCTTAATTAGAACAGGAAATATTATTTTTTTCGTTTTGGTTTGTTTTTAAAATCGCCTTTCAAGCGGTTGTCAAGGAAACGAGTTCTTGTGAAATTGCGTTTTTCTTCATGATAGGTTTTTTCACCATTTCTCATATTTAAATTCTTATAACTCGAGAACCGTTAAAGATACAGGGTTGAAACTCGGAACATATCTTTTTCAATTATTTTACTTTTTGAGCCAGCATATTTGAAAAAAAAAATATTTAATTTTGAAAATATGATTTTTTTATAAAAAGTTGCACCACTTTTTTTGTAATTTTTTCGTTAAATATTTATAATTTTTTTTTAATTAATAATTTTTAAAATGCTGTCTCTAAATTAAAAAATATATATTTCTGTTTATTTAAATGAAAAACAATTTAAATTCTACAAATAATATTTCGAGTTATAACGATTTTAAATTATACCACTTTTTTATAAATTTTAAATTTAAATTTTTTTTTTTAAAGCTGTGAGAAGTTTTATCATTTGATTTTGTTTACAAATAAAATGGTTAACCATCACAAAAAAATTCAAAATTTTAACTCAATAAATAAAATTTTTTTGAAAATGTGTCCCGGACCCCCTTAACTAATCTTTTGCTTGTTACTAATTGTGTATAAATTGTATACCTCGTATATAGGACTGAAGAAAAGAATTCACGCACCATTCTCCAGGAAATTGCTGAAGGAGAATTTTCAACTCTGTTATGTATTTCCTAACTGAACTAAATTTTTGTATGCAAGTAGTTTATTGATACAAATCTATATATCATATACAGGGCTGCTCAAAGAATTCGGATAATTTTCCGATTGTAGATGGGAATTGATTAAATTGGGTTTTTAAATGTGTTATGCGTTCCCAAATGGTTCAATTAGACATCCTATTTCAGCTTATTAATCGGTGAAGTTTTGTTACATTATTATGAAACTGTTGAAAAGTGTTTCATAATCTGTGTTTGACGAATGATTTTTTTCTTTCTTGTTAAATTCATGCTTGTTCACAAACGTATCTAAATAGCAGGCGCACTTTTTCAGA
Source organism: Maratus speciosus (assembly GCA_963932465.1). Taxonomy (NCBI): domain Eukaryota; kingdom Metazoa; phylum Arthropoda; class Arachnida; order Araneae; family Salticidae; genus Maratus; species Maratus speciosus. The sequence continues at coordinate 536,234,463 of OZ010787.1, read as the reverse complement.
AACTATGTAATCGAACTGTTTCTTCGTTTTTCGGTAAAGGGAGGAGAATTTTGCAGAAAATTCTGTCAAAGTTGGCGTTTTTTTCCGGACGCGAGGATGTAGGAGAGGAAAAAAACTGGCTTCCTGAAAAAATAATCGGTTATTACTCAAGATGCAATTCATTTATCGGAAAATGAAAAAAAAAACTGTTTGATCACAAATCAGTTCGATAATTATGCCTGCAAATATCATGCTTTTATGTTTAAAAATAAGTCAAAAAAGTGTCAGAAAGTTTCGCATTGCAAAGCGGGGAAAAATATTTTTTTGAGAACCACCAAACGAGCCTTAGGAAGACCCCATTTATGAACATTGAAAAACTTCAGAAATTCAGGCAAGATATCATGCAAATATCATGCTTTTATGTTTAAAAATAAGTCAAAAAAGTGTCAGAAAGTTTCGCATTGTAAAGCGGGGAAAAATATTTTTTTGAGAACCGCCAAGCGAGCCTTAGGAAGACCCCATTTATGAACACTGAAAAACTTCAAAAATTCAGGCAAGATATCATGCAAATATCATGCTTTTATGTTTAAAAATAAGTCAAAAAAGTGTCAGAAAGTTTCGCATTGTAAAGCGGGGAAAAATATTTTTTTGAGAACCGCCAAGCGAGCGTCAGGAAGACCCCATTTATGAACATTGAAAAACTTCAGAAATTCAGGCAAGATATCATGCAAATATCATGCTTTTATGTTTAAAAATAAGTCAAAAAAGTGTCAGAAAGTTTCGCATTGTAAAGCGGGGAAAAATATTTTTTTGAGAACCGCCAAGCGAACGTTAGGAAGACCCCATTTATGAACATTGAAAAACTTCAGAAATTCAGGCAAGATATCATGCAAATATCATGCTTTTATGTTTAAAAATAAGTCAAAAAAGTGTCAGAAAGTTTCGCATTGTAAAGCGGGGAAAAATATTTTTTTGAGAACCGCCAAGCGAGCCTTAGGAAGACCCCATTTATGAACATTGAAAAACTTCAGAAATTCAGGCAAGATATCATGCAAATATCATGCTTTTATGTTTAAAAATAAGTCAAAAAAGTGTCAGAAAGTTTCGCATTGTAAAGCGGGGAAAAATATTTTTTTGAGAACCGCCAAGCGAGCCTTAGGAAGACCCCATTTATGAACATTGAAAAACTTCAAAAATTCAGGCAAGATATCATGCAAATATCATGCTTTTATGTTTAAAAATAAGTCAAAAAAGTGTCAGAAAGTTTCGCATTGTAAAGCGGGGAAAAATATTTTTTTGAGAACCGCCAAGCGAGCGTCAGGAAGACCTCATTTATGAACATTGAAAAACTTCAGAAATTCGGGCAAGAGGTGTGGAATAAAATTGAAATGACAATACTAATAAAAAATATTCCATCATGGAAATTTCGGGCCAGATCTGCCAGACAAACCAATAGAGTAAAAACGTTTTAAATAATTACGTATAAATACTTTATACTTTATTCAAGTTTTAAAGAATACGGAATTTATGCATACAAAATAACGGTGAAAATCGTTTTCATAAAATGAAAACTACCTTCTGTAATCTTCGCCTTATTTAATTGCAGAATTTCTGCGATTAAATAAGGCGAAGATTACTATTAGAAAATAGTGATAAAAACAAAGCGTAAAAGTGTGCAGCAATGTTACAGAGTAAATATTTCTGAGAGCCAATATTTGCTCCAACAACCCTGTGAAATAATTCATTTTCATAAAACACTTATTATTTGACCACCAACTATTTTGTGATATTAGAATGGTACCGAAGACAGAATAGTTATTTTAACCACATATGTATAAATCCACGTATTTATTAAGAAATATTTTTCGAGAAAAAATATACGACAAGTGCTCCGAATAGAATACTTGGTTTTCCAATCCATAGTTTTCATAATACATGAATAGGGTAAAAGATTATGTGAAAAGAAAATAATAATTTACATACATTAAACAGCTCAATTAAGTTTGTAGCTGTATGTCAAAAGATTCCATAAAGATTTTTGAATAGTCTTAGCCGGAGCAGAGATTTTATATTCCCGTAGACTTCTTTTACGTAATTTTTAATGAAACGAAATGCTTGTTTGAAGTAATACACATTAATATCCATTTCCGAATTTGCCTTAAAAATATACTGTTTGAGCTTATAAACGATCTAAAAGGTAAGCATTAAACACAATTTAGAACTTCTTTATTAATTGTTACGAATAAGAAAACAATTATAAATATTTTCTCTTAAGAAAAATATACTTTCAAAATTTAAGTAAATGGTAATACTTCCCGATTTTCAAAATTTTCGTTTTTTGCACTATTAGTTAATGTAAGAGAACACCACATTTTAAGAGTTTAGAAAAGTTTTAGATGAGAAGTTAATTTTTTACGAAATATCGCGAAACTCGGATTGCTGTTTTAATCATGCTAATGGATAGTTATATTAATATCTTGAAAGTCTATTTTAGGTATATGGCTCAGCTTACTGTAGGCAGATTGAAGTTTATCTCAAAAGGTTGATTTTTCTTTATAGAACAATTGATTTTAAACTTTAGTTTTAGTATTAAAAATGTTGTAATAAGCCAGGAAACTGCATACAAAATTTTTAATGAATTAAGAAACTCGTAAAATAAACCCAAAGCATTTCATCAGACTTTCGAGGTAATATCAATGTCTTTCTTTCTTATTAGTTGGATAATTTCCACTTTGTTGCATCAGTAAAATAGTGCTTAATGTGCAATTTTCATACTCCCACTTCGTTTACCGAAACAAATATGATACGGTTCAAATTTTCAGTTAAGTGGCTACTTCAGTCACGTGAAAACACCCTCTCGCTAATATGAATCCAATGAACGAAAATTTTAAAGATATCTCGTTTGCATTTCAATATTTTTCAATGATTTTTTTTTTTTTTTTTTTTTTTTTTTTTTTTTTTGCTTTGGATATCTGGGTTTCATCGATACAAAGGCCGTTTTTACTGTTTTCATTTTGTTTGTATATATATATATATTTTCTTTTATGAGGAAGCTTTCACTTTCGAAACCGGTTCCGAAAGTGGAAGTTTCCTAATAAAAAAACTTGCAAACAAAATCGAAAATGTAAAAAAAGGCCTTTGTAGCGATTGACCTCAGCTATCTAACGCAAAAAAAAAAAAAAAAAAAAAAAAAAAAAAATATTGAAATGCAAACGAGATATCTTTAAAAAATTCGCCCATTGGATTAACATTAGCGAGCCGGTGTTTTCGTGTAAGTAAAGTAGCCTTTTAAGAGTTAGACGACACTACCATATTCATCTACACATTATCCTAACGTCTGTAAATTAATTTCTTCAATTAAAAACATTCTTATGTTTTTTTAATTAGGATTAAACCAATATTTGCTCCGATGTGCGTTTTATAAAAAACGTTCATTGAGAAATATTCGATGTCTGCTTCTCGAATCTTTATTTAGTAACTTCATTTTTTATATTAATCAATTTTACAAGGCTAAAAACATGCGACAGTTTCAAAACCTTGAAAAAAAAAAAAAAAAAAAAAAAAACAGAAAATTTAAAAAGGAATCGGAAAACAACTTCGGAAAAAAAAAAAAATATTTTTTTGCAATAGTAAATTTTAATATAAAAAAAACTTTAAAAAGGGTAAGGTACCCCGAATAAGTGGGTGTATTTTTCTTTTTTGCATTTTCGTCTTAGAAGCAGATGCGACAATTTCAAATTGCAGAAAAACGAAAAACGTGAAAACTGATGCGAATCGAAGTACAGTAATTTTTTTTTTTTTTTTTAAATAGTAAATATTAATGATTTTTTAAACGAACGATACCATTGGAACCAGAAATGTAAAACAAAAATTTTTCGTTTTCATTTTTCCTTTTCTTTTCTCTCTCTTTTTTTAAACTTTACTGGTGACCCGGCGATTTCAAAATACAGAAAATACGGAACGCTTTGCTTTTATCTACGTGAAGAAATGAGGACACCCAGAGACGTGCAGGCACAATCGCCAGAACGAAGGAAGCCCGTCATTTTGCGATGTTTATTATGGTTTTGAATTAACATTTCAGCTAATTTTCAGAAAATAAAAAATCTGAGCCTCAGATGCATTTGGATCTGCCTTCGTCTATCCCTCATCCAAATTTTCAACCCTTTATCGGTGGTAGATTTCTCTAGCCATCGCGGACGGTCAGACACACAGACAAACATCTTTGTTTTATTAATATAGATGGTAAGCCTGATTCACCCTCTTTCTGTTTGTAGAGCTTTTTTACTTTTCTAAATTCAGAATTGAAAAATTATTAAATTAAATATCATTCTACCACTGATGATTTCATTTTAAGCTGCTAATTTAGAAGTGTAAAATTGCTTCTGCCAGAGTAATTCCTTTACAATTTTTAATAATTTAGTGGAACTTTTACTAATCTTCATATTTTTCACATCTACATATTTATACCTGCCTGTACTCTACATTATTACTCCTTGGTCCCACTCATAATTACTTAAAAAGAAATTTTGGCAAAATGTTCAAATCATCTATTATACTTTCTTTTTCTTTATTATTCAAACTCAGATTGGATCTTCAATTTGTAATGTGCTTATCTTTTTTAATCTATTTGAATCCATATTTTCTTAACTTTTTTCTGGCATTTTATTTTATGGATTTATTGTGCGCGGTAGCCCTAATTTCGCATTCTTTAGCTTTTTATGGCTAATGTGAAGATGAAACCGTACGTGTTATTTGTGGTAATCAAGGTAATTGGGTCTTGATGAATCATCCTTGGTTCTACAAATTTCCATTTTTCCGATGTTTACTGTGCTTTCAAATCCATGTTGTACTTCTTATGGGGATCTGTTTCATAGACTTTTATGGTGGTTTATACATCATTATTAATTTGAATAAATTCCTTTATTATTTATACATTCACAATAGTTGTTGATACTTTGTAATGATTTATAATGGTTTATATATAGAGAGGGTGGGTTGGGGATTGTTGAAAAAATTATAAAAACATACACAACAAAAAATTATGTATATGTATATATATATAATATATGTATTTAAAACCACAAACAAAATATCAAAATCCATCACTCACCATAGCTGCATTGAAACTCACATCAAAAATATTATAACAACCAACATAAACTTAACTCTTAAAATCAAACTGAATAACCAAACTAAAGAAAATATATATAACTGCAAGACATAACAGAACAGAACAGAAGGCGAGCGGTATGGCTAACGACATACACTGCAGGGTTAAGTCAGACTTTACGCATGCTACGTCCCCCTTCACTCGCCGAGACCAAAATTGAAAAAATGAAAAACTATGAAAAACTAAACAGAACTGCAACATCCACCAAAATATCTCTCTAACTCATTAGATCAATCAACTCATCAAAACCTCCATTCTCATCCATCACGGAGTTCAGTTCAGTTCCGTACCTGCTACTCTTAATAAAATCACAAGTTATTCTCCTGATGAAATTGCGAGGATAACCATGCTTGAATCCCAAGCGGCACCACTCTAAAATATCACTAAACATATCTTTAACTCTAGTACTCAGTCTTTCGATTCGTATTAATCCATTTCTAAGTACATTTCTTTTAATCGAAACATGCACATTGGAATCAAAATATATCAGCTTTAAGGTATTAAAGTTGAAATCATTTCGCTTGTCAAATATCTTAGATATCAAATTTTCACTTTCTATGCTCAGGTTCACATCTAGAAAATTAATATTTTTACAATTCTGGGATGAGGGTTCCAAACTCAGTGACGTAGGATAATATGTAAAATCAATATTTTCAGTATCATTGTTTAATTTGACTATCAAAACATCGTCTATATACCTGTAGGATAATGTGTTACTGTTTAAATTATTATTTCTTTCATATATATGATATATGTATATATCATATATATAATATATTCATATAATTCATATATATAATATATGTATATGTATATATATATATATATATGTATATGTATATTTATATATAATTACAAAAAAAAGGTATGTGTGTGAGTGTATGTTTTTCCCATACATTATGCAATATTTAAAAAACAACAAAAAACATAAAAATACCATTACGGAGGGTTGAGGTTGGGAATGGTAAAAAAAGTTTAAAACCTTATATGTTTATATATGTGTGAGCCTGTATATGTGTATGTATATATGCTTATATATTGTATGGATATATTTAAAAAAAAACACGGGGTATCATGCATTTAACATCATAAATTTCTCAACAATTTTCACATATTGCTTCATAATACAAGGATATATTTCACTATCTTAATATTCCTCATTGTTTTTTAAATTTTCACATTTAGTTACATAATACAAGGCTATATTTTAGTATCTCAAAATATTTCTCACTGTTTTTAGGGTTATGTACTTAAAAAGTAAAAACGGAACCATTATATGATCACTCCTGTGTCTGTCCGTCTGTCTGTCTGTCTGTCTGTCTGTCACAGCCATTTTAATCGTAAACTATGGAACGTGGAAAGTTCAAATTCGGGGAAATAATAAAGACCATTGACCCACATATTTTCAGATTAAGGAACATTCATAAATATATTTAGTAAAAAAGTAGAGGGGCTAATTATGCTACTTGAAAAAAAAATCTTTTCTTTGTATATCATGTGGGGTATCCTGTGAAAGCTTTTGTAACGCTAAACTCAAAAATACATTCCTTTTAATTTTAGGTATTATATTTTCAAAGATATTGTTGAAAATGTAGCGCAAAAATATGTCCCCTCCCCCCATCTAATTCCGAATCTACTGAAACTAAAATTATGAAAAAATTAGAGGTAGTAGACGTTAATATAAACCTTGCCGGAAAATTATAGCGATTACCCTAGGTCACATAAGTTTTTGAGTAATTAGCATTTTTCTGTTATACACAAATTTCGATTTACGGGCATTCAGAAAAATTGTTGAGCATCGCTGAATATACCTATCGTTGCAGAAGAATAAAAGCATTGTTGATAATGATTTTCGAAAAAAATCATCGGTAATTAGATGAGATATTAACCTTTAAAGGTACGGTCAGTTTGGACATACACAAGGACAGGGCGGCGTACTCTATGCCTAGTTAACGACTTTTAATGGTATATATGTGTAATGTAATGTCCAGTAACAGTATAAAAGCAATAAACATCAAATTGTTAAAAACATACTAATTTAAGGGGTCTCGGGACTCTAAAAAGTGGAACAAATGAAAAAAAGACCATTTTCAACATTTAATGTCTTAAAGTGTATATGATTTTAAAACACAATTTTAATTGGAATGAAAGATATAAGTATGTTCTTTCGTTTCATGTATTTAAAAAATTGCAAGATACAGAATTAGTATTTATAGGGGGCTCGAAACTGTTAGACATTTGTCGGACAAAAAATTGGCATAACAGTTTACGCGCAGGATTACAAAATAAATATTGCAACTAGAATGAAAATTTTGGTGCTTACTTATACTTCAGATTGTAATAATTTCCCTGAACTTAAATAAATTTGTATTTAAAGCATTTTTATATTTTTAATGCAATGCTGCATTTAGCTAGTACAAAATTTTGAAAATTTCAACAGTAAAATCACCTAAAAAAATGTTTTTTTGAACAATAAAAAGGAAATTTTAGGTTCAGTTTATACAGAATAACATGGAATATATCTTTTGAAAATTTCATGAAAAAATATTCAGAAGTTTTTGAGGTATCCTGCGCGTTATACCCAAAAACGCCATTTGGAAAATAACTACTTTAAAGTTTCGGAAACGCCGCTTCAGCTATTGAGCGGGTATAATTCTAAAAGCCAAAACTTCTGTTCTAATGGGAATTTCAAGGAAACAATTATATCAAAATATTCAAAAAAGATAGGAGTTTAACATCTAAAAAAATTTAAATTTCTTAAATTTTGAAGCTTTAAGAGTCCTGCGACGCACTTAATCCTTTCCGACACGGAGTAATTCTATTTATAAACTTATGAAATAATGAACTGACACCAGAATTTATAAACGAATTTATTAGAAAATGCGAACTTGCTTATTTTCACGTACATGATAAAAGGAAAATTTTAATTAAATATTCTTGGTGCCATTTGTCTGTTTTGGAATTAAAATTAGGTGTCCGGTTTTTAAGGGCATCGCCCTCGAAATATTTAATTAGAATGAATCGCATAAATACCGTGAGATTCGCGATAGTTTGCATTGATTGTATCTCTCAATACGCCTCGAGTGACTTTAAAAGTTAATTAAACACCTATCTGGAAAAACGCGGCACTGACCAAGGCGGCGTTGCAATTTTGAGACCTCAATTCGAAGCGCGCTTAGCACAATGCCAAATTTAAACTTTGAACAAAGGTTTTGTTTTAGATACACTGTAGAAATAAAGGTTATTACTACGCTGAAGTTTAGTTTCATGAAATGCCAAATGAAGTTTAACTATGCACTGCCTTTATTGTCAATACCGAATTAAGTTCATCATAAACAGATTAGGATAATATTAAAAAAAAGAGTTATACGAATAGCTATATTTGATACTGTTCCATATATCTCTTTGAACTTTCATGGTATACCCGATTACACTTTTCTAATATATACAGTTATACCCAACCCTAGGTTATATAGTTTTTAAAAAAGTCTTAGTATTCTTTTAGCAACTTTTTTTTTTTTTAATAATACAATTACAAATTCATATATTTATTCTACGGAACCCTCTGTGCGTGAGTAATGCTCGCACTTGACCGTTTATTTAAATGTTATTTATATTCTCATTTTTTATATTATAATATTTTGTCTTTAAATTAGTTAATTTAATCAATTGCCCTTCTATTTATTTTTTTTTTGTATAATTCTTTATTTTATTTTTATTAATTTATTCATATTCTTTATATTAATTTTGTATTTACTCAGTAATTATCAAGTTTATTGCTATTTTTTCATTCTACTTCAACTAAATGTTTATCTAAGTCATTTCTTTATTTTTTCAATCAATTTCATTCTTTTTTTGGGGTAAAGATGGCAGCACCAAACATTATTGTTAATCATCCAGTTCCAATTTACATTTTTTCCTTTCTCACACCAGATGGCAGCAAAGTTATGGGTTTCATTTAGATAATCAACTGTAGGCCCACATGTTAAAATAGTCCTAACTCTGTTTTACCATCCAGTCATGCTGCAGTTATGCTTCCTAGTATGTAATTTAGGTATTTTGCTCTATTAATTTTTAATATCCTGTGTGAGGTGTATCTTTTTTAGATCTCTTGGATTTTTATTATCTATTTTCTGTTATTTTTGCGTTATAAGGATCTAAATTTATTGATTTTAGGCTTAATGCCGACAAAATTGGATGAAATAACGCATCTTCTATGAATGAACTCACAAGCTCCTCTGAAGATTCTGTGAGTTATTCATAGTTTTTTATTTTACATACTGGTTTCCCATGTTCATTTCTAATTCATCTTTAGAACTTTACCAATTTATTCATATATTTGTGATTTCAATTTTATTATATATATATGTGTATGTATGTATATAATAAAGATGAAATCACAAATATATGAACAAATGGTAAAATCCTAAAGGCGAACAAGATATGAACATAGGAAACCAGTATGCAAAATAAGAAACTATGAATAACCCACAGAATCATCAGAGGTGCTTGTTGGTTAATTCATAGTGAAGATGCGTTATTTCATCCAATTTTGTTTGCATTAAGACTAAAATTACAAAATTTAGCACCTAATAGCGCATCATAAAATAAAATAAAATAAAATACCAAGAGATCTAAAGAAAGATACACCTCACACAGGATATTAAAAATTATAAGGGCACAATACCTCAATTACAAACAAGGATCCAAAACATCATAAAGTTGATTCACAATTTTTAAAACATGTCAGGATGCAATCAGATTTAGGACTATTAGAATATGTGGGCAAAAGTTGCTGAGAACCAGAATATTGCTGCCAGCTGATGTGAAAAAGAAAAAAAAAAACTATATTGTAATTAGGTTTTTTAAAAAAATGTTTAATGCTGCCATCTATACCCATAAAACAGAAATTAAATTAATTGAAGAAATTAAGAAAGGAATGAAGATTAATTTATGAATGAAAATCGTATATAAAAAAGGCTAAATTTGAAATATACAAGATTTTTAAAAAATTGTAAGAGAGAATGAGAATAGTTTTGAGCGGGAGGGACAACAAACAAACATTTATATATAGTTAACTAAATGATTAATGCTAAAGTAGGTACATTTGGATTTGAAGTGAATAAGATAGCAATAATGGCACTTAATCAACCAGATGAAAACAAATTGAAGACTATGGAAATAATATATGAAAAATGCACCAGTGCAGCTATGAATACATGTATTAAGAGAATTAAAATGAACAAAGTGAAATTGAACAGCTAAAACTAAGCTATATTAATTACCAAGCTAAAGTTACCTTTTACTTGATAAAGAGAGTACCATTAATATATATATATATATATATATATATATATATATATATATACACAGGGTGTTCACTCTCAACGGTGTCCAATGCCTAATTCCTAAACCGTTAGTCATAGACATATAGTTCCAGTTACAAAAATGTTGTTTATGAGGTAAAGAAATATTTTAAAAGTAATTTGGGTCAATAAAAACATTTCTTTAAAAAAATACGAAATTTATATTTTTATACTGTGCCCCGGTCCTATAAGTTATATTTAGTAAATTTTTTCTATTACATTGACAAGTAAGTCAGAAAAAGGTCCCGTTCAAAATTGACCGAGTTATAAAACTTTAAAAATGCATGACTTATACCACTTTTTTGCGTAAGAACACAAATGAGTTCGACCATGTTTTGAGGGGTCATATACCAAGTGCTTAAAGTATTCGAAGAACTAATTTCATGTGTATCTGTGCTTTGAAAAAAAATCGTACAAGTATTACGATTGAGTTAACTTTTATTAAGTTTCAGATTGGCTAAAATAATTGTATTTTAACATATGTTTTATTTTGTAAGGATTTGAGACTGTTTCTTTTCATGATTTCTTTCAACAAAAATTATGTTATTTATAAGTTTTTATTTAACTTCAACTATTGTGTGTATGTTTTTCCAGTTCAAAATTTGTACTCGAACTTTAACTCACTTTCAAATATCCGATCGAGATTAAATTTTACATACTGGTGTAAATCCGATGACAATCTAATATTATTATGATTTTCGGTGGTTACCATTTATACTAATTTTACAGGACAACTCAAATTATTTCGGATACATTGCGGCCTAGAAGCTTTAGAAAAAGTTTTAGATTAGATAACACAAGACTGCGATGGTTATGTTTTTAAGCTTTTATGTATTTTTTAGCACTAAATCCGAAAATTACCTTAATTTTTAGCCATCATGTCAGGATTTTTTGCAAATCATAAATTGTCAACGTTAAAAAGTATCAAAAATCGGATACTATAAAATAGAGGAGAAGGCTGTGTTTTTTAACTGTTGATAATTGATTTGTATGTAGTTTTTAGCACTGAATCTGAAAATGACCTTCATTTTTAACCATCACGTTAGAATTTTTTTTTGCAAATCGCAAATGTCAAAGTTAAAATATAGGGAAAATCTGATACTATAAAACATATGTAAAACTTTATTTTATTTAATTCAATAATTTGTTCTATTTTTTTGGCTTATACTGGGATTCTTACAGCTAAACAGCTGAGGGTTCCGATGAGGTGGGGGTTCAATTTTAACTTTGAACTTTGAAATTTACAATTAGCGAAAAATCGTGACGTGATGGTTGAAAATAAAGGTCAATTTCGGATTCAGCGGTAAAAAATAAATAAAAATCAACTATAAAAAGTTAAAAACACAACAATCACATCTATTTTATAGTATCAAAATTTCACTATTTTTTCTTTTTTTAACTTTAAAATTTACGATTCGCGAAAAATCTTTACGTGATAGTAAAAAATGAGGGTCAATTTCGGATTCAGCGACACGGAATACATAAGAATAAATTATCAAAAGCTAAAAACATAACATAATCCAACTTATGCAGGCTAGTGTATTCTAATAACATTTTAAAATGCGTATCATTTTGTAAAGAATTGAGGCTGTTAATTTTCATCATTTTATTTAACAAAAATTTCGTTTTTTTTTTCTTCTTATATGTTTATTACAAATTGCATATTTTGCATTAATATGTCAGAATGATTAAAGATTTCAAATTTATATTGCAATGTCAATTTTACTTTCAACCATTATTATTTTTTTTTTATATATAATACTTGACTAAATTATATCTCTATTAAATTTGTGAATGACCCCAAATTTGCTGCAAGAAATATGCTCCAACTTTAAACAGCTATTACTAGGTCAATTGTAATTGAAGAATAACGGGACTTTTTTGTCTTACGTATCAGTGTAACAGGAAAAATTTACAAAATTTAACTTATAGGACCGTGGGAACGTATAAAAATTTTAATTTCGTAATAAAAAAAAAAATGTTTTTCAATGTTTTCCAAATCGCTTTGAATATACTTCTTTACCTCTTTTAAAACATTTTTGTAAACTATATGTCTATGACTAACGGTTTAGGAATTAGCCATTGGGCACCGTTGAGAGTGAACACATTGTTATAAGAACTTGGTTAATATTGTTATATGAACTCGTAAGATAAATTTTGATTCAAAGGTATTATATATATATATATAAGTATATATGAAAAAAACCCATTATAAGCCAATGCAAATGATCATCTACTATTGTGAATATGCAAATATATTGGAAGTTCCCTAATGTGAAGTAACAATGTAAAGTCGAAATACTGATACACAAAACAAATTAATTTTGAGATAAACTTTAAAAAAAATCTTATGAATATTTTTTTAGTTTTGCATCTTATCGCAATGTAATTATCTTCAATGTCTAAACTAGACATTTTTAATGAGCCTCCGTTCATTTTCACATGCTTTTATCTAAATAAAAATAAAAAAAAAATAATTTTTTTTCATGAAATCCCTCATTTTTCTTCAAAGCCCGTTATTTCTTTAAAAAAAAAACCTTTTTTTTAAATTTGAAAAAATAAAACTTTCTAATAATATTCTATATTTCCATTGCTTACATTGTAATATACTTATTGTTAATGTCTAAATGAGATATTATTACTATTTATGAAGCTACATAAATTTTCATAAGATTCTTTCGAACAAAAAATACTTTTAACCTTTACCGGCGCGGAGTAATTCTGTTTATAAACTGATGAAATAATAAACTGACACCGCAATTTATAAACGAATTTATTAGAAAATACGAAATTGCTTATTTTCATGTACATTATAATAGGAAAATTTTAGTTAAATATTCTTGGTGCCGTTTGTCAGTTTTGGAATTAAAATTAGGTGTCCTTTTTTAAGGACACCGCGCCGGAAAGGGTTAATCAAATTAAAGAAAATGTTTTCCCTGAAAACTGCAGTTATGTGAAATATAATTTATTCCCCAATAATTTCCTGGATTTACAACTTACTGTAATACAGTGTTATTATAATGAAGAATTTTTTTAAATTCAAAATATCTACCACTTTTACGACCAGTAATCTTAATTCTATTTTATTACGGAATGTCTGCTATTACAAAGATTACTATTCTGAAATAGTGGTAGATATTTTGAATAAAAGACTTCCTCAAGTTGGCAACACTGTTGTGATGTAATATAGTTATCGTTATCACGATGGATTAAATGAGATACAATTTTTATGTAGCTACATAAAATATGTTTGTCATAATGGCTAAATGATGAACTACGCTCAGGATTACTAGTTAGTAAGCATTAGTTTAAAAATATGTAGTTTTCAAAGCATTTTAAAGTTAGTGAGTTTCATACCGTTTATAATTCACAAAAGGTTATCTAATTACCCGACTGAAAAGAAGGGTTATGTGTTTCACGCGTATCTGGGTATGTGGATTTCTTTATACCCTCGAAACATCCCAACGGCTGGATGGATTTGAATGAATGAGGTCTCTATCGATTCGTCTTAATCTTCCGATGGTTATAGGCTAGGTTTTGTTTTTATAAATTCAAAATGGCGGCCGTAAAATACAAAATGGCGGTAGAGACGAAAAAAATCTTACGCACCCTATTGAGTGACATGTCATTGGATAGGTCTTTCAAAATGAAGACGATGTTTCATTGACTATTTTACAGTCAGAAGCTCCGTTTAAATATTACACAACCTGGAAGTTGTGTAGGCAGAATCTCTAGCTTTACTGCAACTCTAAGCATCATAGACATCCATAGGCCTCATCAAAACAGTGTTTATAGATAGGAACTAACAATTAAACGCAACTTAAATGTCATCAATAGAAGTAAATTAAAAAAAAAAAGTATGTAATATAAAAAAAATAGTTTCACATTGATGAGAAATAATTAATTAGTTCGCAGTCGGGTTTTTTGATTTTTTAAATTTAATTTTTTATTTCATTTATTTTAATACACTTAAGGTACAAGGGACCTTCAAACTTTTTTTTTTCATTTTCAGTCAAATACTATTCAATATACATTATGGCACACATTTATCACACAAGAAATTAAAAAAAGAAAAATTTTGGGGAGAAAAATAATGAATTTGCCTGAATATTTTAAACGTTACGAAGAACTTTTCAAAATGCCCCATGCGCATTCCATATCAATTAAAATCCCCAATTTTTTATGCAAGTTTAGATTATATATACAAATAAAACTGTGCATCGGATTTTATATACAGTGAAACCCCGTTATCCGAAAAGCATGGGACCAAAGCATTTTCGGTTAACCGGGTTCTATAGGAATTTTTGGATAACCGGGATTCCATAGGAATTTTCGAATAATCGGGAGGCTTATGGTGAAAAGCTGTGATCGGTATGTTGAAGTACAAGTTGCAACAGCACCAGATGTTGTTATTTAAAAGGTGGCGTGATAAAGCAGCATTGAAAGATGCAAAGTTGAAAAACAAAAGAAAATCACAGCATATTTTGTAAAAAAATGAAGAGTCATACGGGTCTATCTAATAAAGTGCACAAAATTACGCAATGGACAAAATAAGTAAGTTGACTCTGTTTATTTAGTTCATAAAGAACATGCTTTTTTAACACTATTTCTACCAATGTCCAATAACACCTTTCAAAGTTTTGATTTGTACTTATTTTCCTTTCAATTTTTAAAGATAATAAGTATTAAAACAACTCTTCAGTGTATCCAAAAATGATTCGGAATTGTTTTGATTCAGTAATCATAAATCAAATGTTTACTTCCTGACAAAGGATTATAAAACGTTAAAGGTTGTAAAAATAACCATTCTGAACGATTTTTTATTTCAACTCTCATGAAGTGTATGCATTATATTCGGAATTGTTTTGATCCAAAACTTACAAATAAAATAGTAATCATAAATCAAAATATGTTAAAAGGTGTCATTTGACATCGGTAAAAATAGTGTTGACAATAAAAATTTTCACATTTAAAAAAGACTTTGAGGTTTTAAGGTCTTTCGGTTAAGCCGATTTTCGGATAAACGGGATTCGGATAACCCAGGTTCTTTCTGTATTTGAACATAAAGATAGGGGAAAAAAATCTTTTCTAAATTTTATGAAATTTTCAGCATTTTCGCATCCTATTTCTGCAATTAACTAACTTTAACTTTTCCATTTATATTTAGTTAAAAAAAACAAAACAAAACAAAAAACACGCACGGATTTATGACACATATAGGGTGGTTCAAAAGGTCATGTCCAAACAGCACGTGTGGGTGAGTTAGGTCATGAGGAGCAAGAATTACATAGGAATTGTAGGGAAATGTTGACAGGCACATGTTAGAAAATCGCCTTTAACAATTAACTGAACAATTTTAACGCTCTTAAAAATTTCAGCGACCTTCATTAGGATGTACAAAGAGATAATATTTCAAATTTGAATGAAAAAATCTCATTTATTACACTCAAAGTAAGTAATCCTGCGCGTTCTAGTGCCGGAGAGGAGAACGGAAATAACTGTGCTGTGTCTGTCAGGCCTATTGCGACCGACGGAAGCAATAGCAACATAATAACAAAATATCTTAATACACTTATGATGTGTAAATGATAGGGTCGTGTTCGAATACCTTAAAAGTATTGAAAATTTTGTTCGAAGATGCTATAATGTACTGATATTTTTAGTAATGCATTTCCGTGGAACACCTTTTTGTGTATCAAATGTTTACTTCCTGACAAAGGATTATAAAACGTTGTAAAAATAACCATTCTGAACGATTTTTTTATTTCAACTCTCATGAAGTGCATGCAGAATATATGTGTGTATAGAAATTCCGGGTCCAAATTAAAAATTTATGAACCACATATAGAAATTACGAACCGACATTTAGTTTGGAATTTATGGGTAGACTTTAAAGGATTGAAATTACATCCTATTTAATTCGTACAACTCGTGAGGTCAGCAACAAAATTAAAAAATAAAAGTTTTTTTTTTTTTTTTTTTTTTAAAGGGATCTTAGTTTTTCTAATGTTTTGTAGCACAGGCCTTTCCGAATTTTTAGAACGACAGATAGCATTCTGAATATATGTATGTGAATGTTATTTTATATCAACTTCATGAAGTCCATGCAGAATATGGGTGCATAGAAATTCCGGATCCAAAATGAAAATTTATGAACCCCATATAGAAATTCCGAACCGACATTTAGTTTGGAATTTCGATAGGCTTTAAAGGATTATAATTACTTCCCATTTAATTCGCATAACTCGTGTGATCAGCAACAAAATTAAAAAAAAAAAAAAGTGTTTAAAAAACGGGGATGTTAGTTTTACTGATGTTTTGCAGCACAGGCCTTTCCGAATTTCCAGAACGATAGATAATATTCTGAATAGTAAAAACGCGAATAAAAAATTATTGCTTCTTTTAACGGTATATATGTTGTAAATTAATATTAAAACGCCAAGCTATAACCAAAATGTATACTTTATAGTTCATTTTTACTTTCTTCTATCTTTATAAGAAGAAAGTATTGGATTTATGAAAAATTTCTGCTTCCCGTTTTTGACGGATTTATACGTTTTAGAAGGTCTCGAACACGATTTGACAGTTTTAGAAAATGTCTGTCAGTGAGTTTGTCTGTCTACATTTGACAAAAATTTTGTGCGAACTCAATCTCAAGAACTAACTTATGCACGGAATTTAATAAAACTTTAGATTCAGTTTGACATTGATACAAATTGGTGCTGAATAATTTTTGGTGTAAATCGGCCAAAAGGTGGCAATGCTATACTGCATTTTTCACGATTTCCACAATAGATTTATAGATATAGTTCTGAAGATAGATATAGAAATTTCAAGAGATTCTCAAGAATAAATATATTTTTCAAGAACTAATAAACGAATTTTTCTCAAACTTTAGATTCTGTTAAGATGTTGACATAAGTTTTTGCTGAATTAGGTTTTGGTGTAAATCGCACAACAGGGGGTGCTGCTATGCTGTATTTTCAGGATTTAAACGCCTTTTATGATAGTCATATCTCAAGAACTAATGCACGGAGTTTCATCAAACTTCATATTCTGTTAGACCATGACATAAGTTGATGCTGATTAGGTTTTCGTGTGAATCATATAACACGTGGAGCTTCTATGCTGCATTTTTCACGATTTTCGCGATAGCTATATCTCAAAATCTAATGCACGGGATTTAATAAAACTTCATATTCTGTTACACTTTCACATAAAAATCCTTATTAGGCTTGGGTGTATGCTGCCCAACAGGTGTCGCTTTTATGCTCTTTGGGTTGGGAATTTTGGTTGCAGAGCGTGGGTGCCGAAATTCAATGATTTGTTTGCAAAATGTGATGAATATTATTGATCCTTTTAAAATGTACACAATTTAATGAACCTATATCTTTAGAATCCTCATGATGGGCATAGATTGTTATTTAATTTTGGAACTGTGATAATTTTGAAGTATTAACATGTATGAGATAGAGAAAAGTTTTGGGATTGGCACATCTAACTAGTTTTAAATTTTTAAAATGTTTGAAAAGCAATTCTGAGCCCTTTTGTAATATTACACTGTAAAAAAAATCCCTCAAATTAACAGAAAAGAAAACTGTCAGTTTTGGCGCCAGTGGACAACTGTTTAATTTACAGAAAATATCTGTAATTTGTCATTAAAAGTTTTTTTCTGTAAAAATTACAAAATGCACTTTTTTTACAGAAAAAAACAGTTTTTCTTTAAAACAGTTTTTATCTGTAAAAAATACAATTTTTTCTGTAAAAATTACAGATTTTTTTTACAGTGTATAATTAGTTCTAAGAAATAAAAATATTATATGACTCACGCCATCATAATACTCATGTTTGATTTTCTGTAAGTATCCATCTCTCAAAGAATTGAATATTTTTTTGTTTCATTTTCTGTAAACGCAAAGTGTCTTTCGGACAATATTATCTTATTCGATGTTGAATATGGAAATCACGAAAAGATGGTCATTTGTAATTAGTTAACTAAAATCGAAGATACGCTAGATAATATTAAAACTACAGCTTAAATGGAGATATCCGAACTTTTCATCGGTGTAGAAGGATTAATACAGGGTTTCGAAACCGAAAACTGAAATTGAACCGAAATTGTTTTTTCAGTTCATGAAACTGAGCCGAAATTATTTTTCTTCTCCTTAACTAAACCGTAAAAAAATTCCATTTTAAAAGTTTTATGAAATTTCAGTTATTGAAAAATGAAGAAATCCCTGCCGGCCCGGCCTATAGGCGGAGGTAGATTTCGAAGTTAAGTATATTAATTGCTCCAACGAAAACTAAATCATGATTAGATATAAATCCACTTTAACAGTTTTACCTGGCCGCTTTTGACGAGTTTTTATTTCATTTTTATATAATAGCTGGTTTTATCAGAATCATGTTAAGGCGGTATTAAAAAAATACTTTTCCATGCTCAACAACTCGAAATTTTCTGGCACATTTTCAGATTCATTTTTAATAGAAAATATACGAAACTTGCTGACGTGATTTTTGAAAAGATTTATAAGCGGCATGTGTTCTTGTTTTTCTTTCAATTAATTGAAACTTGATTAATAAACAATTATTTTCTCAGTAGGGCAATATTTTTCTTTCTAACACAATCGCTTCGGGAATTTCTGTTCAAAATGCCCACTTTGACAACATTTTTTGAAATATATTCTGCCTCTATAAAAAAAATCGATCATTACGGTACATTATATAGTTTCTGAAGAAGAGAATCTATCAATTGGATGCGTTTGAGAGCAAAAATGAATTTAAAAATGAGTCAGAAAATAAGCATATTGGAATTGAATACACCCTTAATAAGATGATTTTTTTCTTCAACCGCTATGTATTTTTAATTTGTTTTTGCTGTAAGAATTGGTCCTATCAAAAACTTATCTATATAAATGTTGAAGACAAGATTAAGAAGATATATGTTAAATTCATGGGGATTTTATATCTTGCGAATTGACGGAGTTATGGAAAATTTTCTTCTTCACCCCCTTTTTTTGTTTTCGTTTTTAATTTTTTTTGCGGTACGAACTGGTCCGATCAAAAACTTGTGAATATAAAAGTTGTAGATAATATTCAGGAGATGTATAATAAAATTAATTGAATTTGATATCTTGAGAATTGACGAAGTTATGAATTTTTTTCTCCCAAAAACCCTATTTTTTGCGCCCCTTGAGCCATTTTTTATTTTATCAAAAATCTGTAATGCATAAATTTTTGGCCCTAATTTTAGTAGTAATAAAAACTTTAAACTGATTTGATGTGTACAAAATTTAAGAAGTTATGGGGTTTTTTTCTATTTTCACAAAACCCCTCCCTATTTCCAGCCCCTTGGCCCGATTTTGCCCATTAACGAACGTGAACGATATTTTATGACCCTTGATTTTATGTATCAGTTTGGAAGAGATTTGCGCAGAATTGTGGAAGTTATCGTGTCCAGAAGAAAGTGATATATATAGATAGATACATAGATAGATAGACAGATAGATAGATAGATAGATAGATAGATAGATAAAGTTTTTTACTGAGGGTGGTTTTGTGTTCTAGGGGTCATGATCGGTGCAGATCTGCAAAAATATTTCAGAAATTCCAACATAGGAACGACGCCAATAGGTAGTATTTCATACGAATTCTACCTAAAATGAAAAATATCATTGATATAAGTTACTTTGCATCTTTTCTTTCTTTGTTATCTCTACTTTTAAGGGAAACAGACACCCGAAATATTTTACTTTAACTGGACCGAAACGAAAACTAGAATAAAAATTATGGTTTGAAGTCCTGGATCAATATTTGAAGAATATAATTTTGTTAATTTGCCAAAACAGTTCACCCTATCTAGAATAAAAAGTGAAGGATTTGAAAACAGCATTAGGAATGATGAAAGAAAACAAAATCTGAATTATGAAACACGAAAATATGCAATAAGCGTCCTTATACCTATATTGTATATAATTGATCGAATATAACCGACTTATATAATTGATCTTTTCTTATACTTTTATTTTTTAATGTCATATTACATATGTTACTTTGTCAAAATGATCCGGAATGATACATTAATTATACTTGAAATTTTATGCAACACTAGTCTAATTGAAATAAAAGATTTATTTTAATATCGTGGAAAGTTTATGTTTTCATAAGAATGTGGTATCTTTGCGGCGGTCACGATTTTTACAACTAAATTATATTTATTTATTGTATTATTTGTTGAATGCATTAATGAATCTTATTTTTTAAAATTTTCGATCAAAATACTATTAAAGATCAATAATATTACATCGGTACAGATTTGTCTAAATATGTTTAAAGGGCTAAAACTCAGCAATCATGAATACCACGATACAAAATTGAAAAGTGTACTAACCTGGGATTAGTTAAATTGTTTTAAATAATGCATTGTTTCTTTTTACTTTAAATTAAAGATGATAATGACAGTGGTTAGTCATTATAGGTTAGCGGGTTCACTTTATACAAATATGAAAAAAATTGAAGTTGAATACGATATTCAACCCTAATAATATTTTACGTAATTTTTAATCTATATATGATTACTTTTTTAGATAATGCAAGGCGAGAATTGTTTAACCATTATAATCTTAACAGCACCGTCACCCGAATGTGACCAAACTATGAAAGCACTGAGACCCAATGCAACTCTTACTGTTGACGTTATGTGACGCAAAGGATGAGTCACTACGACGTCTATAAGTCCATATATCCCGTTCTGTGACAAGCTTTAAGTGGCGTTTCTCTTTAGTCGCCATGTAGATGTAACGCGTGATTAAAAATATGTCATAGTAAAACGTCACAGTGAAGTTAAGTGCAGCCAACGAAAGAGACAAGCCGAGATACTACTACTACTTATCTTGGACGTCACGTGATAAAGATATGCTGGTTTCCACCAATTGTTAAACTGCCATGTGAAAAGATAGGCTGAAAAGTAGCCGAGACCGATGGAGTACCGCGGCCTGTCTCTTCCGCTAGCTGCGGAAGACACAAAAGACATTACCTTTTGGGTCACCCTTCTGATTGCGACACTTTTGACGTCACATAGACTGGCTGGGCCATTAGGGAACAATCATATAGAATTCTTAACACAAAGATAATAAATTACCATAAAGATTAAAAAAAAAATGAATGAAAATAAAGAAGAAAGTTAGCTTAGTAATCCTTACAATCAAATACCGTGCATTTTTCTCAGGATACCCTGTAAATAAACAAATGTAAAACAAGGGAAAAAAATTAATTCTCCAAATAAGAATTTTTGGCTTCCATTAAACACATTCCTCAGATTGTTTGCAATATTCTGTTTTTAACGACAATCTAGATTATATCATGATTTCTTAATATTTGCCAAGCAAAATAAATAAACCTCCCGATCATAAAAGGCAGAAGCTTTGTCGCCAAGGCAGGCTACCAAGGTAACAAGTCAGCTGTTTTTCATATCTAATAAGCGCCATCTATCAGTAATTGTTCGCCCTTGAACGGGAACCCATGTAGATTCGGTTTTCTGATTTTCGATAGCGGATGCGGGAAAAAGAATTAAGAAAGAAAGAGAGATGAAATTTCGAGTTTTCACTCGTTATACAGATAAAGAATGAGTGTATTATTTATTTTATTTGTTTTCTCTTTAGCTGTTAAAATAAAAGTTGCAACAAACAATAAAAACGGAAAGAAATATTTGGGAAAAGCCTTTTAGCATCAGATTAAGTGAACAATTAATTGTAGCATAATTTAATTTTACTCGTTTAATTAATCGTTGTACGTGAATTTCATTAATCGTTGTAATCGATTTCCTTACAATATTATCAAGAAATGGATGACTTTTTATTAGTAAGACGTTAGTAATACATAAAGTATTTAGGAAAATACATAGTAAAAATAAGTTATTTAATTTTCCTAATATTTTTATAAATTTTAATTATATAACCTTAATTACATTTTAAGATTTACAGTATTTATTATTAAATATATTAATTTCTCATAACCATGCATAGTGTATCACTGAATTTCCATTAACAGTGAACTATCGGATTTTATTTTAATATCTATTAGCACTAAGGGTAATAGGGTAAGTGTAACCACGTTTTAGGGTAAGTGTAACGACGTTCCACTTTAAATACTTCCTACATCTTTAGTATTAGGCATGATCAAGGGTTTTTTTTTTGTTTTTGTTTTTGTTTGGCGGTCTGACAGGTACACCAACTGAGATCTGAATTTAAAAAATCGTTTTTGAGTTATGATTTTTTTCTCAACTGAAGTAATGGGTTTACACTTTACCCGGGCATTCGGAGCAAGTGGAACTAGGCATTGTTTTTTTAAAATAACATTTTAGCATTTACCAATAAGTCAGATGTTACACCGTGATTACACGTACCCGTGATTACATTTACCACTTTTCACCTTATGCAGGGTGTCCCATAAAGTTTGAAATGTCCTTTTTTTTTTACCTGTTGAAGATAGATAGGAAATGTAAATTGCAAAATGGTTTAAATAAGGTAGGGAACAATTTCATGCTAATGTAGTAGTACTCCCATTAATTTTCAAAAAGTTACACGTTTAAAATTTTTATACGATCCCCTAGACAAAATTGGTCAGTTACATTTTTTCCCCTTCTGTTCTAACAAGATCATTGCAAAAAACTGCATATACCTGTAATCTAAAAAATTAAATAAATTATAATAAAGTGGAAAATATGATGTACCATATTTTGCACGATTTAAAATGCTATTTCAATAGTAAAAATAGGGACCAACCACAAATTGACGAAGGCGTACTTTAGATAAAAAATTGTTAACAAGTTGAAAAAAATTGTCCCACAAATACATTTCTACATTTCAGTAAAGCATTACACCGTCCGAGATTATCTAAAAAACAAAAAAACACGTATTTCTAAATCATAGAAACATAATTTAAAATAAGCAATTTAGAAAGCATTCTCAAATTGTTTTTTCCCTCTTCTATACTTCATATAATAATTAATCTTATAATTAATCTTATAATAATGTTTCTGTAAATATTTTGGGAGTTCCTCACCACTAATATTGTTGCAAACATCGATTATCTTTTGTTTTAGATCAACTGCATATGCATCATCGAATGTGTTTTCTTTTCTTTTCTTTTTATTTTACAATATCTTACAGATTTACATTTCTAATTTCATGTATGGTCTCCATTAGAGTTCTGTATCTGGTCGGGTAACCCGATTTTACACGAACCCGATCCGACACGCGGTTGGGTTTGCGCTAATTTTTGTTCGTTGCAGGTAGTGTTAGACTGATTTTAATTGTTTCGGGTTCGGGTCAGTTTTGGGTTGGTTTTTGACTCTTTCATATCGGATTCAGGTAGACAAGATTTTGTCCTGAATATTTTCAGGTGAAAAATGTATATGTTTGAACATTAATATTAACTTTTCTACATAAAAGGTAAAGTTTATATTAGAGATATAAAATGTGGACTACTGTTCCATGATTATACTAAGATATGGATTCTTTTTCTTTCATTTCGGATTCTGCTTGACTTTCGGGTTGATGAAATATTTTTGTCGGTTTCGGTTCGGGGGTCGGTTTGAATTGAGAGAATATTGTTAGGGTTCGGGTTGGATATAGCACGACTTACACTGGACTCTTGTCTCCATTCACAACGGCCAATTTTAAATTAAGCACAGTTCATTCAATTTTAAAGATACAGTTATCCAGTTTTCTAATGATCTTGCGATAAAAGAAAAACTTTCAACTTGATCAACTTTGCGTAGAAGGGTCTTATAAAAGTTCAAAAAGTGTAACCTTTCAAACATTAACGGAAAGATTATTTCATTAATATAATCTTATTTCCTATCTTTTGTTAAACGTTTTTGCATTTTATATTACTTACTAATTTCCAACAGGAAATAAAAATAAATAAAACGTGTTTAAACCATATGGGATACCCTATATACGCATTAAATTTCATAGAGATTTCTTAATTAGCATAAACAAATATAGTATAAACCTTCTTATCTTGAAAATGGTGTTTTATTTCTTTAATATCTATTTACCTTATAATATATCTTAAGTATTTTAAAGTATACTGTCGAGAAAAATTAAAGGAAAAACCATAAAAAGCTGCTTTATGTTATGCTATTAAATAAAGTTCAATGAAAGTAGTAGCTTGGTAGTTCAAGGTCAAAATTATCATGTATACAATGGTATTCACCTTCGCTCTACCCAGAAATATGCAAATTCCATAAACTTTACGCGCGCGGAAAGTACAACATGTCGGTGAAAAGGCACCTGACGGATTGAGAGAAATAGCGCTCAGTTGGGAGAATAGAAGTACAGCAATCATCTAAAGCTGTAAAGATTGCATTTTGGCCAGAGATGCCACACACCTTATAAAAAATTTTCTACATATCTGTAAAAAGTTTCAAAAAGTAACATAAATATTTCCCTACCCATATACATTTCCTATATGCGTATTCTAGACTATTTTTTGCAGATATAGAATATCTATATTTTGACGATGTATCAGCCGCCCCCCCCCCCCCCCACACACACACACAAAGATTGCCTGGAAGTTACACGGTTTTGGTTGGATTCAAGTCATTCAAGTTTATATGCATTTCATTATTTAGCCATACACTTATAATAGCCGTAATCAGGGACATGCAGATTAGAGGTCGGCAAAACGGCAAGGTCCTGGCCTGGTCCGAACGAAAGCTATATTAGTCCGACCCGGCTCGGTGTAAAAACCAAAAGCTCGGTCCGGGCCCGACCCGGCCCATTAAAAAATCAGCGAAATCAGGCCTGGACCGACTCGCCGCCACCTGACTAGACTCAATTTCTACAAAAATTTTAGATTTTTCTTAGCATACAATTAAGATTCTTTTGATAAATACTGCTTATATATTATTTGTGGAAAATTTTATAATACATTTTAGATTGCTGTATGCCCGCAAGCCATAGAATACAGAATAGCAATATTAATAGTCACTTCGACTCTTAACATTAAAAAAATTAATTTAGTTTAGAATAAAAACAAAAAGATGGTTAAAAATATCATAACTTTCGAAACTGAATGATAAAAAAAAAAAAAAAAAAAAAAAAAAAAAAATAGATTTTTGAAAATATTTCTCTGTAATTTATAAAATTATATTTCCAAAGATTCCGTTAATAGAAGTTTATTATCGCTATTACTATATTAAGGCCTCACAGCGTACAGGAAGAATTTTATTGTTGTTACTACTATTTTGAAAAAAAAAAAATCTTCATTATACAGTGGTGGCCAAAATTGTGGGCATTTTTTAAAATTTTCATGTTTTATAACTTTGCGTGCTTATTGAATATTAATTTTCACTTAAATACAAACGTTTATATATCAAATTCAAGGAAATTTAATGTAGAATTTAATAAAAAACATTAAACAAAACATCTGCATTACAAAAAAAAGTTACGCTTACAAAAAATAAGATCTATCTTAGATTTCGTTATATTTAAAAAAGAATGAAAAGTGATTCAAAAGAATGAACTCCAAACACTAGTTTTTTCAATGAATGAATGATGACGCTGTGAAGCTGTAATAAAAAACAAGGGTTATCCTACTAAATATTGAATGTGTAAATGTGACTTTAAAATATAATGAAATCTAAGATAGATCTTATTTTTTGTAAGCGTAACATTTTTTGTAATGCAGATGTTTTGATTATGTTTTTTTATTAAATTTTTCATTAAATTTTCTTGAATTTGATACATAAACATTTGTATTAAGTGAAATATTATATTCTTCAAGCCCACAAAGTTATAAAACATGAATATTTCAAAAAATGTTCACAATTTTGGCCACCACTGTATATTTATACAGAATATGTTAAAGATATTTATCCGGAAAGATTACGACCCCTGTATATAAAAAAAATAAAAATTGCTTGACCGACACGTCTTGGGAAAAATTAAGTCCAGTTTCGGCCCGGCCTGAGTCTGCTGAAAAAATTAAGCCCAGACTCAGACACGATGTAACTGTCCGATGCCGATCTGTAAGCTGGACCTGTTATATTTCTGTATTGTTGCTGCCAAGCTAGCATCGGCTCATGCAGCATAATTATACTTATTCTCGTCCCAGTCACTTCCATTGAAAATTGTTCATATTTTATCAGCTTAGTTTTATCCGTTAAAATTTGTTATATCGGCTGGTCCACTCACTTTTTTTTTTATCACCGGACTGGCCATTTAGTTTTTTTTTATCGATCCAGCTCGGCCCGTTTATTTTCTTTTTTATTGGCCCGGCCCTTTTACCAAATTGTTTTATTCTTGAGGACCGGCTCGTTTGTAAATTTTCCTTCATTTTGCTGGCCTGACATGGGCCCGTTCAGACCTATAACTGAGACCGCGGGGGAATCGACGGCCGTAATTTTATTTTTGAATTCTTGTTAAATAACAGGGGAAGTGGCCAAATTACTCCGCGTTTAACAAGCACAGCGTTCGTTCGCCATCTAAACAAGTGGCACAAAGATGAGAAAAAACTCATTGAAGCATGGACAGATGTATGCTAGGTATAACGAGACAGAAACAGAATAACTCGGCTAAGAAGTCAGACGAAAGTTTGGCATCATTGGCAGAATTAAACGGTTAAAATAGAAATGGGCTGAGCACATTTCAAGAAGGCAAGACAATAGATGGAGTAGAAACACCATACAATGATATCGCAGAGATGTAAAACGACGAAGGAGCCGTTCTCAGGTAAGATAGAGCGACGAAATCAGACAAGTGGATGGAGTTCATTGGATGACCAAAGCATTAGTCAGGAAAGAACGGAAAAATTCTGGGGGCGATCTGCATCAAGCAATGAATCGAAAACGGTTTTTGTTAATGATGATATATATAAACATACATAAACTAAAATTATATTGCCAAAATAAGTGGTTGTATAAATGGTAAATAAGTGTATCACTTGCATGATACTTTTATATAAAGCAAAACGAATACTTATATTGTTCTTTCTTTCTGTTTTAGGTTTTTTATCTATACAGTGCATTGAGCCCTTTTGTATTGAAATTATTTCTAATACATTTTAATACTTGATCATACGTTTCTAGCGTCCATTTTATCTTGTGATTTAATAATCCTTTTATTTACAAGAATATTTATCATATCGATATACATATATGGAGGTCCATAATTAAACAACCCTATTTTAATGTTGCCTACAGACGAAACTATTGTTCAGAAAGTTGTGAAATTTTGTGAATGAATTACACATTTAGAATACATTCGATAGTTTACAAATTTTGTTCATTAACTTTACCTGATCTTAAAGATAGCATTTCACGACATGCTTTTAGCCTTTCCTAGAACACACTGTGGTCAACTGTGGAATATGCAATCTTACTATTACAGATACCTGAAAATTATGGCCGTCATGTGGAACATATTTTGTTATAAAAAAAATTTGTAAACTATCGTAAATGCATGCTAAATGTGTAATTCATTAAAAAACAACCACTGGTGCCGAAATTTTGAACTATTTTTTTTCTCCCATACAAATTTCCCATACCTTCATTATGTTCTTCACAAAATTTAACAAATTTCTGAAGTAAAGTTTCGTCTGTATAGATAATTTTAAAATAGGGTCGTTTAATTATGGACACCCTGTTTATATTATATATATACATATAAACTTTCTGTACAATATATATATATATATATATATAAGCTATATTCTATATATTATCAATGTTCAATTTTTTTTTTTAAGTTCTCAGTCTAGATTAAATGGGTTAGATAATAGAATATATTGAAAGCATTTTATTAACATTTAATTTATTTAAATTTCTTTGAATAATGATATATAGTATGGTATTATTTATATATTAGGATTTGTGTAGTAATGCAGTTGATATATTTTAATTTCATTAGCTTTTATTAGGTTCTTCTTTTTGTGACATTTGAATAATAATAATAGTTTAAAAGTAAAATAATAGATGCAGCACCAAAAATTATGTCTTTTAAAGCTTCTATTAAAGTAATAATTTTAATTTTTTACACCAGGTGGTATTGAACGCTGATTATTGGCAATATTGTAAAATTGATATTAAACAATTTAAAATTGTTTTAGGTATTTTAAATAATGTAATTGTTTTCTATTTATATTATATTAATTGAATATATCACGGTATTTCAAAATGAATTAACTGAATCCATAGGTTTTAATTTCTGTGTTAACTTAACTGTTTTATTCACCTTAATCTTATCATGCTTTTGGATACCATGTGCGGGAGTATATTTTGAAAATCAACTGGGATTTTATTCGGTATGTTGTGTAATATTTCTTTTGCTATAAATTAAATATTTAAAGGGTTGTATTGTTTTTTCCATTTCATGCCATTTTATAATGTTCTGTTTTCATCTTGAAACTATTCTTTTGGTTATATTGGTTGTTTGGGTACAGGAGAAAAAAAATTTTCAGCATTTAGCTTTTTTTCTCACAGAAAACAACCGATTTGCTTATATCATTGAATTCTGTACTCTTGAAAACGTAATTCAATATATAAGTTTTTCAATTTTTTTTTTTCGGAATCCATATTCTTCTTTTTTTCTCCCACATTAATTCTTGTAATTAAGTATAAGACACTATTTTATACACACAGTTCTATATTATAGATTTGTGGCATCCATTTTTATTGTCAATTCATTCACAATATTGCGGTTTTTGAAGATGGTCGGTAATGTTTAATTAATGGTTATATATATATATATATATATATATATATATATATATATATATATATATATATATATAACCATTTCTGTA
The DNA here is from genome assembly GCA_963932465.1 of Maratus speciosus. Lineage (NCBI taxonomy): Eukaryota > Metazoa > Arthropoda > Arachnida > Araneae > Salticidae > Maratus > Maratus speciosus. The sequence goes on along the minus strand of OZ010787.1, from coordinate 536,205,138 downwards.
ACAGCGTCTGTTACAGGAATTTTTGTTGTTGCCGTTAAATATAAAGTTCTAGGAATCCCAGTTTTCTAGAAAAACTTCAGTAACTTTACAGATTTTTTTTTTTTTTTTTTTTTTTTTTTTACAGTGTAGAAAAGATGTTTAATAATGACCAAAGTGCATTTTTTATTGAGCTAACACAGAGAATCCTCATGTACACACACGCACACACACACAAAAAAAAACATATTACGGGGTTACAGGAATAAGTATGCAAACAATGATTCCCGGATTAAAAAAACATACCAAAAATAGTAAATAAAAATAAAAATGCAATAAGAGAACAAAATTTCTCTTAAAAACTCGAAAAAAATTAATCAATAAAATTACAAAGAGGATGAAAGCAGAGTCGTAGCGTTCGAGAGAAAAATTCTTTGAACAATTAAAACTGAAAACAATTGTTTTAATTGCTTCAAGAATTTAGTTTAGAAGTTTTTAACATCATTTCCCAGAAAGATGCTTAAAAGGGATGTTGTCATGCATGTTGCTGCATTCCTGACAAGAAATCTTCTAAGTAAATTCATTTAAAAATGAAAGCTTTTTTATTGTTTTTTATAGTGTTGCTTGACAGGTGTTTAAAGTGATGAGACGGTATTTGGCAAGTAGTATTCCTAAGAAAAACTTTCTAAATAATAAAAAATAAAAGCAATTTCCTGCCAGTTTTTAACAGTGTTTCCTTGAAAGGTATTTTAAAATGATGTGGGAAGCTGAATTTGCTGTAGAGTTTTTGATAAAAATATTTTAAAGAATTAAAACTGAAAATTCTTTTATTTCTAGATCGGCATAATTGGTCAGTGAAATTCAGTTCCTGTTGTGCAGTGCTTGCCTTTAATATTTATCAAATTCCTCATATGAATAACTTTCGCAGAAGCTTCGTTTAACTCTTTATGTACTGAATTATGAATTCATGAAAATTTTATTTTCTGAAGCATTTTTTCGTGAATTATTTAAACTACATTAGAAGATTTACATAATCATTTAATAAATTTTAGAAGGATTTCAGAAAGATTGAAGGATTTAGAAAGATTAATTAAATATGAATTTATAGGGATTTTGTAAAATATTTATAACCACACTCAAATCTTTTATTTTAAATATTTTTCTTAGTATTTTGTAGAATTAGGAAATATACAAATATAATTTTCTTACAAAGAACATTTACAAAGAAGTTCTTAGAAATGTTTCCGAATTGAAAAATCCCCCCCCCCCCCCTCCAACGCCAAGAAATCTAGAAATCTGAAAAGATGTAAAGGCAAAAGAAATAATCCTTTTATAGTTATTTTTGTTTTGTGTAACCCATAATGCTTTTGGTACAAGATAAAGTAATGTATCTATAACTCATCCTAAACTGTATTACAAGTAATCTATGCATTAAATGAATTTTATAACACGTTATTTTAATGGTACTTATAAGTACCGTCATTTAGGTAAAGAGTTAAGGGCAGTTGAAAGGAAAATTCGTGAAAAAAGTCGTTTTTTTTTCATTTTAATATTTTGAATCCTTCATCCCCCCCCCCCCCCCCCCCCACAGACACCTTTCGAATGGTATATTACTGTTATTTCTACGACAACGAGAAATTAATTTTTTTTAAGTAATTCAGTTTGCTTATATCATACATAAACATGACATATACAAACTTTAAACTCAATTTTCTTAAAATGTTGTTTTTTGAACTTCGATGTCCCTTTTTATCGAAACTACTACACATTATTGTTTGTAATATTGTCTGAATATTTAGCACGTATCCCTGATCAACCTGAAATGAACTTTTGTTACAAACATATGCACAAAATCTTTATCAGAATGTTTTTATTTGGAGAAATGCAAGTTTTTTGTTATTTAAAAGTGGTTTTTATTACAGATTAAAGAAAAAAATAATAACTAAAGAATATTTCTTTATAAAGTTAACTTCACTTTATTAGGAATTATTAATATTATGTCTATAAAATTTTTCAAGTGAATATCTTTGGTAATTTCTGAGAAAAAGGTACATTAATTTAACATGGTCTTCCAAGTGTCATAGGGCCTTCCAACTGCCTTTAAGAAAATCGCGTTTAATGTGATGCACATTGTTGTCTATTAGTGGCTTTTTGCATTTTGTGCATGGATTTTACATAAATCTTGAGTGCATGATCTGAACTGTCTTTCTGCAAAATCCCATGTCATTATGAACCGCAGAAAGCCACACGCAGCACTCTGAGTTGGAAAAGCTTAACTCATTCGCAAACGCATGTTTCGTCTGTTTAATAGTAAGCTCCACCTATGGGCGTTACTCTCGCATGTTGCAATGATTAACAAAAATGTTTTCTGAATTCGTGTTTCTATTACTAATGGTTATATATAATAATAATACTGTTTCTATTAGATGCATTTATATGCACAGTACACTTATTATATAAATACGAATATTGTGTATATTTTGAGAAACAAAGCTGTTACAACTCTATCAAGGCCGCCACCAGGTAATTGAGGCATACGCAGATTTAAAGTTTAGAAATACTATTTATTGAAACCAAAATAGGGAAGGACTGCAATGGAGCTCCTAAATTTTGCCTACGCTTTTCTGACTGAAATTCAGTTTAATTTTCAAATCAATTCACAAGATATAAAAAAATGCAAAACTACTAAATCTAAAACAAACTTACATACGCAAGGCTGGCCGCTCAACTACGCCCAAGAATGCTTTCGATGCCGAAACCACTGTCGATGTAAATAATCTATTAGCTCACAAAATCAAAACTTATGTAAATGTTACTAAATACTAGCAAAACGTGGTTGCGTCAGAACTTTATCGAACTATGGCGAAATACTTTCTTTCCAAAAATGTCAGATTTTCTCAGCTAACGCTAAATTCTAAATTTCTTAGAGCACGTGGCGAGCTTCAAATCTCAAAAGGCGAGCACCGGTCTGATATTCCTCAATAAGGCAGGACCCGACCCAATAGCCACCAATACCAAATTTCAATCTCACTTTTATACCCCGCTGATTGACCAGCATGCGTAAAACTACACCGAAAATTACGAACCGCAGATTCCGAGAAGCACAAACTCACTTGAAAAAATGACAGAAAAATGAATGACAGATGTCGCTTTCACGCACACATTTGTGCGTGAAAGCGACATCTTCCATGATTTTCTGCAAGTTTTTTACGCGTCTGGTAAAGCTCAAATATCCCCAAACTTTCAAAAGGAAAAAATACAGCTCATTTGGCTTTATGAATTTCAATATGTGCGCTTTCAATGTCATTTTAATTTTTAAATAGATTAAAGAAATAACCAAAAAAGGAAAATGATGCAACAGAATAGCAATGAAAGCTATACGACGAGGCAACAGGAATAAAAGCAAAAATTGAAAGAATGTTAAAAATACAAATTTAATGTTGAATAATGCAAAGACCCGAACACACACACAAAAGCTCCAATAGATGAAGCAGAATCTATTTATCTAGTTATCTGCAAAATTTAATTTTTAGGTGCGTTCGTAATTATAGAAATACGTAGCATCTTATAGTCGTCGTCTGGCCCGTCCATCTGTCCGCATATAACAGCGCAAAAACAACCCAGCCGAATGGTTTGAAATTCATTATATATAATTGTTGTAGAATTTTGTCGAGTCATTTCAAATTTTATGAAAATCGAATCAAAAGTTATAAAGATATTAATAAAAGTTTTCTTCATTCTATTAATCCCTATCATACGTAATTAATTCAATGATATCCCATGATAGGTAATGATTCTAGGTTGTCATTTTGATTACGTCTTATTTAAGATGGAGTCATATTATTTCCGTATTACTGAATTTAATATAATATATAATCGTAATAAATTTTGTATTTATGCGTAAAACTACAACAGCTGTTGCACTAAGATCTGAATATTTCTAAAACTAGTACGAACGCACCTCATTTGTCACGTTTGACGTACAATTTTCGAAATTGTTTGCTAGCATTTTTCAGTTAGATGTGAGGGTATTTTCGAGGAATAATTCATTGATATCCTGTCCAAGTGTCATCACTGACAGCCGTACAATGTTCTTGAGATATTACAAATTAAATAGAAAGAACGCGGAAATCAAGAATAAAAACATGATGGAAGGAGGAAAATTTTAAAACATTTATCAATCAGGTAAAGAAAAGGATTAACTGAAACAGTTCAGAGGTGCAGGTCTACTATCAAGGTGGTTGATCATTAGTGTTGCCAGGTGTCCGATTTACGCGGGATGTCCCGATTTTCAGAGTTTCCAAGACCTGTCCCACGTAACCACTGTGCGGGACGTCAAAAGTCCCGATATTTCATGACGCTCAAATTCTTTTAAATTTCTTTTGGTATAACATCCTATTCGTTAGTCTGTATCGAGTGGAACTTAATACATTAAAACTTGTGAAGACAGAATCTATGTGTAACGGAAAAATTTTATAGTCCCATCCAAAGAAATACCATAAAATTAATCTGTCTAGACTGAGACGTCTAAAACGAAATTATTTGCTACTCCTAGCGATTCTGTTGTCGCCCTGTGAAGACAGAATCTATGTCTAACGGAAAATTTTTACAGCCCCATCCAAAGGGCTTATCCCCCATCCTTAAGATCTATCTGCCTAGATTGAGACTTGTCTAAAACAGAACTATTTGCTGTTCCTAGCGATTCTGTTGTCACCCTGTGAAGACATAATCTATGTGTAACGGAAAATTTTTATAGTCCCATCCAAAGGAATATCTTAAAATCTATCAGCCTAGATTGAGACTTGTCTAAAACGAAATTATTTGCTGTTCCTAGCGATTCTGTTGTCACCCTATAAAGACAGAACCTATGTATAACGGAAAATTTTTATAGTCCCATCCAAAAGAATGCCTTAAAATCTATCTGCCTAGATTGGGACTTGTCTAAAGCGAAATTATTTGCTGTTCCTAGCGATTCTGTTGTCACCCTGTGAAGACAGAATCCATGTATAACGGAACCTTTTTATAGTCCCATCCAAAGGACTATCTTAAAATTAATCTGCCTAGATTCAGACTTGCCTAAAATGGAATTATTTGCTGTTCCTAGCGATTCTGTTATCACGCTATGAAGACAGAACCTATGTATAAAGGTAAATTTTTACAGTCCCATCTAAAAGAATACCTTTAAAATATATCTGCCTAGATTGAGACTTGTCTAAAACGAAATTATTTGCTGTTCCTAGCGATTCTGTTGTCACCCTGTGAATACAGAATCTACGTATAACGGAAAATTTTTACAGTCCCATCCAAAGGAATATCTTAAAATTAATCTGCCTAGATTCAGACTTGTCTAAAATGGAACTATTTGCTGTTCCTAGCGATTCTGTTGTCACCCTGTGATACAGAATCTATGTATAATGGAAAATTTTTACAGCCCCATCGAAAGGAATGCCTTAAAATCTATCTGACTAGATTGAGACTTGTCTAAAACGAAATTATTTGCTGTTCCTAGCGATTCTATTGTCACCCTATAAAGACAGAACCTATGTATAACGGAAAATTTTTATAGTCCCATCCAAAAGAATGCCTTAAAATCTATCTGCCTAGATTGAGACTTGTCTAAAACGAAATTATTTGCCGTTCATAGCGATTCTGTTGTCACCCTATGAAGACAGAATCTATGTATAACGGAAAATTTTACAGCCCCATCCAAAGGAATACATTAAAATCTATCTGCCTAGATTGAGACTTGTATAAAACGGAATTATTTGCTGTTCCTAGAGATTCTGTTGTCACTCTGTGTAAAAAGAACCTATTTATAACGGAATTCCAGTTTACAAGTAAAATTTCCGTTGTCCCTACGATAGGAATACTTTACAATTATACCTGCTAAATTAAAATTTTGTTTCAATCTCTAGTGACCCCGCTTTCACAGGTTTTACTGTATAAGATTATTGTGTTTATTTAGTGCATTAAAACCTGCTAGAACGGAATCGCAAATGATAGGAGAAAACTTTCATTTTAAACAGATTTTTATCTTAGCAGATATAATTGTATGGCACTTCTAACGTACGGGCAGTAAAATGTTATCGCTTAAGACAGAATTCCGTTATATACAGGTTCTGACTTCATAGGGTTTACTGCATTTTTATGTCCCAATTTAGAAGCCGTTGTCCCGCTTTTTTCCGACACTGGACATGGCAACACTATCGATCATACAACCCGCCTCTAATAAACAATTAAAGTCTCCGTACACAAAAATACTTAAAATATTAAAATTTTTACTTATTTGATTTAAAACATGCAGTGTTTAGAATAAAATGACGCAAACCGCATATTAATACAATAATTATATCAAAAGATAGTTTTTTTAAATACTGTTTGTGTTAACAATAAACAAAGTTTTAATTTTATGCATGCGACAAAATTAATCTTGCAAAACTGGTTTTGCCACGATTCTGAAGTCCAGATTACATATTTTGAAGTCTGCATTTTTTCTTTATACTGCTTATTTCGTTGTTGCCCGATTATAACAAGAAAACAATAACAACAAAAATTTAAAAAATATAATAAAAAATTTTAAACTCCATAAAAATGGATCATACTTTTAGTTAAAACTTTAAAAACGTTTCTTTTCAGATGTAGTTTGTAGATAATTTAATTTCTTATATTTTAAAAAAATAAAGACGTAAATCCATTCACTTGTTCAAAAGTTAACCTGGAAAAACCGCTAAAAAATAGTGTTTCAAGATAACTGAGTTTAACCCCTTAGGGATTAACGTCACCTACAAGAATTTTATTGGACTGGCACTATTAAAAAAATAGTTACCTTTATTTATTTAATCACGGAAACGCTCTAATTTAATATTACATTTCCTTATTCCTAGTAACAAAAATAATTATTTTAAGGTAAATGCACCTATAGTGGGCCACTATTTTTCAAGTTTAAAAACAAGCCCAAAATGCATTTCTGAAAAACGACTGAACGAAATCTTATTGACTAACAGCCTTAAACGTTAACTTTCCGAAAACAGTTTGGAATAATAGTTTTTTTTCTGCTTCTACATTTGTTCATTTTCTAGAGTGTCTTTAAAAACAGATTTTTTTGGCAAATTCTTAGAGATTTCATTAAGAGATACGTTTTTATTTAAAGCATTGTTTCTTTAATATTGTTTCTTTAATTTTGAATTAAACTGTTGTTGATATACTCTATAACACTGTAAATAATTTGTTGGATAAGCCGAAAACTTAAAGACTCATGCATGAGAAATTTACTAGGCCCATTACAGGAGCATAAAGATAACATTTTTTATTTTTCATTTTTTTTCCCGAAGAATAGGTTTTGAAACTTTGAATGTTTATTCTGATACATGAAGGTGAGGACTTGGCTAATATATATATATACAGTGTGTCCACGTATAACCTGACCGACCTTTATTTTCGCAACCGTTGGTCCTAGATGCATACTTCCAATTACAAAAATGGTTTAAATAAGGTAAAGAATTATTTTGAAAACGAGTTGGGTCAAGAAAAACATTTATTAAAAAATTACGAAATTTAAATTTTTATACGGTCCCCCGGTCCTATAAGTGATATTTACTAAAAATTTACTGTGACACTAACAAGTAAGAAAAAAAAGGTTCCATTCATCTAACACTAAAATTGGCCGAGTTATGAAACTTTGAAATGCATGACTTATACCACTTTTTTGCATATCAAAACAGATGATTTCGACCATGCTTTCAGGAGTCGTGTATAAAGTACTTAAACTTATTTCAAGGTATCTGCGCTTTGAAAGAAATCGTAAAGATATTACGATTAAGTTTTATTAGTTAAGTTTCAGATTAGTTAAAAATAATTGTATTTTAACATATGCTTTATTTTGTAAGGATTTGAGGCTATGATTTCTTTTAACTAAAATTATGTTATTTTTATAAGGTTTTATTTAACTTGCAATGATCGTCTTTCCAGTTAAAATTTGTACTCGAACTTTAACGTACTTTCAAATGTCCGATCGAAGTTACATTTTACATACTGAGTTGAATCCAATGACAATGCAATATTATTATGATTTTCGACTCTTACCATCTTATAAATACTTATATTAGAGGATAACACAAAAAAATTCGGATAGATTACCGTCAAGAAGTTTAAGAAAGCGTTTTAGATTAGTTAACATAAACCTGCGATGGTTGTGTTTTTTAACTTTTATAATTACATTTTATGTATTATTTAACGCTGAATCAAAAAAATTACCTTCACTTTTAACCATCATATCAAGATTTTTCGCAAATCGTAAATTTCAAGGTTAAAAAATAGCGAAAAATCTGATACCATAAAATAGATGTAAGACTTTTTTATTAAATTTTATTTTATTTAATTCAATAATTTATTAGATTTTTTGGCTTATACTGGGTTTCTTGCAGCTAAACAGCTCGGGGTTGGGAGGAGGTTGGGAGGAGAGGGGGGATCAATTTTAACTTTTAGCTTTTTATCTTTGAAATTTGCGATTTGAGAAAATTCCTGACGTGATGGTTTAAAATGAAGGTCATTTTCGGATACAATGCTAAAAAATACATAAGAATCAATTTTCAAAAGCTAAAAAACATGCCACAACGTAAAATTTGAAAAACAGTGTAATCTAACAGCATTTTAAAATATGTATCATTTTGTAAAGAATTGAGGCTGTTGTTTTCAATTCTTTTATTTAACAAAAAATCTGTTATTTTTATCCTCTTATAATGTTCAGTACAAATTGTACATTTTGCAGTAATATGTTAGAATGATTAAAGATTTCAAATTTATATTGCAATGTTAATTTTACTCTCAACCATTTCTTTAATATATCTGACGAAATTATATTTCTACTAAATTTGTGAATGACCCCTAATATGCAACAAAAAATATACTCAAACTTTAAACAGCTATTACTCAGTCAATTTTAATCCTAGAATGACGGGACTTTTTTTGCCTTACTTGCCAGTGTAACAGGGAAATTTTACTAAATATAAATTATAGGACCGGGGGACCGTATAAAAATTTAAATTCTGTAATTCTTCGCTAAATTGTTTTTTCGCTTCAAACATTTTTTATCTTAACCCTGCACCTAATTTTGACCGTTTTTGTAATTGGAAGTATGGATCTAGGACCAATGGTTGCGAAAATAAAGGTCGGTCAGGTTATACGTGGACACACTGTATATATGTATATATATTTCGGAATTCAATAACACTTTATTGATAATTAGATAAATGTCCTTAAGTGGCCCGATGCTGGTGCGTTTACCTTATGTACCTTTTGAAGATGAACCCCCCATTGATTTGAATCAGGGCTTTCTCAATATACGAAGATCGCCTTGTTTGAACCCATGATGCCGAACGGGTTCGCAAATATCACCGGTTCACGGCTCAACGTTTACGGCAGGCGCGACCGTAATTTTAGGAATTTTCCTACTGGACCAACTGTACGACATTCTTACAGTTTCAAACATTATAAAAAATAAGTGGTATAGCAACCCGATGTGTTGCATTTAAATTGCATGAGATCTTACGATTTTTTAAAAAATGTAAATCTAGTTTTATTATACGTTTAAGAAAAAAAAAACATAATATTAATGTCATTAAATACTGAATTTCAAGTAATATAGCCATATCACATTGTGGGTTAAAAGTTTTTTCAATAAAAAAGCACATTTTTAACGCTTCATTAGAAAAAAAATCTTCTTTTAAGATTTAACTTTTTATTTCGGTGCTGGTGAAATGAAAGTGAAACCAGATTGATGAAATTGTACAAATATGACGTCATTTCGACGAGCTTATCAAGAAACATTTCCTATTTACGAATTAAAACAAATGCTTACAAAATAGTTTTTTTTTTTTTTTCACTCAATCATTCCTCTTTTAGTAGCTTTGTGAAAATGTTAATATTCGTTGTTAAGAAATAACTAGCTGAAAATTGGTATTTTTTTATTTAAATTTATGTGGTCTAAATATAGGACAATAATTCTATAGTTTTGTAAAGGAGTTTAAAAATGTTTTTGTTCGGTCTCCTTCGTTGAATATGAATGATCTCTCTATTCTAAAAAAAAGTAACTACCACTGTCACCGTCGCCGCCGGTTTTGAATTTTTGTGACCGGAGGTCTTTCTTCGTTAATATTAAGAAAAATAATGCATACAAAAATATGAAAATCGGTAGTATTATACAGAAATGTTTGATGAACACGCTGATGCAGACAGTTTTCAAATCGAAGAATTATTTTAAGAGATATTTAATGCTAAAGTTGGACAAAATCGTTCCACTAAAAAAGTTTTATAGGAGCAAAAACTATTCATGGGAATTTAATCATATTTAGATCATTTTATACGTTTGAAGTTCCCGGTGTGCAGACTGTATTTCTTTTTTTTAATTTGACTCATTTTTTGAGGTTTTATTTCTATTTTAAATTCAAATTTTCACCATTTCTAGACATGTATTTTGCATAATTTAGAATGTGATATTAATTTAAACTGTTGCTAGCTGTATAAACAGCGCAAACAATAATGTTTGCTTCAAATAAAAAAAATATTTATACGTGTAAATAAATTAAAATTTTTTTTACACGTGACTATTATAAACAGAAAAAACATTTGGAATTAGAATTAAATAATTATGTACAAAAAGCAGGAACTTATTAAAAATTACGCCATAAAAACTATATTTACACGTGAAATTTAAGAGAGAAAGGAAATTGTAAAATAATAAATTCATTAACATACGTTTGAAGTCTTAAATAGGAGAAATTACGTCATATTTACGTCACATTACAGTTAATACATAAAATGAACACAAAATAATATTGCAAAACAGTTTAAATTTAGAAATTGGCGCAAGGCATTTATTTGATATTTTGAGAGGATGCTTTCCAACTATTTTTGTTAGGAAAGCGCAAATAATATTTCATTTCTAACAAAAGTATTTTCACGTGAATATTAAAAAGAGAAAGAATAATTTGGTCAAAATTACGTCAGATTAAAAACGATTAATTTAAAATGTCTTATTTAAAAGAACTTTCTTTTCGCTTTGTTAAAAAATACCGGGAGACAAAGACTCTGTTTACATAATGCCTTTTATATTAGTTAATTTTGAAATGTTTAACTTATTTTACTTAATCAAAGACGAAAACAGCGATTGTATTTTTGGTACTATACTTAGTTATCCCGTCGACCAAAAATCTATCATTCGCCAAACTATAAGATTAAATGCCAATAATGGTTGATCGTAAATGTCACATTAACTTGACTTTAAGCAAGTTACACGTGTCTACGTCATCAAGTTATTTTTATTTCGACTTTTTATTTGTATTTTTATTAATGTTGCACTAATTTATTTGTTCTTTCTTTATTTAAAATAAAAATTATGTCAATTTGTATAATTTGGCGATTTATATGATATGGCGAAATTGGTCGACGGGATAATCAAATAGAACCGCAGCGGATTTGGCCTTAAAATTCCCCAATCAAAGAGAAATGAATAGAAATCCGTTTATAGGGAGATCGCCACTGTTTTTTTAATTATAATTCAATCTTCCGAAATCTTTTTAAAGCCGATCAAATTAGCGTACTTTTAGAGTCTGCGGTGTCTGAACGGGGGTTGACGAGCGTAGCTCGTAGGGGGCAGAGCCCCCTAGTAATAATAAAGTAAACTCCGATCAAAATATAGGGCAATAATTCTCTAGTTTTGGGAAGGAGTTTAAAAATGTTTTTGTTTAGTCTCCTTAGTTGAATATTAATAATAAAAAAATACGAACAACATTTATAGATGGCAATTTGTCAACAGACGATTGCTTCACATTCAGAATAAGCTGATTCGTGGAGATCAAGTGCTTAAACTTAAGTTCTATTCCTTCGGAGGGGGGGGGGGGGCTTCTTAGCCCTTCGTTATGTTTTCATACTGGGTTTATAAAAACTTCAAAAGATAAAAAAGAGCAAAATCAAGACAAAAAATATAAAGGACAATGGAAAATTATTTTACCAAAGCACTTGATTAATCTTTTTTCTCATTTTTTTCCCTCTGTAACCTTTATTTTTAATTATTTCTTCATTTATTTCAAGCAAAAGGGTTAACTTCCATTTTTTTTTTTCTATTTTGATTTTGATTATATCTTTTGCACGTTTTTACCACTCATTTAAAAAGTATTAAAGACTCCTAATAAGTAAAAAGATACAGTTTTCAAACAAATTATACTAGTAATACTTGAAACTACGTTTTTTCTCATATTCGACGTAGAGGTCTGCACGGGTCGGAATTTCCAGGCCCGGGCCGGCCCGGCCCGAACGAAAGCTATCTTGGCCCGGTCCGGTGTAAAAATTGGAAGTTCGGCCCGAGCCTGGCCCGGCCGTTTGCATTTTTACAGTTCTCGGCCCGGCCCGGCCCATAGAAAAATCAGTGAAAACAGGCCCGGCCCGACACAATTTCTACAAAAAAAAAAAAAAAAAAAAAAAAAAAAAAAAAAAAAAAAAATCCGTTTTTTCTCAACATACAATTACGATTCTTTTAATGAATACTACATACATATTTATGGGAACATTTTGCAGTATATTTTACATTACTATGATGCTCGCAAAAGAGAAAACACACAATAGTAAACATTAACGATTACTTACAGTGTTTTAGTCATCGTGTCTACAGACATTTCAAAATGGAAATAAGGATTCATTAAAAGATTAATGTAGTTCATCAGAATAAAGGATTAAAAACATGATAACTTTTGAAGCTGTATAATAAAAAGTAGATTTGTGAAAATATCTCTCTCATTTTTAAGGCTTTTCTCAAATCCAAAGGAGCTACATTTCGACACATTTATGAATTCTTTTCTTTTCGGAAACGCGTAAGATTGGCAGGTATTCTTATTCAGAAGCTATCTAAATGTCGTTTTTTTCCATAGATAAAAGCAATATATCTTTCTGAAAATACTGTCAAAGTTAGAGTTTTGAATCAAATTTCCGGAAGCGATGGCACAGGAAAGGAGAAAAACGTACAGTCACGTGACAGGAATCTCTGTTATCTCTGTAAGTAATTTATCAAATATGGAAAAAGCTATTCGTTTCCAAACGCCTTCAATAGGCAGGCCTGTCAATTTTATGCCTTTATAGTTAAAAATTTTGTCAGAAAATGTGTCTGAAAGCTTCGCATTGTTGAGCAGTAAATATGAGAACCACCTTTATATTTCCAAAGATACTGTTAAGATAAGTTCATTACCACTATTAATACTACAAAACACAATGACTGTTCTGCACATCCTGAGATCGACTAAGACCAGTTCTGTCCCGGCACGAGTCTGCTGAAAAAAAAAATTAAACTCGGAATCAGACATCTTGCAACTGTACGATGCCGATCTCTACGATGGACATGTTACATTTCTGTACTGATGTTGTTAAACCCGCATCGGCTCGTGACGCACATTTATACTTCTGGAGAAAATCATATTAATTGAAAATGGCTCGTATTTTATCTGCTTCGCTTAAATTCTTATATCGGGCCGATAGGCCCGATTAATTTTTTTGCCGGCCCGGCCCGTTTGACAATTCGACTTCATTCCGCCGGCCCGGGCCCGTGCAGACCTCTAATTCGACGGTGTAAAAATTGAAATTGTTCGATTTCATACATTTTAAATTTATGTTTTATTTCTTTTTTATTTATTTATTTATTAAGTTTAAATTTTGTTCTGGAATATTAGCCGGAGACAAATGCTGAACTATAACATTGTTTTAAGTGGAATGGAATGTTATTATTCTTCACTAATAGAGCCTGCACGCGATAGAGACAGATTAAAAAAAATTCATGTTTGAAAAATAATTTACTTATTAAGTTTTAATTTCGCTATGGAATATTAGCTGGAGAAAAAGGCTGGACTCCTTATATTGTTTTTAGTGTAAATGGATTATTATTATTTTCCCGTAAGCGAGCTTGCACGCGATAGAGATAGATTTAAAAAATGCATGCTTAAAAGATAAAAAATCCATAAAAAAATGAGTAAATTGTCATACAGGTTTCAAACAAATTTTATTTGAGATTACAATTTTTTCCCAATACAACGGTGTAAAAATTAAAAATGCGCTATGTTTAGAAGTTTAAAAAATTGCAGTAGCAAAAATTGAAAAAGCAAAATTTTATCGCGAAGTGTTGTCATTCGCAAAACGATGTCAGCGTTACACACCGATACGTTTGTCTTTTATAATATAGATAATAATAACAAAAAAGACATTTTTTAGTCATTTCAAACGTTTCTGGTCCCCTTAAAAATCTCAGCACATTTATCTCAGAATGTATTTTTTCAAGATTCGTTATACCGGGCGAGCCAAAAGTTCGTTAAAACTTTAAAAACTCATAAAAAAGGAAGAGATTATAATAAAGGAGCGTGGTTTGCAAGAAAGGGCTCACAAGGTAGTCGGATTTTTGTTAGCAGCAAAAAAAAAAAAAAAAAAAAAAAAAAAAAAAAAAAAAAAAAAAAAGTTAAAAAATCACATGTAGAGGGCGCTGACGACCCGAATACACAATGAACAGGACAACAATATAGTGTCGTAAAATGTTCTGGAGGTCATGTTGAACATTTGTTATTGGAAGAACAAATGAATGAAGTGTATTGTTGTCCTGTTGTGTTTCGGGTCGTCAGCGCCCTCTACATCTGATTTTTTAACTAATTTTTTTTGCTGGTAAAGAAAAAAAAAAAAAAAAAATCCGACTAACTTGTGAGCTCTTTCTTGCAAACCGCACTCCTTTATCACAATTCCTTCCTTTTTTGTGAGTTTTTAAAATTATAACGAACTTCTGGTTCACCCGGTATTTAAAGTGATAAATGTACATTTTTATGAAAGCTAAAGTTATGAGATTTCGTACAATTACTTTTCGTTATATATTTAGTAAATTGCCTTCGGAAGTTTTGGTTTTGAGGGAAAAGTTTGAAAATATTCTCGTAGTAAAAAGTGGTCAGGAAAATAACTTTCTTTCCTTTAAAAAAACAAACAAACAAACAAAAAAAATTGTTAAAATGTTTTGTAAATTCTGAAGACAAATTAATATTTATTCATTTCTGCGTTCAAAAATGAAAAAGCATTCTTCTTTTAGGAGGTATATCCCTTTAAGATCTGAAGATTTTTGGTAGAAATTGAAAGATTTTGTGCTTTCCCCTAATTAATAGGATCACCATTGATTGAAAAAAAAAAAAAAAAAAAAAAAAAAAAAAAAAAAAAAAAAAAAACCTGATGTTAGGTTATGCCAAGGAAGGTTCCACACAATTGTGTGGATGCAGGCTCGGCTTTAAATTGCACAAAAAGAGGAAATTGTTTCTTCTTTTTCTTTAGGATCACCAACACAATTTTGTATGTCAGGTTTTAAAGGGTAATCAGTTTTTAAATATGGTTAAAATTAATCATTTTTTTAATTAAAAAAGTAATTAATTATTTTTTAAAAAATACTAGTGGATCCATCGTGGGCTTTCCGGTATAGGTGAAAAGTATTTATTATTATTTTTTTTATTTGAACTCTGATAGGTTTTTTATTAGGTTTAATATACTCTTAATATTGCCCAGTAGTAACAACACCAAAAAAACATGAACATGAACTGAATTTAGGGAGAGAATTGTTTAGTGAATAGCTGTCATTCCATTCTGAGAATACATTTTATCAGGAATAGAAAGACATTCTAATGGTTATTGATTTTAACAAAATCCCACGCATTCTTATCATGATTTCTTTCAAATAGGAAAATGTATAAATAGCCTTGTTAAGTTTTACTTGGGCTAAAAGCATCCACATGCATATATATATATTGATAATTCTGTTCACGGCTGTCTTCCGCGTTCTAGTATTTATCGATTTTTCGAATAAATATTTATAAATATATTTTCAAACTTTTCAGAGGGATTTCTTCATTAGTATTTTAAGGTATATCTCTGTATGAGTCCAAAGTAGAAGAAGGAAGAAAGTGTTTACTTCTTTCAAATGATTTGGGCGATATACAGGGTATCCGTGTGGAACACCATTGGAAACAGGAAAGGAAACATACAAATGGGATGTATTAGATGAAACAATTAGAAAATACTTAAAAAACTGTCTATTTCTAGAATATTTCAGACATTTTTTTTATTTCATTGCTTTTCAAAATAATTACAGAAATAAGCATTCATATTTTATAGCTACTAGGAGATACAACTTCCCGATGACACCCCCCCCCCCCACCCTTAAAAAAACCCCTCTAATCGACTTTTTACATTTAATATATGTCTTTAGATTTTCCATAAATGATGTCCAAGGCTAAAAATTCTCAAAAAAAAAAAAAAAAAAAAAAAAAAAGCAATTTTTTTATTAGCTTAAAAGAAAATACCGAGTTTTTAATGTTAAATACCGCAAACCGCATGCTTTTATCTTCATTAGATCCAGAGATATAACACCTTTTGCCTTGAGAAGCGATGCATCAGCTGTCCGCTGACAAGAACTTTAGCTCCGTTTATCTCAGAATGAATGTTTTCACGATTTGTCAACTTTAAAAGAATATATCTAAAGTTCCTTGCAAGATATATGTATGAAATTCTTAACAGAGATTTTATGCTATATTTCCAACAAATTGTCTTCGGGATTTTTAATTTTGAATGATAATTGTGATAATATGCTAATTAATGCAATCACTCATAAAAAAACTTCATTTTTTAAAAAAATAAAATTCCTAATCAATATTTTAAGAAATTCTGAAGCCAAATTAAAATGGCACATTTTCTGTACACAAAAGTGTAAAAGTTTTGTAAATCGTGTAAGTACTTCCAGAGTTATATCAAAAATTAAATATGTTTAAAATTTTACAATTTAAATTAAAAAAATATTTAAAATGTTTCAGATTTCTTTTACATGCAATAGCCTTATTATATTAAAACATATTTCAGAAAAAGATTTCATAACAAAATCTCTATAAATAAAAAAAAAATAGAATTTTGAGCCCCGCACTCTAAAAACGACATTTTCAAAATTGAGCAAAAAATACTCAAATCTGAGTATGTCGGATAGTCTAAATGGCTCCGAAACAAAATTACTCAAGTTTGAAAATCATATATACTCATTTCTGAAAACACGGACATACTCAAATATGAGCACATGATGTTTTATTCTTGAGTTTGTGCATGCTCATATTTGAGTATGTCCGTGTTTTCAGAAATGAGTATATACGATTTTCAAACTTGAGTAATTCTGATTCGGAGCCATTTTGACTATGCGACATACTCAGATTTGAGTATTTTTTGCTCAGTTTTGAAAATGTCGTCTTTAGAGTGTACGCAACATGGTACATAGCTAATCCTAATTTTAAGATAACTTATAGAAATTACGTGTGCATACAATAAAAATAGGGATAAATATTTCGAAATAAAAAAATTAATGAAATTACCTTCAAAATTTTCAATAAAATCTTGCAAATTCCACCTGAGAAGTGACCACCTGAAACAAAACGTTTCATAACAAAATGAAAACATCGATTTGCTCAGATTTGAAAGTGTCATTTTTCTCAGTGCGGAACCCCTTAACAACACCAAAAATTATTTTTTTACGTAACATGTGAATTATGGGTTCTAATAAAGTTTTGAAATTTATTAAAAGAGATACTTTTGTATTAGCCGCAAGCCAGGAGTTAATAGTCGAAGAAGTCGCCAAAGATTTCGGTACTTACAACAATATGTTGGATTCTGATCATTTCAGTAATTTAAGCGCGTAGTTCAGTTGCATGTCTGCAAAATTTGTGTTTTATTTATATTATTTAATTATTTTAATTATTTATTGATGAAGTTTTAATTTCTTTAGGAAGTATTAGTCGAAAAAAAACCTCGCTAAACTATTTATATTATTTTAAGTTCAAACAATTTGAAATTTTGGCCGCACGCGATATAGATAGATTTAAAAGAAGTTCATGCATGAAAATTATCTAATAAATAATAAAAAATCAGTAAATTGAGATACAGCTTTCAAGAAAACTGCATTTGAAAGAACGTTTACTTTTTTTATTCGAAGGTGTAAAAATAGAAATTGTGCAAAGCGAAATTTATTCTTCAGGTGTTGCCACCGTCAATATGATGTCAGCGTTACTTATACAGACATGTTTCATTTTTTAGCATGTAAAGAAAGGAAACAAGCTAGTAAGAAATATTTATAAATGAAAAAGGTAATTCCCCCCCCCCCCCGGACTACCTTAATCAATTCTTTCTGTCATGTTGAATTCACACCAGAATTGTCGATTTTTTTTAAACTTAAAAATAACGAAATGCAATTTTACGGGTCCTCCCTATCCGCAAAGATATAAAACTAAAATAAAATTTAAAATATCTGGTTCCAATCTTGATTAAAATTAAGTGGTACATAAATATCCCACCTCACTTCAAGAAATTAAAGGTATTCGCTACCCCTTTGAACAGTTCTTTTTAATTTTAATATTTTACAATTTCCTTTCGACATATTAAATTTTTTATGGGGTGAAAATGATTTTATCATGAAAATAGACAATTCTATTAGTACAAATTGAAAAATTAATTTAAAAAGAAGAGATCAAAGAAAATTTAAAAAACCTATTTTGTATATTTTTAACACTGTTTTTATAGGTGTTATCTGTAAAGGACCAGGTTTCTAAAAAGTGAATTAGTTTACGAGAAAATAAATGTCATGGTATATGTAAAAATAAGGTAACTAATAATAATAAATAAATAAATAAACAAGGCAGATACATAATATTTTTATTTAGAAGAAAGTTTTAGATTATTTAAAATCCTGTTCTTAATTTTATAAAACGCATTATAAGAAACTTTAATAAAAAATCAACTCAAATGAGAAATATATGTTGAAGGTTTAGGACTTTGAACATGCTGATATATAGAAAAGTTGGTTGGTTGTGTTTATGACGGCCAATTATCAACACGAGGGATATGGGCCCAAAGGAGGGAGGGTGCCCTCCGTGGAAGTCTTTATAAGCCTATTTATGCAAGGAAAATCCAAGATTCGAAGAAAACAACGGAAGACTGAACGATCTAGCCGAGGGGCGCGATTGAGTTCGAACCCAGCACCTCCTGTCTACCAACTTCGAGAGCAGAACCTCTCGGCCACTGGTGGGGCGATATGTAGAAAAGACACAGCAAAAAATGAATTTAACGATTTTATTTTTGATTTATTTAAGGATACATGGATGCAACAACAACAAAAAAATCGTATATATTTATAATTCTATGATCTTAACAAAACTTCGACAGAATATACTAGGCATATTTTAATAATATGAAGCGAAAAATACGGAAATCGATATTTTTTATCGCTTGTCGCCAAATTATGGGTAAAAAGTTTTTTAAAAGATCAAACCAGGTTTTAAATTATATATATGTTATAAAATTGATAAGTTACTCTATAACTTTTATTCTATACTTCCCTGAAACCATCCAATTAATATATTTTCCCTTAGTTGCTAAATTAATTTCTATATCTGCCCAAGTTAACACTTCAAATAGTTAAAAACAGATAAGAGATATAAGTCACAGTAATGACAGCCTAAGTGGCCATTACCAAGTGTAACCTGTTTTCTATACGTCTGAGTCCAGTTTGAGAACCTTAATTGCAGACATGTGTTCGATGTCTCGAACGCATGCTAAACTTGCCTCTATACTTCAAGTCCCAGTTAAAATCTCAAGTAGCGTGCAATGCATGGCCATATTTATAACTTTTAAGTCTAGAAGAGCATGGGCACTTAACATATACTGAAGTTGAAGCCAATTATCCAAAATTTACTCCCGAGCATCTGTCTAACATAAAAATCCGATAAGGATATAATTAGCAACAAAGTGCTCAGTGTGCTTCTTGTAGCAAAGTTTAAGACTTAAAGGCAGTCTTCTACTAACCGCCCTTGTGAACAGACACAGGTGTCGGAACGGCTAGGAATGTTCCCGGAGAACCGCGTTATATGACTGCTGACTTCATTCTAGATTTTCCTATATACTCAATAAAAAGCTGTAAGCACGAATTGTGTGTTTTTTAATTAAGAAATACACCAGCCACGACTCCAAAACATAGTTTATAAGATACATATATATATATAAAACCATCAAAAACTATTACAAATTACCAACAATGTTTTGCAAAAATTGTGAAATTATAAATAATAAAGAAATTTATTATTTATTTATTTATTTATTTATTAAAAGCATGAAAATCTACTATTTGATGTCTAAACTGAGATTCGAAGTCGTTAAATGACAGAAACATCCTAAATATATCTCCATTTATTAACTCGAAAACTTAAACATTTAATTTGTTTCACTCAGCCAAACCCCAAGTAGAAAAGGAACTTCAATTGGAAAATCTTTCGACTATATATAGCTGTCGCATTAACATTATATTAGACGTATATACATGTGCTATTCCTTAAATGGAATTGGAAATAAAACTGTTTTACATCAATCGTATTCCTAACATCAAAACAAATCAAGGCCTATAAAATTCAGAATAAATATAAAGTTTATGCAAGGCAGATTGTATTTTTCTTTAGAGTCCGTATTTACATGGTTCAGTTGCATTATTCAATTGCATTTCCTGGCTGCTTGAAACACCGGAGCATCCCGAGCCACGGAATTGCCCATTTTCCTCTCCCACTTTTCATTATTTCTTTATGTTACCTATTCACTGATTTCTGGGTTACTTTTTGAATTCCTTGATAAATATTTTTCTGACTCGTTATTTTTTATTAAGAAGTTTAAATTAAAAAAAATTCCTTTTCATGTCTTATGATAATGGATTTCGAGTTCTACTACTTACGAAAAGAAATTTTTACCTTAATTGATTGTAGAATTCGTAGTAAATGTTTTACGATTAAACAAAGCTACGATTATTATTAGGAAATAGTGGCAATTTAAAGTAAGGTGAGGGAGAACCCTGCAATACACAAAGAGACGTAGGAATAAAAAAATATGGGAGTAGCTTAATATTTCATTACCAAACAATCAAAATAATTGGACAATTAGAATTATTAATAATGATTCAATATTTACAAGAATAATGACTCATTCAGATAAATTATTGATAGCAATAATATAAAATTAATATTTTAATTAATGCCAAAACAATAAATTAATAATTTAGTAAGTAAAATAAGAAAATAAAGCTTTGAAGCAGCTCATGCAAATTTTTGATTAAAAAACTTTTATCGATTTTGAATGGGAACGCTTCAGACTCATGCCTCTTTACTAAAGCCCTAAATACATGCAAGACACTTACTTACATTTAGGCTTGATATTAGGAAGTTAGAATCGGGAACTCATAACACTCATCAGTCATCTAAACGATGCAATTAAAATAAAAGACGTTTTTTAAAAGTTACAAAGGTGACGGGTTTCCGACAGATTTACGCTGCTTAAAAGCTATTTATTCAATAATATCTTTTGTTGTAAAAACCTGTTTCGGTAAGACATGAGAAGGCTTCACTGCTGAGTAAGATAATATAAAAAAAATAGAGAAAACAAAAGAAAACAATGGCTATCGGTTAAAAAGCGAGTTACTAAAAAATATCTAGAGTACTCAAATAAAGTAAACTGTGTTCTGCATAACTAACCATGCGTTTGTGTAAAAGACAATTTCAGGGGGGAATAAAAAGTAGAGAGATATACAGACAGATTTCGCTGAATTGATGATTTGTGTATTTTAGGATCTATCCTATTTTTATCATTTTGTTAAACAATTCTTTTAAAAATTATCACACCATAATCAACATTGCCCAGGAGCGGGTCTGGCCAAAAGTCCGACATAGGATTGCCTCACGTGCCGAGCTCGGACCAATTTTTATAACTCAGCCTCAGACAGGGTAAGGAACGGGCTTATTCTTTTTCGGCACATCTGGGCCGGGCTTATTCTTTTTTTTCTACAGACTCGGAATGGGCCTGCATTTTCTTCTTTCCAACCGTGTCGAAGCGGAATTTTTTTTATCGTAAAAATATGGTGATAATATACTACTTTCGCATTTGTTAATGCAATCTTTATAAATTTATTTTATTTTAATAAATTAAAAAGAAATATTTTTAAAAATCTATTTTTTTTTCTTAATAATGTTTTAAAATTATGATTTTCTATAATGATAATTTTCTCTTCTGCTAAACTATATTAAAATTTTTACTGAGCTTTCGTTAGATGCACTTACCAAAGTAACCTTTATTACTAAAAATCCATATTCCATGATTTACGAATACATAACCTAAAGAACGCTGGTTTTGCATAAATATGTATGCAAGCTTATGTACAAATCCTTCAGAATCAGGTAGAACAGTTCTCCTTATTTCCCACTACTAACAATTCAATTCCTTTTCAAAACTGATTTTTAACGGATTGTACAGTACTTTGAAAAACTTGGACTGCATTTTCTTTTATTCTATAATTTACGAATACATAACCTAAAAAAGGCTGGTTTTGCATAAATATGTATACAAGCTTATGTACAAATCCTTCAAAGACAAATAGAACAATTCTCCTTATTTCCCATTAGTAACAATTCAATTCCCTTTCAAAACTGATTTTTAACGGATTCTAGAGTACTTTGAAAAACTTGGACTGCATTTTCTTTTATTCTATAATTAACGAATACATAACCTAAAGAAGGCTGGTTTTGCATAAATATGTATACAAGCTTATGTGCAAATCCTTCAGAATCAGACAGAGCAATTCTCCTTATTTCCCATTAGTAACAATTCAATTCCCTTTCAAAACTGATTTTTAACGGATTGTACAGTACTTTGAAAAACTTGGACTGCATTTTTTTTTTCAAATAGGATTTTTTTCCTTTTTTTCATTTTGTGAGTAAATAAAATTTTCAGGTTGAGCCCGTACCTGGTATAAAAATTAAGTCCCAGCCCGTCTCATCTCTAATGTGTACGTGTACCACTACCTGCAAATGTTTGTCCAATATTTTTTTATCGCCCTGTATTTTTTGCACAAATTTATAAGTAAGGATTGACCGAAACAGGTTTTCAAGACCGAAACCAAAACCGAATTTCGGTAATTTTCCTATTTTCGGCCGAAAACGAAAACGAAAATGTCCAAAAATTTTCTTTGTAGTAATTAATACATACATAAACATAGATAATTATTAATTAATTTTACGTGTGACCCAAGCTGTCTTTCTGTGCTTCAGACCAAAACTTTTTATTTTCGTATAAAATAAAATGTAATTAATTCATGAAAGTCACAGAAGGATTTTCTAGTTATATGAATTTCATCTAATTAAAAAATGTTTTAAGTTATACATCCTTTGATTTATCTTTTATAAGGATTTCTGTAAATGATCATCTGTTATGATTGAACTTTGTCAAAGAGTTATTCGAAACATTTCCGCGGTTTCAAATTACAAATTTTCTATTACTGTTAAGTTAGCAGCTTTTAATGAACACGTGAAAAGCGTCTTCAAAGTTTAGTCCTTTAGGCGTTACTTGCTTTATAATTTCTACTCACGTCTTAATCCAATCATGACTGATAATTATAAACAGTGAAATTCATAGCAATAAATAAAGAGTATCTCATTTCAGCCGATGCAGCTCAAATCAATGAGTAATGTTGAAAATGCCCGAAAAAAGAAACGAGATTTTTGGAATACCAGATAGTTTCGGTCCGGCTGACAGCATTTTCGCCAAAAACTAATTTTCTGTGAAACTCTGATTTTGGGCCGAAAACGAAAACGAAACCTAATTTTCGGCCGATCTCTATTTATTAGATAATAATAAACAAAAAATCCCATAATGAAAAACAAGTTTACAAGAGGGGGGGGGGGGGGATTTGACTAGTGACTATCCTTCCGTGCCGCAAAATATCAGTCTCCACAAGAAACTAGCTATCCTTGAACGTCTCAACTATTAAATCACAATATATTTCACCAAATTACATTACATTCTAAAGAAAAAGAAAAGTTAATGTCACATTATTACCATGCTTGTTTTAGTTGGAACTGATTTATCATACATTTTAATAAAACAGTTAAACAGGCTGTTAACGCTAAATATCTGTTACCTCGAAGCAAGGTTGAGCGAACGGTTGAAAACAATATTAACATAATAACTAACCTAAATGATAAGACTTAATCTCCAAACACTTTGCGAAAACAAACCGTGACAAAATTAATTGAATTAAAATGACTTGGTAAACTGAACAAATTAACAATAGAACAAATTAATATATTTTCATAAAGCGTTAAAGTTCTAATATTACAAGTATGTAATTTCGCTTATTAAAAAGGTATTGATAAAATCATAGGTTTATTGACTTTTTGATTGTATTCCTCGTATTTTATCCCTCTAAAAATAATCGCTGCCGGATAATAATTTGCTTAATTAACCCTCTATTATATAAATTAGGGAATCCAACCCCAACTTCCCAATTAAAGAATGTAGGTAAAAAAAATTGAAAAAATTGAAAACTCTAATAGATATTTACATTTAAAATAGGGGAGAGTCGGGTACAATGGACCTAAGTACACAGTGGACCACCACTTATATTTTATTTATTTTTTAATTAAAGAGAGTCAATAGGTTGCAGCACCTGTCGCGTCATGTGAGTGAAGAGGTTGGTTGTCTCAGTGTGCTGCGTATGTTTTGAAGTATAGCGTTGCGTTGTTTTCGAGATAAAAATATTTGTCTTCTTTTCTATAGTAAAAGTAAATTTTGCGACCTACGTTGGAATCGTCATTACTACTAGCGATACTGAGGTACTTAAACTTCCCTAACATTATTTAAATCCTTATATTTTGAGCTGTTATTCTATGTATTTCATTTGTTAACCATGCCAATATTTCGGAAACTAATGAATAAAGCTCAAAATGGCGTAACGTAGGGCTAGTTGTGCCGAAGTCTAAGAGGCACGTTGTGACAGTGTCACTACTTACCCCAGCATAATTTTCCCTCATAACTTTAACTTCCTATTGTCCTCAGTAACTGATCGACCGTTACCCATCAGAGATGAGAGCGTTAAAGACCAGAATGACAATGAAAAAAATAATTAATATGAAACTGTTAATAAACCAAGCACTTGAGCAATAATTTTAATCAATGATGGTGATATTGCAGGACCGCCTTCAGAAGTAAGCAATCTCATTGAATTAGATGATTCTATGACAATTGATAATAGCAATGTGTCAGTGCTATGTCTTACAGAAATAAGACCATTCCCTATAGCAGGACCACGAAAAGGGAAGCGATCTATTCGTAAATGTTTGAAATCTGCCATTCTAACAAGCACACATGTAAAAGAGAAAATTCGAGCAGAACAAAAAGCAAAAGAACGCAGAAAACAAACTGAAGAAGAAAAAGCAAAAAAGAGACTGTATGGAAAGACCAAGCAGTGCATAAGAAAATTACACCTAGGTTATTGAAAAAAAGGAGAATCAAGTATTGGATAGCTCTGAAGATGACGAAAATTGCTTATGTCTAGTTTGCTTGGAGCAATACAAAATTTCTAGAGCCGGAGAAGACTGGGTGCAATGCATGACATGTAAAAGATGCGCGCATGTCAAATGTACCAAAAATGAACCTTATTATATTTGTATTAACTTCAAATCAGACGCTGAAAAAAGAGATGACAATGAGTGATTAAAAATGTAGGATAAAGGCCTACACGTTGTAGTAGGCTAACGAGTCAAAGATCAATATGGCCAAAGATTAGTGTTGGCTTACTTTTAATTATTTCCTGATAAAGACAGTTCTTTTTTCTTTTTATTTCTAAGTGTCTCTAAAAGTATCTTTATAAAGGACTAAGAGTTTACAAGTGCTAACAATTTAACTATTTTACTTGCATTTGATTTACAATATTATTAAAATATGAAAGTGTTTTATTGTGTTAAGAACGTTATAAATGAATAAATTTCTCATCCTTGATTTAACATATCCCATTTAATCGCCTTTCTTACATAATTTGTATATACTTGTATGTGACATTTATGTGTCACAACGTGCCCCAAGCATGTCACAACTTGCCGTGTAGCGGGGGTTAGTAGTGACAAATTTCGAGGTTACGCAGAATTCATTTTGTGTTATGAAAAACGTTAATAATGTTAATAGTAGTTTTATAAATATGTTACGCAAGATTTACTCTAATGATATGATACACTAAATGTTTCGCTTCAGTTCAAATCTTACGGCTAACATAAAAAATGTCACTACTAGCCCCGGTCTCCCCTATATATATATATATTTTTTTTTTTTTTCTGTTTCGTTTTGTATATGTTTTGTTTGAAAATGCTACTTGCAAATTTGCATTATTATGTTATTTTGGAGGCAAAGTGGAAATAAAGATGAATTCGATTAATAAAAAAAAAAAATTATATTATTTCTGAAATAATGCTTAATAGTTGTGCACACTGTGCACCGCTTCTGAGGCACACTGGTCCACTCTATGAACGTATACAAATATATATATATATATTTTTTTATGTATTTGAAACTATTTTCTGAAAAAATTCTGAGGAATGTAAAAATGTTTAAGGAATGTTCAAGAATATTTTCAGGCAGTTTAGGCTTTCCATTAAAGAGAAAAAAAATGTAAACTGCAAAAGTGGTCCACTGTGCTATTTAGTCTTCCACTATCTAGTCTTCCCTATTTTTTTAGATTGCGCATTAATGGCACCAAAATCATTTTCACATGAAAAATAGCAAATATGTACTCAAATAAAGTTTAGAAATTTATTAAAAGCAACACTTTCGTGGAATATAAGCCTGTACCAATGCTGAACTATTTATAATATTTTACGTGCAAACAGATTTATATGTCGTAATCGTCTGCACGAAGTTGAAATGCATTTTTTTTAAAATAATGCTTGAAAATTATATTAAAAACCATAAAATATGAGCATATCGCGATAGAGTTTCCAAACAAAGTGCGTTTGAAAGTATGTTTTTTCCCCTTATTCAACGGTGTAAAAATTGAAAATGTGCGATGTTTAGAAATTTAACAAATTGCAGTAAAAGCAAAATTTAATCGTCTGCTGTTGTCAATATCAAAATGGCGTCAGCGTTACGCACAGACACGTTTGTACTTTGTAATATAGACAGCATGACGTGTACAATACGTAAATTATGCAGTTTAGACAGGATGCCAAATTGCATTCGCCATCCTTGACTGTTTATATATTAGACATAATACAAACTGAACACCTTTTAAATTCTTATGCCTTATCATAAGCAGACAGATTGAGATCTGAAAACAAGATGTGCTAACATTTAACAGACAATGGCAATTGTTTTTCCATTATATATGTATTTAAATCCTTACATCATTAAGATCTTTCAAAAATTAACAATCAAGTTCACATAAAAATAAGTAAAATAATCAAGGAATTGTTTCCCAGTGATATATAATCAATTTTATAGACGCTTTAGTCAAATCATTGCTAGAAATCTATTTTAAAATCAAGTTTTTAAAGTTATTAGGATTATAAACACATGTATAATAATCACTTATAAACAGATAAAGTTAAAAAATGCTATAAAAAGTGATAGAAAATCTTTATTAAGATTGACGATCGTTTCGTTGCACAAACGGCAACCTTTTCAAAATCATTCAACGATAGAAAATATTTTCACATAATTTAAAAAACAATTGTTTTTTAAATTATGTGAAAATATTTTCTATCATTGAATGATTTTGAAAATGTTGCCGTTTGTCAATCTTAATAAAGATTTTCTATAAGTTTTTATAGCATTTTTTAACTTTATCTGTTATTAGGATTATTGTGAAAATCCCACTAATATTGTTCTTAAGGCGTGGTTTTAAATGATAAGGAAATAACAGCATTCTATAATATAGATACACTGTAAAAAAAAAAAAAAAAAATACGACCAGTTTTCCTGTAGAAATCGGAAAAATAGTTGCCCTTATCGTACCGGAAAAATTTCTGACCCAGCTCGGAATAAAATCCATAAAATTTGAATAAAATCTGTAAAATACCGTTTTATTGACTATTTCCTCTTTTTTTTCGGATTTTAATCCGAGCTGGGTCGGAAATTTTTCCGGTACGATAAGGGCAACTATTTTTCCGATTCCTACAGGAAAACTGGTCGATTTTTTTTACAGTGTAGCATTAAGAGTATTATCCCTTTATAAACGAAATTATGAATTAATAAAAATTTAACTTTGAAAAGGAATTTTCCTTACTTTTTGAAAATGCGTTAGATCGGCATTTCTCAATTTTTTTCCGGGTATTATATCCAAAATCGAGATTTTAAGCGATAGTGTACACTTTAAAAAAAATACTGTCAGTCTTCCTGTAGGAATCGGAAAAATAGTTGCAATTATCGTACCGGAATAATTTCCGACCCAGCTCGGAATAAAATAAGTAAAAATAAAGAAATAGTCAGTAAATCGGTATTTTACGAATTTTATTCCGAACTGGGTTCGAAATTATTCCGGTACGATAAGGGCAACTATTTTTCCGATTCCTACCGGAAAACTGGCATTATTTTTTTTACAGTGTATGTGATACGCTGTTCAATTTAATTTTTTTCTACCCTTTTTTCGATATTAAATTTCTTCTGTGACCACATACATTATACAAAAAAGGCAAATGTTTTTTAATCTAAAAAAAATATGTAATAATACAACCACGAATGAAAACACACACTAATCCTCTACACTGTAAAAAAAATAATGCCAGTTTTCCGGTAGGAATCGGAAAAAAAGTTGCCCTTATCGTACCGGAATAATTTCCAACCCAGCTCGGAATAAAATCCGTAAAATCGGAATAAAATCCGTGAAATACCGTTTTACTGGCTATTTCCTTATTTTTACTGATTTTATTCCGAGCTGGGTCGGAAATTATTCCGGTACGATAAGGGCAACTATTTTTCCGATTCCTACCGGAAAAATGGCAGCATTTTTTTTACAGTGTACGAATTACCCAGATTCCGAAAAAGTTCTTTATCTTTAGAAACCACAGAAACTTACGTTTTCGATATTTCAAGAAGCATTTATAACCCTTAAATGCGTAGTGTAATTCAGGAGTTACATGATCTTATTTTGCAATTTGGTGCTTTCTATTGGTCTTATTTGGTGAACTATTATGTGCTAGGAAATTATTCCAGAGAGAAACATTCGCCTTGCATACAATATTACAAATGAAAATCAAATTTTAAAGTAATTGCTTAAAAGGCGCAAAGGCCAACATAGTGAAAAAGATTCCAAGCCGGGACTCGAACCCGGGCCATCAGTATAGCGCACTGACGTTCTACCGACTAAACCACTTGGAACGATACCTAGCTCGGAAAATTTCTCACTATTATATGTTGGCAAGGCTACAAACGCAGCACAAGATGGAATATTTATCGTAAGTCACCGACCTGGGACAAACACGAAACATAATTAAATCCAGCATCGATAGAAACTATATTAATACATGGAAATTATTCCAGAGAGAAACATTCGCCTTGCATACAATATTACAAATGAAAATCAAATTTTAAAGTAATTGCTTAAAAGGCGCAAAGGCCAACACAGTGAAAAAGATTCCAAGCCGGGACATCAGTATAGCGCACTGACGTTCTACCGACTAAACCACTTGGAACGATACCTAGCTCGCAAAATTTCTCACTATTATATGTTGGCAAGGCTACAAACGCAGCACAAGATGGAATATTTATCGTGAGTCACCGATCTGGGACAAACACGAAACATAATTAAATCCAGCATCGATAGAAACTATATTAATACATGGAAATTATTCCAGAGAGAAACATTCGCCTTGCATACAATATTACAAATTAAAATCAAATTTTAAAGTAATTGCTTAAAAGGCGCAAAGGCCAACATAGTGAAAAAGATTCCAAGCCGGGACTCGAACCCGGGCAATCAGTATAGCGCACTGACGTTCTACTGACTAAACCACTTGGAACGATACCTAGCTCGGAAAATTTCTCACTATTATATGTTGGCAAGGCTACAAACGTAGCACAAGATGGAATATTTATCGTGAGTCACCGACCTGGGACAAACACGAAACATAATTAAATCCAGCATCGATAGAAACTATATTCATACATGGAAATTATTCCAGAGAGAAACATTCGCCTTGCATACAATATTACAAATGAAAATCAAATTTTAAAGTAATTGCTTAACCCTCCATCACTCGCGCCTGTTTTTGTCACACGATCACTCGCGGGGGTGTTGTAAACACCCCAAACTTTTTATTGCAATTTTTAAGTTATAATGAATTATAATAAATTTTTCATCTACTCATAATTAAAGTAACTTACTTTGACTTATTATAAATAAAAATAATTTGGAAATACAAGAAAAATATAATTTTATAAAAAATAGATAAAAAAATTTACATATACTACTACATTACAGTCAAATTTATATAAAAAATATTTACATTTACTACTTATATTACTTATACTCAAAAAATATTGGATAATGACATTTATTTGCTATATTATAACATACATTAAGATTTGTTTATGCGTAATGATTTAATAATATTATTCTTTAAAACAATTTGGGCAAATGGAAGACATGTGTTTTAAGCACATATTTTTTTTGCAAGAAACACAGTAGCAGTTAGTTTTTATGTCCTTTAATCGAGGGCACATCACACAACGACCTTTCTTTGGAGGGTTGGTGTTTTCGAAACTTGTATCACGATTTAAGCTTCTTTTCAGGCTTTTATTGATATTTGGATTTTGTGCTCTTTCATCTATGTGAGGTTGTATAAGGCTGAATCCAATTTCTTCTATGAACTTCGAACGTGGTATTTCTGTATTTGGAAACACAGAATAGTTTAATACAAAAGCATTAATTCCTGCTGTATTTAGTAGATGATAAAATAATCGAAGCGGCCAACGATTACAAATTCTTGATGCATCATAAGTGTTGCACATTTGATCAGCTGTATCAACTCCACATTTAGTAGAATTGTAAAATTATACAATTTCAGGCTTCATAACTCCGGGCTTTGTTTCGATTAATGTGTCATCATTGTAATGCATTGTAGATAGAAGAATTACATTTTTCTTTTTTTTCTTACAATAAGAAACTATAGTCATGGGCACCTTATTATGAAAGCCAAATACTGACGTACTCTTGTTGCTGTATAAATTGTTTCAGCAACTGCTTTTTATTTTTTCTTAGTGTACCAACCAACGTTAGCTTCTTTTTCAATAATTCCTCAGCCAATGGAACACTCGTATACCAATTATCACATGTAATGTTCCTTCCTGAACCATATATACTTTCACTTAACCTCATAACTATATCTAAGGTGGTATAGGAAGTTTTAAATGGTCCATCTGGTTGAGTACCAACATAAGGTTCAAATTTTAAAGTATAAAATGTTTTAGCATCACATAACGCAAATAACTTTAAACCGTATTTTCCTGGTTTATTTGGCATAAACTGTAAAAATGGGCAACGTCCTCTAAATTTGAGCAACTGCTCATCAATCGTCACGTATTCACTTACTGAATAATATTTGGCACTATTTTCGTTAAACTTTGAAAATATGTCTCTGATATGAGTAAATTTATCCAAAGATTTTCTTTCATCACGATCTAAAACATTATCAAAACGAATACAACGTAATAGAAACGAGAAACGATTATAAGTCATTGTTTTGTGAAATATATTAATACCAAGACGGGAAATATTCCATAAATCGCTCAATTTCCTGTGACTAGATTTACATAATCCAGCAAGAACTAATAAGCCAATGAAAGCATTTATTTCGGTTTCATTTGTCACTTTGCAGTCTCTTTCTCTGGAAAAATTTGATTGTATTTTATTTATATACACATTTGTGTGCTTAACCACAGCTTCGATTATATCATCTGATATAAGCAGTTTGAAAAATTCAATAGGTGTTTTACAAGACTTAGCAGCGCCTTTAGCACCCGGCAAGTGAATAACTATGTTCGAAGAACGCGTACGTATAGAAGTTTTACCTTTTTTCTTGTACCATTTCGTGATTTTATCCTTTCCTAAGTAATACGGAGAGTCAGACTGTAGTTCGATATCTGAATCGTGTTCCGATATTTCATCAGGTTCTTGTTCTGATTCCGAGTTGTGATCAGAACATTCCTCAAAGTATTCATCATCATCCGAAAAAGTATTATCTGTACCTGCTACCTCATCATCTTCAGAATCTGATGAAACAGAAGCCAAAAGATGCCGCAAAAGCTGTTGCTCCATTTCCCACGGAGATTTCGACATTTTCTAGAAAAAATGGCAAAATATCGATGTAAAAGACTCAAAATAAATTAAAATAAAACAAAAATTATTCATAAATTTAATTATTATTATGATAAAAATAAAATAAATCTGCAATATAGCTTACCTTAATTGTGTTTTCAGTCAAAAAATATTCCTTGATTACTCGCGGGGTGTTCTCAGCACCCCGTTGGAAAATTTTCACGTCCTCACTGCTTCGGAAAAAATGGTAGAATGAACATCTGTCGTCAGTAGGCGTGGCCTCTAGGAATGTGCAGCTACTAAAAATATTTGACCTTGAGCTTGAAAAACTCTGTACTTGTGCGCATGTTTTTACTCGTGGGGTGATCAGAACACCCCACGCGAGTAATGGAGGGTTAAAAGGCGCAAAGGCCAACATAGTGAAAAAGATTCCAAGCCGGGACTCGAACCCGGGCCATCAGTATAGCGCACTGACGTTCTACCGACTAAACCACTTGGAACGATACCTAGCTCAGAAAATTTCTCACTATTATATGTTGGCAAGGCTACAAACGCAGCACAAGATGGAATATTTATCGTGAGTCACCGACCTGGGACAAACACGAAACATAATTAAATCCAGCATCGATAGAAACTGTATTAATACATGGAAATTATTCCAGAGAGAAACATTCGCCTTGCATACAATATTACAAAAGCAATACTATAAAAAAGCAATTACTTTAAAATTTGATTTTCATTTGTAATATTATGTGCTACTTACGTGTGATAATATGCATTTAAGGTCGTGAAGCCTGTTTTTGTTCTGATTTGCTATCACGGGGAGGTTATAACACCTTTTGTTGATACTACTTGCAATGGGCTCAACTGGCGTTTTTTCTCATCTTTATAATCGTAGTCATTATTAATTCTGCAAACTATTAAAAGCACAACAAAAATTATTATATCGTTGAAAAGTTGTTATTGTCCAGTGTAAAAACTTTAAAGTAAGTATATTTTTTTAAATGATAATTTTTTTTGAGCCATTTCTATTATGTAACTCAGGAGTGACATTATGATATTATGTTCAACAGAAACATAAATGAATTTTTTAACTATTTTTCTAGTGGATAATTAACAAAAATAGACTCAAATATAATGTTTTCCGAACAAAATAAAAAATCATGCATTAAAGGGTTAAACAGAAAATTTCTTTTGCTGCCACTGGTTTTCGGAAACGTTTCCGAGTAGTTTTTAAAGTGTATTAATCAGTTTTACAAAAACGCAATATCGTTTTTTCCGGATTCTATCATTTCTCAAAGTAAACATTTTCATGTTCAACAAGCATGTTTTACAGCCAACATAATAATTAACAGCGTTAATAATAAAATTAATATTATTTTGTTACTTTTGCGCATATAAATTCAGTTATGCAGCTAAAAATGCTTAATTGAGAAGTGATACCCTCCTAAAAACAAATAGTAGTATTTGAGTGAACTTATTAATGCAATATAAAAACTGTTTGGAAACGTTTGCGAAATCAGTGGCAGCAAAAGAAACTTTGTTTTTATGTGCTCCTCTAACTCTCGAAAATATATTGTCTTTTGAAGTTTCTAAAGATATAGAACGCTTTTTGGAATCGTGGATAACTGGGGAAAGGTTATTGTATATTTTCGTTCTCGGTTATATTATATTTTCGTAGACTAGTCTTTTAATGTATGACTGTTTATTTCGTTCGAAAAACATTATATTTGAGTCTATTTTTGTTCATTATCCACTAGAAAAATAGTGAAAAAAATTACTTATGTTTCTGTTGGACATAATGTCATCGTGTCACTCCTGAGTTACATAACAAAAATTGCACAAAAAAATTATAATTTTAAATTATATACTTACTTTAAAGTGTGTACACTGCACAATAACAACTATTCAACGATATAATAATTTTTAATATTTTGCAGAATTGATAATGACTATATTATAAAGATAGAAGAAAACGCCAGTCGAACCCATTGCAATCAGTATCAACAAAAGATCTTATAACCTCCCGGTGATAACAAATCAGAACAAAAACAGACTTCACGACCTTATGCATGTTATCACACGTAAGTAACACATTACAGTTCACAAAAAGACCAATAGACAAATGGCGAACGACAAATGGCGAAAAAAAAAAAAAAAAAAAAAAAGAAGAAGATCACGTAACTCCCGAGTTATACACTATGCACTTAAGTGGTTAAGAAACATTTGTCTTTTTTTTTTTTTACAGTTTAGGGTCTACCTGAGTAATTTTCATTTTTTTAATTGTTTTCATTATTTGGCCTCTGGGACTTTGGGGGCTTTCATTAGTTTCCCAAGAAAACAATAGAATAGATTGCCCGTCGCGATTTATCAAGAATTAGACCAATGTCAGACGGGCGTCTTTTTTGCTGCTTTTTTGCTTAAGTGTTATCCATCCATATAGCATTGTGAATGGATAATACTTAAGTAAAAAAGCAGCAAAAAAGTCGCCCGTCTGAAGAATTGTGAATGGATAATACTTAAGCAAAAAAAAAGCAGCAAAAAAGACGCCCGTCTGACATTGGTCTTACCCAGCAAAAATATATGCATCCAGATACATTGGGAACTGGAATGTTAAGGGGACGGTAGACGTTAAAAAATTTTTGTTTTAATTTTCATCATAGAAATATGAAATTTTGCGGAAATATGTATTTCACCATAAGTATATAGAACACCTTAAAATAAATTTTCAATCTTATTATAATTTTAAGATTAAAAAAAAATTAAAATTTTAAACCGAAATTTTAAAATGCTCCATGCCTTATATATATATATATATATATATATACATTATAGTTAATCAATTTTGCATTTTAATAACTTAAAACTCTATTACAAACAAATCTGTGCATCGATTTTTTAATCCCTTAAATAGTTAATTTTTTAGAGATTTTTTTCTGAATTCGATGTCGATTTTCATCAAAATTTTGATATTTAATATGTTAAAAATCAAATTGAACTATCTTAATGAAGTCAAATAAATGCATGCACAGTTTCTTTGTAAGCAATATCAGGATTCTTCCTTATCAGTTTCATGAATTTTGATCAAAAATTAAGTAGCCAGGAGCATTTCAAAATTTAAAAAAAAAAAACTGAAACATCAGTACTGACAAAAGCAGATTTAAAGTATATTAAAAGGCCAAAAAATGGTTTGTGAACAAAATTAAAACACTTGTAACTTTGCGTAAAATAATCGCATCTGCATGCGGTTTTCCACGAATGACGTAGTACAAATTGGGAAATAATAATATACACAAAAGAAATGTCGATTTTTGCTGAAATAAAGGTCCACTTTCCTCTTAAGAGGAATACAAAGTAGACTTCGAGGATTACAAGTGGTCCTCGGACCACAGTTTCAGAAACGCTGAGTTGAACGATTTGTGCAATCACGACATACATTTTTATAAAGATTTCATCTATTAAAATTATTAAACTAAATCGATATTTATAGAGATATTGTTTACTATTTACAAACATTTACTGAAATAATTTCTTTAAAATATTGTTTTAAGTATTTTATAAAATTGGAAAATGTATAAACACCCTCATATAAATATAGAAATTTCCAGAACTGAAACTTTCTAACAATCCGTGTTTTCAAACTTCAGGAAATTTCAACAGCTATAACTCAAAAGTAATTATTCCTTTAATATCTATATCATGTGTCCCAAAAATGAATTATTTGAAAAATTCTATTATTTTATTTCTATTATTTTTATATTAAATTAATATTGCTTAAATATCATCCAGTATCTCAAAATATGTATGCTGTTTTCCCAAGTACATTGCAGAAAACTATGCATTGATATTGCTTGTCGTTTTTTAAAAATTAATTTTCTAAATAGACTCGTCAGTTTTGGGACACCCTATTGGGATTTTATTAGGTATTTTCTGTAATATTACTATTTTTCCTTGTTATAAATTAATTATTTAAAAGGTTGTATTGCTTTTTCCATTTCATAGCATTTAATTTTATTCTGTTTTCATCTTGAAACTATTCTCTTAGTTATATTGGTCGTTAGAGTACAGGAGAAAAAAAAAATTCAGCTTTTAACTTTTTTTCTCACAGAAAACGACTGATTTTGCTTATATAATAGAATTCTGCACTCTTGATAACGTAATTCAATATATAAGCTTTTCAATTATTTTTATCGAAATCCATAATCCTCTTTAATTCGTTATTAATTCTTGTTATATAGTACAAGGGACTTTATTTTATACATATAGCAGCTTGTTTATTATGTTTTTGGTATCCATTCAGTGTGTTTGGGGACACTGTATTGTTGTAAATTCATTCATACTATCACAATTATTGAAGGTGGTCAGTAATGTTTAATTAATGGTTATATATATATACGAGGGCTGTATGATAAGTACCTGGCCTCGACCAGAGAGGGCGCTACTAGAATTTAAAAAATGATTTATTTAGCAAAGGTGACACTTCAAAACAACAACTGGCAGATTGCGAAGTCGCTACGTGGTTTAGTTTGTGAGTGGAAGCCATTTGAATAGAACAACTTTGGTGATATTTCAACAATGGTAAAACTTGAATATCGAGCAGTGGTAAAATACCTGTTTTTGAAAAAGAAAACAAATTATGAGATTAAAGGGGAACTCAGAGAAGTTTATGGGGATTCTGACCCTTCGTTATCAACCATAAAATATTGGACAGCTGAATTCAAACGCGGCCGTACAAGCATGTTTGATGAAGAACGTCCAAGTCGTCCAACTGAGGTTATGGCATGAGAAATGATTGAAGAATTCCACGATATTCTGATAAACATTCGAAAAGCGAAATTGCGCAAAATTGCTAAGACTGTGGGCATCTTAAATGAATGGGTGCAAAATATTTTAACAACTCATTTGGATATGAAAAAGTTTTCCGCAAGATGGGTGCCGCGATTGCTCACTATTGACATTAAACACACCCCAGTGTCAATTTCAAAAGAATGTTTGGCGAAGTTAAAGCGCAATCCAAATGATTTTTGGCACCGATTCATAACTGTTGAGGAAACATGGATTCACCACAGTACACCGGAAACTAAAGAACAGTCCAAACAGTGGGTTTTTCGTGGCCAACTTCTGCCAAAAAAGACTAAGGCGACTTTATCAGCGAGCAAAGTTATGGCTGCAGTGTTTTGGGATGCATGCGGCATAATTCTCGTCGATTACCTTGAAAGGGGCAAAACGATCAATGGAGAATATTATGCCAACTTATTGGATCGTTTCAACCATGTTGTGAAAGAAAAACATCCGCATTTGGCAAAGACAAAATTCTCTTTCATCAAGACAATGCACGCGTGCACACCTGTGTCGTCCCCATGGCAAAATTCCATGAATTAGGATACGAACTGCATAACATTTACCATATTCGCCAGATTTAGCCCCTAGCCATTATTTTCTATTTCCAAATATGAAAAAACGGATCGGTGGAAAAAAAATTGGCTCTAACGATGAGTTATTGCTGATAAAAATGCCTATTTTGAAAGGTTGGTGAAATCGTATGTTTTAGAGGGGATACAAAAAATAGAAAATCATTAGGCTAAGTTTATCGAACTAAAAAGAGATTATGTTGAAAAATAAAGTACAATTTAGATATAAAAAATGTGTTTTTCTTGTCAAGGCCAGGTACTTATCATACATCCCTCGTATATATATATAACCATTAATTAAACATTACCGACCATCATCAAAAACTGCAATATTGTGAAATGACAATAAAAATGGATACCACAAACCTATAATATAGAACTGTATGTATAATGTAAAGTGCCTTATACACACACACACACATATATATATATATATATATATATAAGCTCAAAAAAATCAAAAGTAAAACTAAAAGTAAAATAAAAAATAAAAATAAAAATAAAATTTTTATTTGATTTATGCTTTGCGACACTCTGGCCGAAACCCACTGCCACTACTGAATAATAGTTTGTTGTAAATTGTAATTAATCTGAAACATTGCTGTGCTTTCTAAAATGCCCACCGCTGAAGAGGCCACAGCCTTTTGTTGTTTTTTCTTGTTCAGGTTATATCTGTTTAAATTTCTTGGCTGTTTTATGGTTATACTTATTTTATTTATGGTGCAGGATTCTGGGTCTGACAAACGCATTTAAAACATAATGTGCTATATATATATATATATATATACTATTTAAATTCTTAGTGTAGTTTAAATGAGTAAGATAATAGAATATTTTGAATGCTTTTTTAAAAATTTTATTAACAATAGTTTTTAAAAAATATATATAGTGTGGTTTATATTAGGTTTATAATTATGTATATATAAGGATTTGTTTGGTTTTGCTGTTGATAAAATTTTTTACATTCAAAGGCTTTCAATTGTTCATCTTGTGACATTTGAATAATAAAAATACTACTAGATGGCAGCACCAAAATTTGTCTTTTGACGATAAGTTATAAATTTTGTCTTTTGCAGCTCCTTTTCAGTTATAATTTCCTACACCACGTGGATTTTTTAGCTAAATTTTGACGATATTGTTAAATAGTAATTAAGTAATTTAATAGTGCAATTTAGTTATTTTAAATAATGTAATTACTTTCTATTTATTTTATTTTATATTATATTAATTGTATTTATCATGGTATTTCAAAATGTATTAACTGCATCCTTTGGTATCAATTACTGTGATTTCTTAACTGTTTTATTCACCTTAATCTTTACGATATTATGGTAGCCATGTGCGTGTGGATATATTGAAAAATACTGAAATATTAATCGGTATGTTGTGTATTATTTCTATTTTATATCCTATAAATATTTAAACAGGTTTTATTGATTTTTCCATTTCATATTATTTGTTTCTATTTGGTTTTCATTTTTAATCTATTCACTTGATTATAATGGTTGTTCGGGCACAGAGAAAAATAAATTTTAGCTTTAGCTTTTTTTCTCACAGAAAACCACCACATTGCTTATATCATTGAATTCTGTGCCCTTGAAAACGTAATTCAATATATAAGCTTTTCCATTATTTGTCGGTGTCCACTTTCTTCTTTTTTCTTCCATAATAATTCTTATAATAAATTATTAAACACTTTTTTTATACTTACAGCTTTAATTCATAATATTACGGGTTTTGATGGTGGTAGGTTATGTTTAATTAATGGTTATATATATATATATATATATATATATATATATATGTGTATATTTTAAATACACAGACACACATATATACTGTGTGTGTGTGTGTGTTGTGTTTGTACAAAGAATAAAGCTTTTGAAACATGATACTACTAATGGGTGTGTTAAATGCATTTTATAATAAGTTCTTTTTGATGTTTACTTTAAAGTATCGCCGGGACAAAAATGATTGAAATACTGTTAATGCGAATATTAAAACTTATTGATGAAAACAATATTAACATTTTAACTAAACCTAGATGATAAATTTTAATCTACAATATTTCGCTTCCAAAGAAAGAAAAAAATATGGCAAAATTAATTCAATTAAAGGGACTCGGCAAATTAAACAGAACAAATTAATACATTTTCATAAAGTGAGAAAGTTATAATTAACACCATTATTGTGGATGTTTTTTTGCTGTCATGTACTTAAAATTGAAAGCTTTGGAGATCTCTCTTAAAGCTTGCTATCTGTTAAACAGCAAATTCCTGTCTCTAATGTTAAACCTATGGACTTGGAATGCATCCTTTTTTTTTTCCCTTGGAAAATTTAAATTTTAACCTCCTTTTCTCTGCATAGTCTTTTTCAAGGATGTTTCTTTTTTTATTTGACAAAATGTTTCTAAAATATATATTTAATTATATATTTTAAGAGATAAAATCTTATTTACAACTCGTCTGTTTTAACCCTTAAATGCCTGATTTTTCAAAAATAATTGTAATAATGTTTTTCGGCTTTAATTTTTTAGATAAATCATGGGAAAAATACTTTTAAAAAAATCATATTTTGTTTTAAGTATAGTTTACAGCTAAAAAACAGTTTGTTACTAATCGGCAATACTGGTGTTTAATTGCAAAAATAATTTGTCTTGATAAAATTCTATAATATTAAAAACACAAGAATTTTAGGAACTATAATAAGAAATAAATTTCACTTGCTCACTGCAGGTCAAAATAGGGTATTACGCAAGCTCTCAAACAAAACAAAAAGAACAAGTAGAAACAGTTGAAAAAATAAATTTATCTTTAGTCTTAAACAGCACAAGTGTTGCCATCTACATGTTGAAAATCGATTTAATAATATTTTCAGAATGTATTTTATTGGCAACATTAGGCATTATAGCTTCAATATTATTCTAATAGTATTTTAGAGCCTAAATTGGGTATGTTGCCGAAAAGCAACACCAGACATTTAAGGCTGTTCTTAACTGCTCTGCTCAACAAGCACAAAACGTTTTGACACATTTACAAATTCATTTTTTAACGGAAAGGTATAAAATTCGAAAGCCTGGACATGGAAGCGGTTTGGAATTGAACTGTTTTTTCCATTTTTTGATCAATGAATTACCTATTGAGTTATAAGAGAATTCGATCACATGACAAACCCGTTTTTCGCCCGCTCTTCAGTGCTCTTTCACCCTTCGCGCGGAAATTCGATTCAAAACGCCTACTTTGGCATTATTTTCTGAAAGATCTATTGCGCTTGCAAAAAAATGGAAAAAACAGCTCAATTACATAGTTTCTGAACAACAACACCAGCTAGTTTCATGCATTTTCGAACAAAAATAAATTAAAACTTATGTCAGAAAGTTGCCCTTTTGGATTTGAGAACACCCTTAAGGGTTAATTAGATTTTAACACTTAAAATATAAAATTAAGTATATACTTATACTAGTATATAAAATATCCCATATAAAACATCCTTTAAGAAAAGCTTATAGAAAAAAGAAGGTAAGAATATTAATTTTCCGAAGAGAAATTTGAAAAATACGGATGTACTCCAAGCCCATTTTTATTAACACTTTCCAACAAAGTTGAAAAATGTTTATGCATTCGGTTTGTCTGTCCGTCTGTCCACGCTCTAACTCCCGTAAATATACTCGGATATTCAAGCAATTGATAAAGGTTATTTAAGGTCACCAAAGCATGTTTGGTATTGCATATGAAGTATGTAGGATTAATACTTCATTTACAGGGGCACTCAAAAGTATTCCATTACATTATGGTATATGTGGAAAAATCGTTTGCAGAGTATTTTAATGAGACTTACGCTATTTCAAATGTATTGAAACTGATTAAATCACTGAATTTCACTACGATCACGTTAGAACAGGGCATTCATAGCATTTTTTATTAATTTACAGGGACACACATAAGAAATCCGTTACAATACTGTTTTTGAATAACAATTGCTGGAGTGTACGGCATAAAATTCGGTATGCGCTTTTAAAAGTAATTAATTTTTTACATGTTACTCACTGTACATAAATTCTATACTTCAAGTACAGGGCTGCACAAGTATTCACGTATCCTTATTAGAGGAAATTGCTGAAGGGGAATTTTCAACTGAAGTATATGTATTTCTTAAGTGAACTAAATTTTGGTATGCATTCAGTTAATAGATACAAACCTATATATCGTATACAGGGCTGCTGAAAAAATTCTGATAATTTTCCGATTGTAGATGGGAACAGCTGCAATTAGATTTTGAAATGTTTTATGCGTTGCCATATGCTTGAATTAGAGTAATATTTTAATTTTTTTAACTGTGCAATTTTTTTTACATTATTCTGAATGTGTTGGAAAGTGTTTCATAATCTACTTGACGCATGATTTTTTAACATTAGAGAAGGGATTTGCGCTCTGACTGATGAGGAGACTATAGGCATAGCCGCCAACTTTTACGCTTTTTTCTCACCACTAAAACTTAACAGTACATGTTGTCTCATTTAATCTTCGAAAGCTGCCGATTAAATAATATACAAAAATTTCTGTTAAATTTCAGTGGTAACAAAAAAGCGTAAAAGTTGGCAGCTATGCTATAGGGCTCTTCTCAAATTCAAACTCGCTACTTTCTGGCATATTTACTAAATCATTTTCATTTCGTAAATACGCGAAATTTGCAGAGATTCTCATTCAGACCAAGAAATGGTAAATATCTCTAGTATTCTATAGGGACATTAATATAGAAGCTTAACCCCTTAATTCTCCTTCCCATGATATCCACGGGTTGTGTCTTTTATTCAGATTGTTTGATTCCCACTAGTTTTGCAAAATAGAGCGTAATTGGCTTTATTATGGTATCATTTTACCTGCTATTAAATAAGGTGAATATTTCTTTTTCAAAAAAGTGGTGCCAATACGCAATTTTAATTTTTAAACCGTAATTTAATGCGACCGTTAAGGGGTTAAAGGAAAGGGGGTAAGGGATTGGAATAAGCTAGTTTGTTCTTTCATGTATTTTTTGAATCGAGAAAAAGTATTACGTAACTGGATTCTTTTCCCTTCTGTGCAAATAAAATAAATATAAATGTAAACAAGAAATGGAAATCAAAACCTCTTTTTTGAAGGCAATATAAAAGTAATTAATAATCCAAAGGTAGTTTTGATTTTAGTTGTTAATTATAATTTTTATGTACCAAGATCGTGATAAAAATTATAAAGGAGACGTACCTGAGATGTCCAAGTTTAAAAGAGAATTATAATTGTCAAGATTGTTGTTCCAAGATTGTGAAAACATGTATGTGTAATATAAAGGAAAGATACCTGAGATACCAAAAGTTTAAACGGGGAACTTGAAAAATAATGTCCCAAGATCGTCGAGAAAATGATAAAAGAAAAATACCTGAGATGGCAAAAGTTTTTGAAGGAAACCGGATAATTATTATGTCCCAAGGTCTTGAAAAAAAGAAAATGGTAAAGGAAACATACCTGAGGTGCCAAAATTTAAAAGTGAAACTTACCTGAAAAAAAAAGAGAGAGAATTATTATTTAATAAAATAAAATCATGCACTCATACAATTTTATAAATATTAAACTCAGTTTCTTACATTTTATGATAAAAATTCATTACATGATTTCACTTTAAAATCTATTGAAGGATAAAATCTTGGGAATATTTGTAACAGATATTTAAAAAATATCATTTTGCCAGCAAATTAATGTGCATTTGCTTCTAAATAGCATACATCGTTGTATAACAAAGAGATCAGGAGCATAACCATTGAGAAAGTCTATGGATATAGATAAGAAAACCTAACACTTTAAAATTATTTTAAATTTTTAAAAATAATATTTTAAAGAAAACAAGTTTTCTCGTTAGAGTCCTTAGAGTAAGATTTCAGTGGGATCATGCAGAAGGCTACGAACTGGTTGGTGTTTCTTATGGCTGATTATCTGCACGAGGAATAAAGGCCGAGAGAAGTTGCCCTATGTGGGAGTCTTTCTAGCGGGACAACAGTCGTATCTAAATGAATTTAACAGTCGTATTGGAGTGCGGGTTATACCAAGAGACTTGTCAAGGATTGGAAATTTTTGTGTCAAAAGAAAAAAAATGTTAAGTTCCGTTCCGAGTAAAGTCCGTTCACATTTCAAAAACTCATAAAAGTGTAACAAATAGTTGTACTTATGT
The DNA here is from genome assembly GCA_963932465.1 of Maratus speciosus. NCBI lineage: Eukaryota > Metazoa > Arthropoda > Arachnida > Araneae > Salticidae > Maratus > Maratus speciosus. The sequence continues at coordinate 536,161,356 of OZ010787.1, read as the reverse complement.
GCGGTTTGCACGATAAAAGAAAAAAAAAATAGCAAATGGTAGAAAGTTTTTTGACAAAAAATAGTTGAAAGAATATTTGAACTTTTCCTTACTTTTGCGATAAAATATCTGACACGTTGACGAGTCTTATGGTGCAAACTCTACCGATACGACAATTTGTTAATTTTTGAAAACTTCAAATGTCAACAAATATCCCTCGTGTTGATAATTGGCCGTCATAAACAATATCATCAAATGTCAACAAACTTATGGATACATAGTATTTAATCAAAGTTTTAAAAATAATCAAACATTGGTGAAATGGACATAAGAGAAAACTTAATAGAAAATCTAGAATATATTCTATGCATTTTATGTTAAAAAAAATGTAAATAAATAATAGTATTTAAATTTCATAATCTGAAAAAAAAATACTAATTATTTTAGCATGGGGAAAAGGTACATGTTTACGGTGACTAGCACAAATGTCACTATCGAAATCATCCTTTAAAGGGATTCGGTACCTCTTCACTTTTCAAAAAGAGACGAAAATATGAATTAAAAAAAAATAATGTATTTAGACATTCATAAAATAATCTAGCAAAATTACGTAAAAGTCCGATGATTATAAATACGTGAAAAAGGTTTTTACTACACTTACCCTTTAAATCAGTTTCCATTTTTTAATTTACATTTTGTAGTTCGAGCTTTTAACATTTCTCTACTTTCAAAATGCTTAAAATTCAACAAATATCTAAGAAATGATACACAGATACGCTTATATATATATATATACATATATATATATATATAACCATTAAATAAACATTATATATATATATATAATGCCTTTGAAATAAAAAAACATCTGACAAGTCGTATAAGAAAATTAACCGAATCTCATATTTAAAGATGGCATGTAATAGTATTATACGTAAATTATTATAGTAATATATTTACCTAAATATATTGTAAAACATCTTAATAAATAAAGTCTACCGGGAAAGCTCAATATATATTAAAAATCATGATCATCTTAAAGACAGGCGATGCCAAACAAAAATTGAAATAACAAGAATTTTAATCATAAAATGGAACAAAATGGAATAAAGAAATAAGATGATGGAAAATGAAAACCAAATGACACGCGACTGTTTAATTATCAGGTGGCATAATAGAAATGGTACTTTCAATAGAATTAGGGACAGCTTTTGCAAGAGGGTGAATAGATAAAAAAAATGTAAATATAAAGATTCGTGTTTTTTTTTTCACTTAATTTTAGTATACATAAGGACGTTTTATATATATTTTTTCTCATAAACTAATTGGTTTGCATAAAAATCAATCCCTAAAGTTATGAAGCATACTCCTGTGAATATATGAAAAAAGATTGTGTAAAAATGTTAAAAATTGAAAAGTTTAAACGTTTTTAAATTTTCTTAAATGGAAACAAAATTTCTAAATCCAGCCATCATATTATATTTTTTGTCGTGAAAATAATTTTGTTTAATAATTTCATTTTATGATATCTAAAGGAGGTACAAAAAGACACAAGTATTTTTTCTTTTTCAAATTCTACCGAATACCATAAATTTCATTTCTTTGAAACTATCTTGATTTGTTTGACATAAATTCCATTCACTTATTAGGGTTTTATTTTATTCATTTAGTACAAATTTTATTTTTGTAGTTAATCAGGAATTCAAACAAGTTGACATAGTTTTCCTTTATTTGGTAAGATATTTCTTAGAAATGTTTACAGTATCATGAAAACTTTTACGAAATAAAGGCTAAATAAATAATATCTGCGAAAGCATATTTGTAAACCGGCGCAGGTAAAGAAAAAAATCAGGCATCAATTTAAACGAACCACAACAATAATAATTTCCATACTATTATTAAAAGCACACCTACTTTTCTTTTAGAAATAGCCAGTTTAGAAATATTTTATCATCTTCCCCCGCCTGGCGCTGCAAAGCACTACTGTGTATATGAATTGCTGAATAAACAATTGTAATTTGGCTTATATAAATGTAAATACTGTATTTTAGAGATTTAGATTGATCAGATTTTAATTATTTTCTAACCTATTTTATTTCAAAAACACATTTCTTTCGTTTTTAGACGTTTTTTACCTTTTCTATGGCAATATTCAAACGTGATAAATGAATTTTTTTTAAAAATGTGATAACTCAAAAGCAATAAAAAATGTGATAAAAATAACGTTTTGAATTGCAATCGCGAACTCTTGTGTTATAATGACAAAAATTTTTGTCATTAAAATTTGACATTTGCCATTTTAAATGTATCCCTTATTGTACTACATCGTAGTACAATAAGTGATACATTTAAAACAAAATTCCATATTTTTATACATCGATTTTTTGATATATCCACTTTTTGATAGGCTAGAAACTAATTAAAATCTTGTCAATCTAAAGCTCTAAAATACATTATTTGCATTTATATAAGCTAAGTTACAACTGTTTATTTAACGATACATACCCATAGCAGCTCCAGGCGGGGGAAAATGATAAAATATTTCTAAATTGACTATTTTTTTTTAAAAGTACGTGTGTTTTTAAGAATAGTATGGAATGTATTATTGTTGTGGTTCGTTCAAATTAATGCCCGATTGTTTTTAACTTGTGAACTTGTATACAAATATGCTTTTGTAGATATTATTTATTTAGCCTTTATTTCATTAGGGTTTTCATAATACTGCAAACATTTTTATTTTATTTTCAGGCATTTTTTGTTTTATCTGTGACAATATTCAAACGCGATAAATAAGAAAATTTTGAAACTGTGAGTATTCACTAGAGATAATAAACAATTAAATTTAAAAAATAAAAAAAACCCGACTGCTTAAAAAGCGAACTAATTAATTATTTCTCATCAATGCGAAACTATTTTTTTTTCAATTCCTACTATTAGCTGACACTCTTGCTGTATATATCCTGACGCTGTATATAACTTGTTCAAATTTTCTATCGTTAATAAAATACTTATTATTCATCCAATCAAGCTCAAATAAATTTTTTTAAACTTGTAGTGGATGACACTTGATGTTAATCTAGTATTTTCAAATATTAATTCATTAATTAAATTAAATTAATTAATTTTCAATAATCAAGCGAGCCCTCTTCTTGATCAAGGTATTTTAAGACCGAGAGAACCCTCTTCTTGATCAAGGCATTTAAAGCGCCACTCAAGAGGAAAGAAGAATGACAGAAAAAAAATTCTCTTATTAACCTAAGTAGGAATGGACTTAAAATATTTTTTTTTTACATTATTTGTTTATATTACTTACTTATTTTTTTTATTTACTTGTATTGATGACTTTTAAGTTGCGTTTACTTGTTAGTTCCTATCTATGAACACTGTTTTGATGAGGTCTATAGATGTCTATGAGGGTTAGAGTTGCAGTAAAGCTAGAGATCCTTCCTACACGACTTCCAGGTTGTACAATATTTTAACGGAGCTTCTGACTGTAAAATAGTCAATGAAACATCGTCTTCATGTTGTAAGACCTATCCAATGATATGCCACTCAATAGGGTGCATAAATTTTTGTTTCGTCTCTACCGCCATTTTATATTTTACGGCCGCCATTTTGAATTTAAAAAAAGAAAACCTAGCCTATAACCATCGAGACGTTAAGACGAATTGATAGAGACCCCATTCATAAAAATCCATCCAGCCGTTGGGATGTTTCGAGGGTATAAAGAAATCCACATACACATATACGCGTGAAACACATAACCCTTCTTTTCAGTCGGGTAAAAATAACGTTTTGAGTTGCAACCGTACATTATAAAATATATATCGTAATATATATCGTATATATATCGTAAAAATATTATATATCGTAAAAATATTGTTCTGAAAATATCAATATTTTAGGTGAACAAGATTTCTGATACATAGGAATATTTCTATGTTAATAAATGTTTTAATGCATAGAATGATTTATTGATTTGATAGCTTTATAAAAGAAATAGCGGTCACTCTTTCACTAAAAATTTAGCAACTTGTTTAAAATAGTTATTAAAAGTAAAATGTAATCAACGGAACAAGGGAAAATAAATAAATAACAGAATTATCTGAATCACGTAAACTGTCAATTAAGCCTTCGGCAAAGTTTTCAACAGTATTGTTTTTAAACTAAAGTTTTAAAATTCTGAACACTTTTGTGAAATTCCATTATTCGAAAGAGTTAACAATATTTCTAAACCCAAAAAGGATCTTCCTCAATAAAAAATAGATACATATAAAAGTAATTTTTTACATTAATTGCTAAAATTTGTGTATTCCTTATAAATATGACATGTGTAAAAGTATACAGTTTTGTAAAGTATCTAAACGACTATTTGTTATGCAGTTTACTGAATTGCTTTCATTTTCGGTCTTGCAAAGTTAAGGATATTATTTTTAAAAACTCCCTAAAGTTTATTTAAAGATATTTCAAAATATTTTATTTTCGCTGATTGACAACATTAAATCTTTCTTATAAAAATATAAAGCTGCTGCATTTCTACAAGAATGTATATTCTCATTCAAATTCCAAAAAAATTAAACAACGTTAAAAAAAAAAAAAAAAAAAAAAATCAGATTGCAATTAATTTGATACATCTTTTGTTATAGTCTGTATTGCCATTTAATGACTATATTTTCCAAGATTTTCAGCTTTAAAAATCCGTTTTAAAACACAAATTTTGAATGTATTTTCAAAAAAATGTGTTACTTTTAAGCAGCCTCTGTCCCTTTGAACTATTCTTTTTTTTTAATTTGAGTATTTTTTAATACTTTTTTATGTATTATTAAATGGTTTTATGAATGAAAATGAGTTAAAGCAGAAAAAAGCAATTCTTATCGGAAAATTTATAGAATTTTATTTATTTTTTACAAATGTAAGAAAATTTTAAAACCACACTATTCCGAAAATGTTGAACTTTTTGTAACAATTTTCTTTTCATACTTTACTTGCAAGAGTGCTTTACAAGGTGTCCACTCTCAAGATGTCCAATGGCTGATTATTAAACCGTTAGGCATAGACATATGGTTCCAGTTACAAAAACGTTTTAAATGAGATAAAGAAGTATTTTAAAAGAAATTTCGGCCGATAAAAACATTAAAATTTTTATACGGTCCCCAGTTCCTATAAGTTATATTTAGTAAAAATCTCATTAGTATATCTCATTACACTAAGAAGCAAGACAAAAAAAAAAAAAAAAAAAAAAATCAGATTGCAATTAATTTGATACATCTTTTGTTATAGTCTGTATTGCCATTTAATGACTATATTTTCCAAGATTTTCAGCTTTAAAAATCCGTTTTAAAACACAAATTTTGAATGCATTTTCAAAAAAATGTGTTACTTTTAAGCAGCCTCTGTCCCTTTGAACTATTCTTTTTTTTTAATTTGAGTATTTTTTAATACTTTTTTATGTATTATTAAATGGTTTTATGAATGAAAATGAGTTAAAGCAGAAAAAAGCAATTCTTATCGGAAAATTTATAGAATTTTATTTATTTTTTACAAATGTAAGAAAATTTTAAAACCACACTATTCCGAAAATGTTGAACTTTTTGTAACAATTTTCTTTTCATACTTTACTTGCAAGAGTGCTTTACAAGGTGTCCACTCTCAAGATGTCCAATGGCTGATTATTAAACCGTTAGGCATAGACATATGGTTCCAGTTACAAAAACGTTTTAAATGAGATAAAGATGTATTTTAAAAGAAATTTCGGCCGATAAAAACATTAAAATTTTTATACGGTCCCCAGTTCCTATAAGTTATATTTAGTAAAAATCTCATTAGTATATCTCATTACACTAAGAAGCAAGACAAAAAAAAAAAAAAAAAAAAAAAAAAAAAAATCAGATTGCAATTAATTTGATACATCTTTTGTTATAGTCTGTATTGCCATTTAATGACTATATTTTCCAAGATTTTCAGCTTTAAAAATCCGTTTTAAAACACAAATTTTGAATGCATTTTCAAAAAAATGTGTTACTTTTAAGCAGCCTCTGTCCCTTTGAACTATTCTTTTTTTTTAATTTGAGTATTTTTTAATACTTTTTTATGTATTATTAAATGGTTTTATGAATGAAAATGAGTTAAAGCAGAAAAAAGCAATTCTTATCGGAAAATTTATAGAATTTTATTTATTTTTTACAAATGTAAGAAAATTTTAAAACCACACTATTCCGAAAATGTTGAACTTTTTGTAACAATTTTCTTTTCATACTTTACTTGCAAGAGTGCTTTACAAGGTGTCCACTCTCAAGATGTCCAATGGCTGATTATTAAACCGTTAGGCATAGACATATGGTTCCAGTTACAAAAACGTTTTAAATGAGATAAAGAAGTATTTTAAAAGAAATTTCGGCCGATAAAAACATTAAAATTTTTATACGGTCCCCAGTTCCTATAAGTTATATTTAGTAAAAATCTCATTAGTATATCTCATTACACTAAGAAGCAAGACAAAAAAAAAAAAAAAAAAAAAATCAGATTGCAATTAATTTGATACATCTTTTGTTATAGTCTGTATTGCCATTTAATGACTATATTTTCCAAGATTTTCAGCTTTAAAAATCCGTTTTAAAACACAAATTTTGAATGCATTTTCAAAAAAATGTGTTACTTTTAAGCAGCCTCTGTCCCTTTGAACTATTCTTTTTTTTTAATTTGAGTATTTTTTAATACTTTTTTATGTATTATTAAATGGTTTTATGAATGAAAATGAGTTAAAGCAGAAAAAAGCAATTCTTATCGGAAAATTTATAGAATTTTATTTATTTTTTACAAATGTAAGAAAATTTTAAAACCACACTATTCCGAAAATGTTGAACTTTTTGTAACAATTTTCTTTTCATACTTTACTTGCAAGAGTGCTTTACAAGGTGTCCACTCTCAAGATGTCCAATGGCTGATTATTAAACCGTTAGGCATAGACATATGGTTCCAGTTACAAAAACGTTTTAAATGAGATAAAGATGTATTTTAAAAGAAATTTCGGCCGATAAAAACATTAAAATTTTTATACGGTCCCCAGTTCCTATAAGTTATATTTAGTAAAAATCTCATTAGTATATCTCATTACACTAAGAAGCAAGACAAAAAAAAAAAAAAAAAAAAAAAAAAAAAAGTCCAATTCTTCTTCGATTAAAACTGACCGAGTAATAGCTGTTTAAAGTTAAAGCCTCTTTTTTGCTGCGAAATAGGGGCCATTCACAAATTCACTAGAAATATAAATAATCGTCAGCTATAACAAAAAAAAATAAATAAATAAAAAATAAGTTGAGAGTAAAACTAACATTACAATATAAATATGAAATCTATTTTCCTTCTGACATGTTAACCCCTTAATTCTCGCTCCCGTCATATTCACGGGCTGGGTCTTTTATTCATTTTATTCTTTTTTGTTTGATTCCCGTAATGATAAATTACCGTAATTGACTTTATTATGGTATCATTTTACCTGTCATTAAATAAGGTGCATATTTCTTCTTCAAAAAAGTGGTGCCAATAAGCAATTTGAATTTTTAAATAATTTAATGCGACCGTTAAGGGGTTAAAGAAAAATATACAACTTGTACTAAAAGTATAAGTTAAAAAATAACAGAATTTTTGTTAAATGAAATGATGGAAAGCATCAGTTCTAATTCTTTACAAAATGATACATATTTTAAAATGCTATTACATTATCTAATCTAAAACTTAATAAAAAAAAAATAAAGTTATCTTAAAACTTGCTCGAAGTGATTCCCTTCGGTTGCAATGCAGAAATGTACACGCCAAATAAATCTTTCTAATGCTTTACTCAGTTTGTGTATGATACCCGAAACATGGCCCAACGCATCTGTGTCCAGATTGAGAAAACTGACATAAGTCATGCATTTTAAAGTTTCATAACTCGGCCAATTTAGTGCTAGAGGAATGTGACTTTTTGGTCTGTAGCTATAGGCCCCAAAGCAATCTCCACTACGCTGAAATTCAAAATCAATCAATTGAAGAAAATATAAATAAAATGCTATGAAGTATGTAAAAATACAATAAAAATAACTATTTGCTTAACATTTTTATTAAAAAAAACTATTTATATAACTAAAAATCTGATCCTGGTGTATTTTATGAATTTCATTCCACATAAGGATTCCATATGGATAAAAAAGCAAGTAAATTGAAAAATATATGTTAAAGATTTAGCGTTTTGATCATACTGATATATTGAAAAAACACAAACTGAGAAAAATGAATTTAAAGCTTGCAAGACTGAATCATTTAAAGAGAAATGAAGTCCATAAAAATCCTTTTCGCATATTTTTAATTACCGTATCTTTCCGAAACATAGTCAGAATATTTTATGGATATCAAAATTCATTTTATGCAAAAAAAAAAAAAAAATTCAAAACTTGATATTTTACTAATTTTCCGCAAAATGAAAGGTGCCTAGACCTCTTAAAGAAAAAATGAAATAAAATGAATTATTTGATTCTACTTAACTTGAATAAAAATATAGGAAATTTCACGCGTGTGAAGATGAAAATGATTTGTAACATAGTATTGCCAGGTCCAATGTCACAAAAAGAGACAAAAAATCGGGACAGACGCTTTTAAATCGGGACATAAAAATACAGTAAACCCTATGAGAAGGAAACCTGTCTATAACGGAATGCTGTCTTAAACCAAAAAATTTCATTATCCCTACGGTAAAAACACCATATATCTATACTTGCTAAGATGAAAGTCTGTTTAAAATGTAATGTTTCTATTGTCCCTTCAGATTCCGTCTTAGCAGGTTTTACAATAGTAAATGAACACAACAGTCTTATGCAGTAAAACCTATGAAATCAGAATCGCTAGGGTCATGAGAAAAATCCCTTTTTAGGTGCGTTCGTAATTATATAAATACTTAGCACCTATAGTCGCCGTTCGGTCTGTCTGTCTGTCCGTCCGCATGTAACAGAGCATAAACTACCCAACCGAATGGTCTGAAATTTTAAACATGTAATTGTTGCAAAATTTTGGTGGGTCATTTCAAATTTTATGAAAAACGGATGTATAGTTTAATGACAGGGACAGTCAAAAATTTCCATTACATTATGGCCAATGGGAAAAAATATTTCAAGCGCATTTTAATGATGTTACAGCCTTTCGAACAGAATGAAATTGATAGGCACTTATGAAGTGCACTAAAATATACATTCAGTACAATATGCGGTGCAAAAAATATTTATAAAACTAATTATAGTACGAACCTCATTTGCTACGTTTGACTTGCAATTTCCAACTTGTTAAGCAGGCTTTCATCTTAGCAAGTATAAATATATGGGATTTTTACCGTAGGAACAATTGCAATTTAACAGATGTAATTGTATAGTACCTTAGGGAGAATGAAGTATTTACTTGTAAAACAGAATACCATTATAAACGTGGTCCGTTTACGCAAGGTTTACTGAACAAAGTACGGTAAAACTTGTAAAATCAAAATAGCTAACAACCACAAAATATTATGTTTTAGACAGGTTTCCGTCTAGGTATATAGATCTGTAAGGTATTTATTTGGAAGGGACTATAAAAATTTACCATTATATATAGGTTCTGTTTTTGCAAGTTTTACTGCATTAAGTTCCGCTCAATGCAGACTAACGAATAGCATGATACTAAAAAAAATATGAATGAAATTTTTGCATCCTGAAAAATCGAGACATTTTAGCGTCCCGTTTAGAGGTTGCACGGGACAGGTCTTGGAACACCTGAATATCGGGACACCTGGCAGTAAATGAGCCAGAATAAAAGCCATTCGATTATATTGATCAGCAACAAACATTAATTCTTACGCTAATTTCACTCTGATTCTAATCGAATTATGGGTACTTAAAAATTTTATTTTTGCAGAATATTATTAGCATAAAAAAGAGGAAAGGTAATGCAGAAGAAACAAGAAAAATAAGGCAAAAAAAAAAAAAAAAAAAAAAAAAAATTGTTGTTCAAATGAGAAACCATACAAAAATTCTCCATCTCCGTTTTTTGCTAAAAATATAATTTTACTCAAAGTAGCCCCTACAACGTTTTTAAACTATAGAATATCTGTTGACAAAAACATGAAATTAAACTAATCAAACAATTAAACAACCAGGGGTGCCATTTGGGGGAGGCTAGGTGAGGAAATTATCCCCTCAAGTAATTTGATATTTTAAACGTATCTGTACGCTTTCAACTAATGCTGAGCCGGGCCCCAATATGGCGATTATTTTGGGTAACAAGATGAATATGCGTCAGCTCGTTGCCAATGGACTACTTAAAAAAAAAAAAAAAAAATACAGATAGCTTGATTGGCACCACTTTTTTGAAATGGTATAATAAACCTTATTTTCACCTTATTTAATCTGTCATTAAATAAGGCGAATTTCATTATTAAAAAAAAAAAAAAAAACTGGTGGAAATCAAGCTATCTGAATTAAACAAAAGTAGCCCCACTGGCAACACTAGTCAGATCTCCTTATAGGAGCCTTAGGCATTTACACAGCCTTAAAGCTATACGCATTTTACAAATACCCGGATATAGAAACACGATGTGCAATCCAGAAACTTCTTTCCTTCATACATTTCCGAATCTTTTATACAAGAGAAAACCGATTTATATTTGCATACCACTCACCGCTGAGCAAACTAAACCATTCAAATCTGTAAATTCCAGTCAATCTAGGAAGTTAGGAGGTACACAGGACGGAAGAACAGCAACTCAACATCTGTTAAAGCAACATAAAACAAATAACCTTCATTCAGAACTTGCGCAGTAGTAGTTTCAAAAGAAATTATTTCTGATTTTAAAAAAAAGCACAGCCACATTAAGACTATTCTTTTTTAACACTTTCCAACATAGTTAAAAAGTGTTTATGATTTCGGTTTGTCTGGCTGTGCTCCAACTCGTGTAAAAATACCCGGATTGCCATGTAATTGATATATGTTATTGAGAATTACAATGACATGTTCGCCATTTAAAATGCAGTGTGTAGCATTTATAGTTCATTTACAGGGACACTTAAATAAATTCCGTTACATTATGGTCTATGAGGAAAGGTTGTTTGCGGAATATTTTAATGATGTTACACTATTTCAATCGTATTGAAATTGATACATAATTTTAAATTTAACTAATTTTCTGCAAATTACTTGGTGTGTATAAATTCTATTGATCATATAGAAGGCTGCATAAGAGAATTCGATCACACTTACGCTTATTGATTAAAATTTCTAAAAGGGATTTTTCAACTGTGTTGTGCGTTTCCTAACTGAATTAAAAGTTTGAATACTGTGTACTATACACTATATAGCCTTAAATCACCGAACACTTGCAATTTTAGAAATATTGGAAAATATGCTTGTCGTGTTCAACTGGAACTTCAGGATTGTAAAGAATACGTTTGACCTCATATTTATGACCGTCGATTTGATAAGGAGGGAAATTAGGGGGTTAAAAAAAATAAAAATAAAAATAATAATTTTTGGGATCACCCTGTAAATTAAAATGCACGAGATGATTTATCGCTACAGCACATAAATATGTGATTATTGTATGTATATGTGGTTATTCATTTGTGCAAGAATAGCACGTACCGTAAAATCCGACATAAAACGCGCACCTACGATTTTAGACTGCATTTTTCAATTTTTAGGTATATTCGCCGTATAACGCGCACCCTTTTCTTTACAAAGAAACCTGAAATGTACCTATATATGTGATTCTCTTAACTTTTGAAATCATTCATTCCAAAAATTTTCCTACTTTCGAAGAACTGCATACTCACGTGGCAAGCGATAAGAGGAACAATATTTTCAAATACAAGTACTTTTTAGTCATAATATGAAAAAAACATAATTCCCACTTACCTACAAAATCCTAATTTAATCAACTCATACAACTAAAATTATTAAAACTGTTATTTATAAAAGTTTATTAATTATTAAAGCTTATTTTTTTATTCCCGTCTTTTCCTTATTTTTAAATCTATCATTTTTATATTCGGCGTATAACGAGTACCCGCAAATTTCGATCTTATTTTTGGTACTAAAAGTGCACGTTATATGCCGAATATTACAGTATATCCATGGAGATATAGCGATTTTTTTTTCTAAAGTTCAAAAAGTTCTTAATTGTTTTCTGCTTGTATCATGCAGGGTTTTCAACTAAATTTAACACCAGGCAAAACTTGGCAAAATGTAGTACAGACGATATAGTGCAATTAGAATGTAAACATATTAGACATTTGATGAATATGAGTACTTGTATGAAATATTCTTTATCTGCGCATGCACGATCGATAAAAAAGATTTTTTTTTTTCGTGATTTTATAATAGTCAACTCTATGGAGCAACTCTTATAGAAAAGCCAGTCAAATATCGTGAAAATTCTGAAAGATATCGGCGATAGAGTGAGCTGATTTCTAGTTACTCTCTAAAAGAAGCTGAATGATTTTCCACAAATTGTCATTTTTATTAACTGACTTCCAGCAAAAATGTTAGTATTTAATGAATGCCAGCGAGTAGATTTGAAACAAATGTTTCGATTTTGATACTTATTTTTTTCTTGGAATAAGCTCGTTCTGGCAGTTTTCCAAAAAGAAATAATGCATCAATAACAAATAGGAAAAAATAAGAATTAAAAATGGCAATTTATGGAAAATCCCTTATCATTCAGCTGCTTTTAGAGAGCAACTAAAAATGAGCTCACTCTATCGCCAATATCTTTCTGAATTTTCCCATTTGACTTGAGTTTTTATATAAGTTGCTCCATAGAGTTCACTATTAAATGATGAAAAAAATCTTTGTTATTGTTCGCACATGCGCAGATAAATAATATTTCATACAACTGCTCATATTTCATTAACTGTTTAATATATTTATATTCTCATTGCACTATATTGCTTCTACTACATTTTGCCAAATTTTCAGAAACTGTTGTTAAATTTGATTGAAAATCTCGCATGATATAAGCAGAAAAGAAGCAAGGATTTTTTGAACTTAAAAAAAAAAAAAAACCGCTATATCTCCATGAATATATATGCTATTCTTACACAAACGAATACACATATTGTACAATAGCCACATACTTGTATGTTTTGGAGATAGCTCATTTTGTGCATTTTGATTTACAGAGTGATCCCAAATATTATTATTTTTCTTTGATTTTTTTGTTGGCCCCTAGTTGCCCTCCTTAATAAATCGACGTTGATAGGACGTCAAAAATATTCTTTACAATCCTGAAGTTCCAGAAGAATCCGATAAGTATATTTTTCAATATTCGACAAAATGTCTAAAATTTAAAGTGTCCGGTGATTAATGGCTATATAGTGTACATACAAATCTTTAGATCCTATACAGGGCAGCATAAAATAATGCGGAGATTTTTCCGACTATAGATAGTAAAATGTTGAAATTGAGTAGTCAAATGTGTTATACGTTCTCCCAATTGTTTACTTAGACATTGTAATCTTTCATCTTATTTAACGAAGAAGTTTTGTTACAGTAGTCTGAATGTGTTGGAAAGTGTTTCATAATCTATGTTTGAAGCATGATTTTCTTTCCTTCCTTTTTATTTTCCACTCTCACTAACGTGAAATTTTTTGCCACATTCACGAACTCCTTTTTCTATGTAAGAGGTTATCCATTAACAAAGCCACACTTCAAGAGACAGAGGGGAGAGAAATAAAGTGTGACACAATGTGGTAGGGGCAGGGGATGGGTTAACATAAGACTCCTATAAGGGGAGCTGATGCATATCCATGTTGTTGCCCAAAATAACCGCCACATTGGGGCCCGGCTCAGCATTAGTCCACCGCCAGAGCTGGGATTGCGTATTTAAAAGGACTTGTCGCTGTGCCCCATTGGCTAACGATAGCCGGCTTTAGCTTCGTTTTTTGGTTTCAAAGCCCACAATGGCGGGGATGCGTCAGCCTGTATTATAGGAGTTCTAGGTAAACACTTTGTGACATACCATGTAAAATGTGAACGCAATTACGTAGGCATTGTTTGCAAGCAGTATAAATTATGTTAATAAAAATATGTAGGGGTAACTTGGGATACTTGACCCAATGCCTTTTTCTCAGAATTTGGAACGTTTTGGGATGTGGCACCACTTCATTTCTTTCAGTTAGCTGACCACATGGTAAAAATAACAACGGAATCATTCCGTAACTTTTTTAACTATCAGACGAAATATAATTTCATGCTCCAAAAGTAATTTTTTTGTGCAGTAAACTCCGATGTTATAATTTTTTTTTTTGTTTAAAGGTAAGACTTTTTTAATTGGTCATTTGTTTTGTGCATATTTTTAGCTACAATAACATGTACAATAATATTAATCTACTTATTAGCAAATGGGTGCATTATAGGGTTATGTAGTAAATATGCAACTAGGGATACTTGACCCAAGATTAGGGTTAGTACTATTCAAATGCATTTAGCATGTTTTATTTATGAATTAAAAATATTATAATATTAAATATTATAAACATATAAATATAAATATTATAAGAAAATAATATAAATATTGTAAGTAAATGACTGGTTTCTTGTCAAATATTGTGTGAAGTGGAATACAAGAAGATTTGTTGGAAAAGTTCTTGAAATTAATTCTGATGGGCTTACTATTCATTTTGAAAGAAGAATGGATGGTACGCGATTTAAATGGCTTGAAATGAAAGATATATCATAAGTTGATCTTGACCAAATCGAAGCTATTCTTCGTATCTTCGTTAACCCGAGTTTTCGATAAAAGTGATAGAATTATAAGTTTTGCGTTTAAATATGATTTTACAATTGAAGTTAAATAAATTGTTATTTTTTTTATTCTGTAACTTGTTAGGCACAGAATGAACTTACAGACTGCTAATATTTTGAACTTTCTACAATAAAAATTTTAATTGGGTATATTAATGTTAGGGGCCTATGTAATAAAAATTAAAAGCATTAATTTTGTTTGACAAAAATAAAAATGTATTAACCTTAATGTTACTTTTGTTCTTATGTGAAAGTGTTTTGTTTATTATTTTAAATCATACTCCCAAATCTATGACTTGGGCCAAGTATCCCTAATGGTTGGGTATAAATTTTATCCCCATAAATTTTATCACTAAATTAGTCCAGAAAAAAAAAATGAAAGAATCATGAGTTAAGCGTAGATTAAGAAACATTTTCCAACGTTTCCTGAATACTTTGACAAGACTTCACCATTTAAATATGTAAAGAAGCTACTTAAGAAAAAATTTAAAAAACGCATAACACATTTCAAAAACAGATTTCAACAATGACCGCCCACAGCGGGAAAGGTACTCCAATTCTTTTGTGCAGCTCTGTAAATAATCTATAGATTTGTATATATTCTACATAGTATGCTGAAATTTAGTATAGTAAGAAAAACGCATAATACAGTTGACAATTCACCTTCAGAAATTTCTACAAATTAACTCTGTATAATTATTTACAGATTTTTATACATGCCACACATTAAGCTGAAATTTAATTCAGGCAAAAACACACTTAAATCTATTAAAATCACACTTCCAGAAATTATCATACATTACAACTCATATATTTTTAAAATTAATTAAAAAAATAAAGCAAATATGAACTATAATAACCTAGTATTTTCTTAACAATAATAGATTTATAGAATCTTCAAATATGCAAACCAATATTACAGCTCATTCCTCTATGTAGTTTTTGAGTAATGCTTAAAATAATTCCAGCATTGCAATTCGTTTGAAACGATTAGAAATGAATTTAACATTAGGAGTTTCAAACTTTAACCTAGGATTTTCTTAACAATAACAGATTTATAGAATTTTCAAATATGCGAATCCAATATTACAGCTCATTCCTCTATGTAGTTTTTGAGTAATGCTTAAAATAATTATAGCATTGCAATTCGTTTGAAACGATTAGAAATGAATTTAACATTAGGAGTTCCAAACTTTAAACCCTTATAATTCCCAACTACTTGACCGAATGACTTCCTGTTTGGTATCCTAAGGTGAAATTTACCGAAAGAGGCTAAGCATGATGCCAAAATTAGCTGTTCGTATTGGAAATTTCAAAGTTTGATACAATTTCTGTTTGAAAAAGATACCCCCTCCCACCGAAGCTTTTTTTAAAAAACGTGAATTGAAAGAATGCATAATTTCTGGTTTTTCGTTTCTTCTGGAACAATTTGGAGATTAAAATGTACTGGGTGTTCTATTTTTTTTTCTTTTCTTTTCGTGACCGACTGTACCTTGCGTTTGTGAAAAAACTTCGTGAGATAATTGAACGTTTCTGAATCCATTTTTATTGTACATTTACTTTTGTTTGCTCCTTTCTTATTATCGACTATCTTCCAATTTTAATCCTTTCCAAAATTGTACCTTTCGATAATTTTAAAATACTAAAAATTAAAACAAGAAGAAATATTCAAATAAATAACATTTACTTATTTATTGGCATGTTAGTACAGAAAATTAAAAATACATTTACTCCTTTATTCTGATTAAAGTATAAATGTAAGCTTGCGTGACTAGTTTAAAAAAAGAAAAAGAAAAAAAGAATATGTTCTTATAACTCTAGTAATCTCAAATAAAAACGACTACAACTTGAAAGGCAATAATTTTACAGCTCCTTTCAATAAGCTGACAAAAAAGGCAAGCAACCATAAGCAAAAACAGCACTGTTATGATGTCAAGTCTGTTGCATGTTTTTGACAGCTTAATGAAATGCCTATAAAATAACCACCTTCAATAGTATAGTGGGTGTATTTTTGGAGTTATAAGAAGATTTTGTACTTTATTTACTTTCCAAGGATGCATTTTGTTATGATTCTTTTCCATCTCTGCTTGGCATTAATGCTCTTCATTCATCGGAATTTTCTTTTTCTTTTTTTATTTATTTAAAAAAATGTATATTTTTTCACTGAGTTAATGTTTGAAGTTCAGGAGAAAAAACGGCATTTTAAGGCGGTTCTAGAAAAAATGTTTTTCAACAATGCATATTTTTCAACCCAATTTCTGACTCATATTTTAACATAAAAGCACGACACTTGCAGACAGAAGTGATTTGGAATCTAATAGTGTTTTTCTTTCTTTTTAAATAAATGAATTACATCTTGAGTTATAAGAGACTGTTGTCTGGGGAAGAGAGTTTCTACATATCAAGAGTTGTACCGTCCTGAAATTTGCTTCAGGACGCCAAATTTGACAGCATTTTCTGAAAGGTCTTCAAACGTTACCAAAACGGAGAATAAAGTGTTCGATTAAGAAATTTTCTGAATTGTACATACCAATTTAAAGCATTTGAAAAAAAAATGTATTGGAAACTATCTAGTTCGGATTTGAGAACAGCATTAAGAATCGGAGGGTTTGAGCGTAAAATAAGGTAGCTAACAAAATACAAGTTTCAAGATAATCATGATTCAAATTTTCTGAAGAAAACTGCAAACAAAACTATTGTGATTGCTTCTTCTACAACAACTGATTTGTTAAGAGTGAACCTTTAGTTAACTTATGTGCAACATTGTTTGATAGATTTGATTATATTAGACTGTTTCTGAAAGGTCTTCACTCTTTACCAAAAAGGGGAAAAATGTATCGGAAACTATCTAGTTTGGGTTTGAGAACAGCCTTAAGAATTGGAGGACTTGAGTGTAAAATAAGGTAGCTAACAAAATACAAATTTCGCGATATTCATGATTCAAGTTTTCTAAAGAAAACTGTAAACAAAACGATTGTGATTGCTTCTTTTAAAACAACTGATTTGTTAAAACTGTACCTTTAGTTAACTTATGTGCAACATTTGTTTGATAGATTTGATTTTATTAGACTGTTTCTGAAACATCTTCAGTCCCCTTTCAGGAGAAAAAGGGGAAAAAATGTTCGATTAGAAAATTTCTGAATAAGAGTACATAAAGGGCTCGAAATGGAAAAATCCACGAACCGGAACGCTTTTTCAAAATTATTGTTGACTAAAATCCCTTTTATTGCTTATTGGTGCAGTTATTAGCCAATTTTTTAAATTGTTCATTTTACTTAGAGCAGGCAGTCCAAGTACGAACGTTATTTACGTTTGAAGATACTTTAGTCAGTCTCAGTCATCATCTTATCAGCATCAACTAATAAACATGGTGGAATGATTGTGAAAACCAAATTATTTTTAATGATAAATTTAAATTTACAATAGTATCACAAAACACTGCAATCATAAATGCAGCAGTCAAGCAGGACAATTAAATCCTTTGTCAGAAATTCAACTATTCAACAGGAAATAACAAGATCACAAGAAAGATGGCACAACAAAAAAACCAACAACTAACTTCCAGCTCGTTGTTCAGTCTTTCGGATAAATCTAAACCGGAACTTAAATATTAATGTTTTTCAGGAACTGTAACAATATCTTTTAATAATTGTACGAACCGGAACGATATTTACCATAATTTCCCGAACCGGAAATATATTTGTCATAATTTCACGAACTGGAATATCGTTCCAGTTTGCTCCCGTACATTTCGACTTCGAGCCCTGAGTACATACCAATTTCATGCATTTGCGAACAAATATAAATTTTAAAATGTATAAGAAACTATTCAGTTCGGATTTGAGAACAGCCCTAAGAATTGGAGGGTTCGAGTGTAAAATAAAGTAGTTAACAAAATAGAAGTTTCGAGATATGCAAGATTCAAGTTTTCTAAAGAAAACCACAAAACAAAACTATTCGATAGCTTCTTCTGAAACAACTGATTTGTTAAGACTGAACCTTTAGTTAACTTATGTGTAACATTTCAGCCTGATAGATTTTACTTTATTAGAGGCTTTATGTGCAAAGAGTTTTCGTTATGAAAATTGTTATTTAAGATTTATCTTTGATTACTTCGGCATGAGAAAAACTAAATATTGTACTTTTAAAAGGTCGCCAGGAAGCCTTAAATAATTTTACATGAAAATCAGAAAAATTCAAAAATATCAGTTACGAGGTTTTACACCAAATTCAATTTTTAATAGATTTAGTTATCAAATTAACCCCTTAACCTACGATTTACGTTTCAACAGCCTAGGTCCAAAACGTAAACAAAATCACGCAGCGTTCGAGCCATTCCACGGTTCGGTAAATCGGTCTATGTTGTACCAAAGGCGCACGGCTTACGGAATGTGAATACACGTGTAAGATACAACTGATTTAATTTTGTGGAATATTTGATAATTACAACCTGATGTAATAATTGTGGTAGACATACCACAAAAGGTTTATTAGTAATCCCCTTAGCCTTTACTGTCGCACCACGAGCCATGCCCGTAATATTTACATTTGGCCCGACCGATGTACTATGGGCCAGGCCCGTGATAATCAGTTTTGGTCTGAATGCAAGACCACGTGTCTCCCACGTAGTGATAGGTTAAGGGGTTAAAAGTAAAGAAAAATTAAATGAAGAAAAAAGGTCAAATTTCACATTTTCCTTTTTTTCTTTTATCTTTATCCCCCCCCCCCCCCCAATGATTTAGCACGGTGTGAAATTTCCGTTTTATTTAAAACTGCTTTTGTAAGCATATGTTAAAAACCAATTTTTATTACTAGTTATTTAATCCTCTCTCTTATCAGGAACCTCGTGTGGGACTCTTAGCTTAAGTTAAAGGGAACAATGTTTTAAAATGTGTTTTTATGTAACTTTAATTTTCAGTGTTACTTATTATGCAATGACTCATATGACCCATATTTGTTTTTCTAAATAATTT
Organism: Maratus speciosus; assembly: GCA_963932465.1. Classification (NCBI taxonomy): domain Eukaryota; kingdom Metazoa; phylum Arthropoda; class Arachnida; order Araneae; family Salticidae; genus Maratus; species Maratus speciosus. The sequence goes on along the minus strand of OZ010787.1, from coordinate 536,141,608 downwards.
AAATAGTATTTCAATTATACCAATTCATGGAACAGTGGCGCCAACTTATATGGGTCCGTGGGGCGCGAGCCCACCCAATAGTTTGAACCCTCCGCCCACCTAATTTTAATTGAATTATTTCGTTATTTATTAGCCCCCGGTACGTTATGCTATGTCTTTCTCCCAGTTTATTTGGTTTCGTCTTCAAAAAATAACTTTACCTTACAGAAGCTAGCCGTAAACCAAAGCAGTACGATTAAATACTCTACAGCAATTTTTTAAACTTCTAAGCATCGCACATTTTCAATTTTATACCGTTGTATTGGAAAAAAAATAAGTACTTTTAAATGCAATTTGTTTGAAAACTGCATCTCCATTTATTTGTGAAATATTATTATTATTATTATTATTGTAGTTTTTGGAGCCATTTGCTTCATATTGGCAACGGAAGTACTCCATTTCTGTAGAAAGTAAAGGAAAAATAGTTGTAAGATATTAATTATCATATATTTTTGTTGCCATTTTTTTCATAACAACCGAAAGAAAATGTAATTAAAATGCGTGCTATTTTGAAAAAATATAAAAATGAATGATTTCTGTTAAAACATGGAGATATTATAAACTATATTTAATTTTAAGTATATCTATATTAATGTTACAAACAAATGAAGGCCTGTTAATCATGAAATAGCCGTATTTTTTTTGTCGGGTTTCTTTAATGACGGTATCTTTTTGCTGCATTTGTGTATTATTTCGCGATTGTGACGGCCTATATGCATACTTTACTGTAGATGTTTAAGAGTGGATCGCAAATGTGGAATTCTTAAGAGGATTCGAATGACGACATTTTACATAAAATAAAAGCGTGTGCTGTAAGTCTTAAAATTGAAATATGTTTTGTACTATTTTTATAAACATATATATATATATTTTTTTTTCATCGGGGGCGACACTAAATTCTGAAAAAGCAGAATTCCTGTTTTCTAGTTTATTTATTTATTCGCTGCAATAAAATTTGGTTTTATTGAAGTTCTCAAAATAATTTTGTTTGAAAAATAGTAAGGACATCAATTAGACTTACAGGAGCACCTTCAGCGGATCTAAAAATAAATTCTCTCAAAAGCAAATTTTCTCCATATTTTGACATCAGTCTTGATGAATCTATGGTGGTGGCTAAAAAGATTTTTTCTTGATATTTAGTGTTTAGCCTTCTAACTCATAGTTACTAATTTATAATAAATATTAATGTATTTATAAGGAAGAATTTGTAAAAATAAAATAACTAAATTATAATTAAATTATAATACTTTTATTTATTTATTTTTTACTTAGAAAAACCATAATTTGACTTCGAATTATCGTATTTACTCATTTGCTCCTCTCCAGCCTTCTCTCCACGCACACGCAAAGGGAAAAAAATAATTGTATATATTAGATGTAAATTTCCCAACTGGGCGAAAAATGTCCGGACCAGGATTCGAACCCGGGACCTCCTGGCTGAAGCCGCCAGTGCTCTGCCATCTGAGCTATCCCGGACGATTCCGGTCGAACTTTTTCACCCAGCTAACCTTGATGATTACAGCATCTGGTCTGAAACCTGGTTCAGCTCAACAGAATAAATCTCAGGTAATGGAACTCCAGAAATCGCTGGATACGAAATTACACTAGATTAATATTAACACAATTCTTCTAATTGGTAAACAAATCATATTAGATGTAAATTTCCAACTGGGCGAAAAATGTCCGGACCAGATTTATTCTGTTGAGCTGAACCAGGTTTCAGACCAGATGCTGTAATCATCAAGGTTAGCTGGGTGAAAAAGTTCGACCAGAATCGTCCGGGATAGCTCAGATGGCAGAGCACTGGCGGCTTCAGCCAGGAGGTCCCGGGTTCGAATCCTGGTCCGGACATTTTACGCCTAGTTGGAAATTTACATCTAATATGATTTGTTTACCAATTAGAATAATTGTGTTAATATTAATCCAGTGTAATGGAGCCCACGTGTTTTTCGGATCACTCTCGTCACTTTTTTGTGGTTTTGATGTGTTATTTTTTGAAGACTTATGTATTCTCTGTGTATTTCGTGATTGAAAGCTGTATTATTTTCTCTTCGTGTGCTGCCAAGCTCGTCAGCGTGTCTTTAAATTATATCTATAACTCTGGTCCTTGGACCTGGATTTTCGTGACATAAGCTGTCCTCGATGACATAGCAAAAGTCACAGTATCAAGAAACCAAACCAAACCAAAGCAATCTAGTGTAATTTCGTATCCAGCGATTTCTGGAGTTCCATTACCTGAGATTTATTCTGTTGAGCTGAGCCAGGTTTCAGACTAGATGATGTAATCATCAAGGTTAGCTGGGTGAAAAAGTTCGACCAGAAACGTCCGGGATAGCTCAGATGGCAGAGCACTGGCGGCTTCAGCCAGGAGGTCCCGGGTTCGAATCCTGGTCCGGACATTTTTCGCCCAGTTGGAAATTTACATCTAATATGATTTGTTTATCAATTTGAATAATTGTGTTAATATTAATCTAGTGTAATTGTATATATGTTATTTTAAGCAAACTTCTTTGAGGCCACCCAATATTTCTCAAAAGTTGGCGCTACTGTCATGGAATGATTTTTAAAAAATAATTCGTGGGCGAGAGGCCTCAAAATATGTGATTCTTTTTTATCTTTGCTTCTCAGTAATAATCTCTATATCCTTGGTTGGATTTTTAAAAAATATATTTAAAGTCTTAGAAATCCATTCATCCAATGGTCCATCTTGTTTAAAAATGGCGGCCCCTTAACTATTTCAAATCCAAATCGAAACTAATTTCTGATACATCCACGAAGACATTTTAATTCTTAAACGTACGAAATTTGAAAGTTTTTCTTTTCTTTTTTTTTTAACACAGACACTAAGTAATACAGAAGTTCTTGAGTTTCTATCAAGGCAAAGGTTCTTTCAGAAAATAGTATCAAAGCGGGCGTTTAGCGCCAATTTTTGAGGCACAGCAGCCAGGGAAAAGTCGTCTTCAGAAAACAATCGATTATAAGATAAACTACATTTATAGAAAAACGAAAAACACTATTCGGCTCCAAATCACATCAATAGTAATTTTCTGTAAATTTTACACAGAAAGATTCGCGTTTCTGAACTTCTTATTTTTTCTTAATTACAGTTAACATTACAACAGTAAAACATTTATTTTAGATATTTTCATATTCTACCTATGAGCCATTCCCTAAAGTCCATGAAAAAGAAATAGAGGCGAAATTTAATGGAATATAATTTTCTTTTTGCTCCCTGAGCTTTTTATTTAATAGCTTTAGATATTTTGTTTTTCAATTAATGTTCATAATAAAAAAGAAAGCATATATTTCTGTGAATTTTCATTTTTCATTCTTGAAATAAAAGTAAAGGAATATTAATGACAAGAGAAGTAAAATTTCGTATCGTTTTTAAATGCACTTTTCTATTTAAAATAAATTGAAAACCTTTTGTTCTAAATACACTGGTGTCCAAAATTAAGGACTAGGCACAAAATGCTAATTTTTAAGTAAGCGAATACTCAAAAGGAGATAATATAATTCAAATAATTACTATCCCTACAGCACAGCTAGTCCATATAGCATCTCATTCATGTCACACGTGGTCACAAGTGCCACAGTGACTACAGTGAAGCAAAAAAAAAAAAAAAAAAAAAAATAGGAAATTCCACACGTCTCATTATGAGCCTCAAATGATCACTATATGTGACTCCACCGAGACGTCAATGTGACTGCTGCTTTGTCACGAGTCACCAGGTGAATTTACAATGTAGTTACATTGTGACTCTCGTGTGACTGTCATTTTCAGATTCAATTTCAAAGTCATCATGAACGTTGCAATATGATAAGTCACCAAATAATATTACATTATAGTCACATGGTGACTTTTCACAAAAGAGCACAATGGTGACTTTACAGTAGTCTCTCTGTCACCTGAAAGTCATCATGTGACTTTAATGTGATATTATTTGGTAACTTATCACAATGCAGCGTTCACGATGACATTGAAATTGAGTCTACAGATGACAGTCACATGAGAGTCACAATGTAACTACATTGTAATGTCATGTGGGGACTCGTCACAAATCAGCAATCAAGTGACGTCTCAGTGGGGTCACATATAAAGATCATTTGAGACTCATAATGAGATGTATGAAATTTCTTATTTTTTTGCTTCATCGTTGTGACTGTGACACTTGTGACCATGTGTGGCATGAATGAGTTGTTATATAGGCTAGCTGTGCTGTAAAGATAGTAATTATTTGAATTATATTATTTCCTTTTGAGTATTCGCGTACTTGAAAATTAGCATTTTGTGATTGGTACTTAACTTTGGACACCAGTGTAGTTTTGTAATCATGTTTATTACCGATTGTTACTACAATAATAGAAAATTCAAAAGAAAAAAATTAAAATTTCTCATAGTTTATGAAATTTTATTTTCTGTGCAATATAGAATAGAATTCTCATTTTATTCAAAACGGTTTTTGAAAAAATGCATTTATAGCCCGTTGTCATATTTATTATATTAACCCGTAACGAACGAATATCGACATATTCGCGATAACCAATTTTTATTGTCCAAATATGTTGTATCCAATTATGGACACATTTGCATCGAAAATTTCGCCTTACCTAATCTCAAACTTTCAGCAATTAAAAATACTGTTCGACCGTAATCGAATTTGTGTTGTTTTCCTAGTTTTGACCGAAACTGAACCGTCTTAAAAATAAATTTAATGTAATTAATACATACATATGTATATACAATTATTAATTAATTATACGTATAAAGAAACACATTTCTAGCAAACATACATACATATCGTCAGTACCATGTCAAACTATCCAATATGAAAACAGTGTTGCCAGTGGGCTACATTTTAAAATTCAGATTTCTTGATTGGCACCATTTTTCTGAAATGGTAAAAGTCCCCTTGTTTTCGCCTTAATTAATATGTCATTAAATAAGGCGAAATTTAATATTTCAAAAAAGTAACGCCAATCAAGAAATCTGAATTTAAAAAAGTAGCCCACTGACAACACTGTTTTCGTATTGGATAGTTTGACATGATACCGACGATATATATGTGCTCCTGTTTGGAAACTTTATCTCCAAATTGGCTTTCTGGGGCCTTTGAGCAAAACTTCTAATTTTCTTATGAAATAGGGTATAATTTATCAATAACATAGAATATTTTCTTAATTGTATGAATTTCATCTGGTTAAAAAAATGTTTTTTGGATAAAGTAAAATCTCGTTACAAGAAATCTCTAGGGAACACTGATTAAATCCGCTATACTGAAAAATTTGTTGAAGTAAATATTTTTATACTGAAATTGGATAATAGGATTTTTTTAAAAATCCAAATTATATTCGTTAATTTGAAAAATTCGTTAAACTGATATCCGTTGTAACGAGATTCTACTGTACATACCTCATATTACCTTTTATATTGACTTTTGTAAACGATCATCAGCTGTTTTATTCTATACTTTTATTCTGCACTTTCCTTAGAGTGCGTTCAAAACACTTCTGTGGTATTCAGAATAAAAATTTTCTATCACTATTAGCCTACAGATTTTAATGAGCGCGTGGAAAACATATTAACAATTTAGTCATATATGTATTGAGTTATTATCAACAGTGAAGTTCATAGGAATAAACAAGCATAGGCTCTCATTTAAAGCAATGCATCTCAAGTCGATGAGTTCATAAAATTCCCGAAGGAATAAATGACATTTTAGGAATACAGATAGTTTTGGGCTTAGTTTCGCTCCCGGAGAACATTCTACAGTATTTTCGCCGGAAAACGAATGTTCGCTGAAACTAAGATTTTGTGCCGAAAACGAAAACGAAACCGAATAGTCGGTCAAACTCTAATTAAATAATGCAAAAAATGTTTCTCAGAAAAATGGGGCCGAAACAATAATAATTGGAAACAACAGGTTTGGGCAATAAATTTTGGTTTTCGCGAATAGTGCAGCATTCATTCGTAAAGAGTTAAATGATATTTAACCCTTAATGATAATAAACGTGATTCTTTGCCGTCTTTGCTTTCTACTCGTATTCATGTTCCATATTCATTCTTTTCCATTTCATATTTTTTAATTTAATATCTTTAAATATTTTTCTTTTGTAAATTAATGCTTCTGATAAAAAAGAAAAACATAAATTTCTGGGAATTTTTATTTTTTTATTCTTAAACTAAAAATAAAGGATTATTAATGACCAGAAAAGTAAAATTCCGCGCAATTTTGAAATGCACTTTCCTATTTAAAATGGATTGATAACATCATTTTATTCTAAATGGCTTTTGTAATCATATTTTTATTACCGATTATTATTTCTGCAGTAATGGAAAACTCAGATTTCTCATCTTTTATGAAATCCAATTTCCTGTTCAATACAGAATGAAATCATCATTTTATTCGAAACAGTTTTTGAAAATAAACATTTATAGCAAATTATTATTAACATCAGATATTTAAATAAATATGATTATTTTCCCTCTTTGCTCAGTATTAGCATTCTTTATTCATGGATTCTTTTCATTTTCTCTTTTTTTTATATATTGTTTTGTTTTGTTTTTCAATTAATATTTGTGATGAATAAGCAGAGCATAAATGCCCATGGACTTTTATTTATTTTTTATTCTTAAACTAAAAGTAAAGATTATTAATGACTAGAAAAGTAAAATTTCGTAACGTTTTAAAATGCACTTTCCTGTTTAAAATGGATTGACAACATTTTATTCCAAATAAGTTTTCTAAGCACATGTTTATTACCGATTATTACTACAGTAATGAAAAATACAAATTTCCCACCTTTTATAAAATGTTATTTCTTGTTCAATATAGAATGGACTCGTCATTTTAATCGAAACGGTTTTTGAAAATATATATTCATAGCGCATTATTATATTAAGGGTTATCTATATAGTTAAAACGCTAAGCGTTTTCTTTCGACAGTCCGTGAGAAGAAACTACTCGATCAAATTACAATGAAAGATATTTGACCACAGATTTGTTATCGTACATTCGTTTGTTCAAATACTTTATTAATTAGCCGTAATTTTAAACTAAAATTCTACAGTTGCGCATGCAAGTACAAGTTTGCCTTTGGAGTGACGCACTGCACATGCACAAAGATACTCGCTCAGTTGAAATAACATATCACAGGTAGAAGTTGTTTTAAGTTCGTCTGCTATTCTATCTTACTGTAAACAAGGTTTTCTTTTTTTCACAAAGTTAATATTTGACTCTTTCAGCATTATTTACTATTCAGAAATTTATTGTGTCGATATTAAGAGCTAGATACGGCTTATTTCCGGGGTGTCACATTGTTTTGTCACATTACACGCTGAAGATAAACACAGTGATTTGAAGCTAAAATTTATGGCTGGTGAATTTCCAATAGTTACACACGAAGATTGGGAAACTAGCATGTTAAGTTGTAGCTTTTTCTTAAAAAAAAAAATAAGGTATCATAAATATTAAAACGCAAAACTATTTCTGTAAGATCAAAACTCAAATTCGAGACAATTGCGCATACGTCAACTGTGTTTCGAACCTCTTTAATTCAGAAGAAAGGAAAACAAGTTCCTGCTAGCGTAGTGGTTTAAGGTAGCAGTTTAAGGCTTAGAATTTTTGTAGAGGACGCAGGTTCGAACCCAAGTCTGCCAAAATGTGTAATATTTTTGTCGATAATTCATTTCAATAATGACATATTTTATTAGGAAGAGAAGTTATAGGATTTTTATTTTATTATTATTATTATTTGAATGCTTTATGATGAAATAAAATTTAACACTCAATAATATTTTGAAAAAATAATGATTTTATATTTAAACGATTTTGCATGTAGCTGCATCAAGTTTCAGATTTAGGATTTTAGAGAATGAGACAGATAAAAATAAAATTCATGGCAACTTTTAATGGTCGTGTAGTTTTAATAAATAAATGAAAATAAATATTGTTATTTAAAAGAAAAAAAAAAAAGATGCCGTAGTAAGTAAAAATAAATTCTCTACCCGGTATTTTTAGGTAAATTTCTGATAAAAAGCAAGCATAATTGGTTGTAAATTATAAACTTAAAATTATCTCACTTCACTGAATAGGTTAGACTGACAGCACCAGTTATCGCCTTAAAGAAATAGGAATCACTTATCAATATAGAAATTCGTCAAATAATTCGTCATTATATAATTAATTTAAAAGCAACTAATTAAAAGTTCAAGAATTTTTCTAATGAAACATTCAACTTATTTACCGTCAAATCTTGACGGGCACTATCTAGTTTTAAATAAACATGCTTCTTTGCTATCTTTGCTTTCTATTACTTTTCTTTATTCATTCTTTTCATTTTCATTTTAGACTTTTTATTTAATAGCTTTAGCTGGCTTATTTTAAATTAAATGAAAAAGAAAAACATAAACTTCTAAGAATTTTCATTTTTTAATTCTTAAACTAAAAATGAAGGATTATTAATGACCAGAAAAGTAAAATTTCGCACAGTTTTGAAATGGACTTTCCTATTTAAAATGGATTGACGACATCATTTTATTCTAAATGGCTTTGTAATCATATTTTTATTACCGATTGTTATTACTGCAGTAATGGAAAACTCAAATGTCTCATCTTTTATGAAATGCAATTTCCTATTCAATACAGAATGAAATCACCATTTTATTCGAAACAGTTTTTGAAAATAAAATTTATAGCCCATTATTATTAGCATAGATTTAAATAAATATGAATACTTTCTATCTTTGCTCGCTATTAGCATTCTTTAGTCATGGATACTTTTTATTTTCTATTTTTAACACTTTCCAACATAGTTGAAAAGTATATATGAATTCGGTTTGTCTATCTATCTGTCTGTCTGTCTGTACTCGGAGATCACACACTGAACAGACGAGCAGACAAAAGCGTGAGACAGGAGACAAATTGTAGCGTTAAAACCGGTTTCTTCTTTGTTATCGAGATGAAATGCCTCTTGACTTACGCTTTTTTGTCGCTTATCTGTTCAGTATATGATATGCCTAAGGCAGATCACACACTGAACAGACAAGCGTGCGTCATGCGACAAGTTGTAGCGTTAAAACTGGTTTTAACAAAGAAGAAACCGATTTGAACGCTACAACTTGTCGCATGTCGCACGCTTGTCTGTTCAGTGTGTGGTCTGCCTTACTCGCGTAAATATAGTCCGATTGCCATGAAATGGATATATTCGGTCATCCAGAAAGTTCTGCGGTTTTTCAAAACGAATCTCGATTTCATCTAATTATTTTGCTACTACAATAAGATGTGACCTTGGATGACCCAGAGGTGCACATTCAGTCTTTTCTGCTTGTGCTGCATAATTCTTGCTTATATTGCCGCATAATTTTTGTTTCAGTGCAGTGCTAAGAATGGAGAACTAAAAAGTTCGTTTTCGTCATATTATATTCTTTTATTTCAAAAAAGGCACTACTACTCGGAATACTACTCGGATTCTTCGTAAAATGTGTGCTGTATATGGATAAAGTGTTGTTTCAGATGACACAGTTAGAAAATGGTTTGAGAAGTTCAAACGCGAAAATTTCAGCCTCAAAGATTACGCCCGCTCTGAACGACCATCATTTGTAAAGGAGGACCTCTTAAAAGAAGCTATCGCTGAAAATCAACGTTACACAGTTCAAGATCTATCACACAGATTGAATATTCCAAAAAGTACAGTGCATGATCATTTGAAAAAGATTAGGTATGTAAGCCGCTATGGTGTGTGGGTATTCCATACTTTAACATCGAAGAATAAGATTGCTTGAATTTCGGCATGTGATTCTTTGCTGAAACGAAATGAAGAAGTTCCTTTATTAAAACGGTTTATTGCTGGAGATGAGAAATGGATACTATACAATAAAGTTATAAGAAAAATATCACGTGGTAAGTCAAATGAGCCTCCACAAGTGTCATCGAGGGGTGACCTGCATCCCAAAAAAGTAATGCTTTGTGTATGGTAGGCCTACTAAAAAGTTCTGTCACCAAATCAGACAATAAATTCGTAAATACACTGTTCTCAAATGCAGTTTTGAAAAAAGAAAATCAAAGAAAAGCGACCAAAATTGACCAATCATCGACGTGTTGCGTTCCAGCATGACAATGCTCGACCCCACTTTCGATGAATGTCAGGCAACACCTTATTGAATATGGCAGGGAATTTTTTGTGTCACCCTTCATATTCACCAGATCTCGCTCCCTCAGATTTTCACCTTTTCAAGTCACTTCAATATTATCTGAAAGGCCAGGAGTTCACTTCTTTGGGGACTGTCAAACAGCACCTTGATAACTTCTTTACGAATAAACCTAATGACTTTTTTAAAAATGGAATATTTCAGCTGCCAGAACGATCGTAAAAAGTCATAGAACAAAATAGTACTTATGTGATTCAATAACATTTTCTTGTGTTTCTGTACTTATTTATTGCAATTTATCATAAAAAACTGCAGAACTTCCCGGATGACACAATATGCTCTTGTTGTTTACGGTGACATGTTCGGTATTGAAAATGAAGTGCGTAGCATTTACGGTTCATTTACAAGGACACTCAAAAAATTCCATTACATTACGGTCTATGGGGAAAATTCATTTGCGGTGTATTTTAATGATCTATCTTAAACATATTGAAACTGATATTTATCACTGAAGTGAACTAAAAGGTTCTTGTTCTTGCTATAAAGCATGGCGAGCATAGAATTTATCGTTCATTTACAAGGACACCCAAAATGATTTGGCTACAAAAGAAAATGAGCAATAATCGAACTATTGAAGCATACGAAACATAAAGTCTGTCCGTGCTGTAGGCAGCTAGCACACTGAGAAGACAGGAGGAAAATAAAGTACGACATATCCGAAAAAACAAGTCGAAACGAAGGAGAAAACCGTTTCAAACTTGTTTTTTCCCCGAAATCGTGCAACATGTTGCATGTGTCACTTCAGTGTGCGACCTGCCTAGGCAGGTCACACACTAAGGCGACACAATTGTCGTAACATAACTGTCGTAACTGACGTAAATATGCTCGGATTGCTATGTAATTAATATAGTTTATTGGGGCTTACTATGGCCCGTTCAGTATTGAAAATAAAGTATGTAGCACATACCGGTTCATTTACAGGGCACTCAAAAGAATTCCGTTACATTACGGTCTATGGGGAAAAAATCGTCTGCGGGTTTTTTTTAATGATATTACACTATTTTAAAAACATTGAAATTTACATATATCACTGAGGTGTACTACAAGGCACTTACAGTAGAATAGGGTGTGCATATAATATATCGTTCATTTACAGGGACATACAAAATAATTTGGCTATAATATTGCCAATGAATAATATGATTGCTGGGACTGCGTTTTAAATTGTGGTACGGGATTTAAAATTTAATTATTATTATTATTATTATTATTATTACTTGGTGTGTATAAATTCTATAGATCCTATACAGGGGTGCAAAAAAGATCTCAAGTACATTTCCGTTTAATGGCGGAAATTGCTGAATGGGAATTTTCAACTGTGCTATGAGTTTAACTGAATTAACTTTTTTTTTCTTACCAGGTAGTATACATACAGATCTGTCGATCATATACAGGGCTGCACAAAATAATTCGGATATTTATCGGACTATTGATGGTAATTGAGGAAATTATGTTTTCGATTGCGCTATGCATATTCTAAATTGTTTATTTAGCATTTCTTTATCAAGGTCTTAATTTCCCTCTACTTGTATATTTTCTGAGTTAAATAACTAGTGTTCTAATATAGTTAACTTATAATTTCGAAACCATCTGTAAATAGGGGAGAGTAGCCTAATTTGGACCACTTCGCTTATTTTCAGGTGTAACTCACTTAATTTTTGGAATATCTGAAAAATATCACTACACGGGGTCAATCAATTCATCCACTAACTAAATAAAACTTTAGATCATTTTCTTTTTGGAAATCTTAAATTTTATTTTAATTTGAAAACTTTGTCAAAAGTGGTCCAAATTCAGCAACTGGTCGCCTAAGTTGGACCACCAGTCTCCTAAATTGGACCAAATAAAATCAGGTTGTTTTAATGACTAGGGAATATAACTAATTTTATTAAAAGCAAAGTTTGCGGTTACTGAAACAATCAAACAAAATAACAGCAATGCAATATAATGAAATCAAATATCTGAAAATAAGTGTAATTGTTTTAAATCAAAATGTATTCAAAATATAAATCAAAGTTATCAGTAATTAAGAATAGAAATTATGAAACTAATTGCCAGTTATTTGAATATCATTTAAGGAGTGATGCAAAGCTTACACATGAATTTCGTTTATTGATTTTTTTTCCAGCGGACTTGGAACCTGGTTGGAACAACTTGGAACCGTATTTGGCAATATGAATGCTGAATCATTTCTGCTGTTTTATTTTCTTACAAATCAGGCAAAACCAATCATCACTATTTAGGTTTTTCTTTTTAGATTCTGAATTATTAGACTTTTTTTTGCAACAGAAGTTTTCTTTACATTATAATTGTAGTTCTCCCCTTTCATCATTTCCTTGATAATTGGATTACGCCTATTTTTTAAAACTTGATGTTCCATTTGCTTTTATGCTGTGATAGCATCCTTTTAGTCGATTTTTTGTGTTTTTTCATTGCAAGGTTTGCTTTATATGGCGAAGATGTTAACACAACTGTTTTTTTTGGCTCCCTCTGTACTTTTTTTAACACTAAATTTAGCAAAGGATATGATATTTCTAATGATTTTTTGGCTTTTGGGGAGGATTTGTAGCTACAGCCTTATTGCAAGTCAATTTCTTCACAACTTACTCTCACCTTTTTATTTCCTATATCTTTAACAGCTTTTGCTGTCACTTGTTCTTTTTTTTTTTCCAGACAGCTTGTCCGTGTCTTTTTCAACATTTTTAACATTATATTATAAAAGTGTTTAAAAAAATATGTTCTATTGAAAAATACGCTACGATTAGTTATACGCAAACATTATATATTCAACAGTATTGAATTCACCCCCCTCCTCCCGGAAGGTTTGAGGTTTTATGCAAAAAAGTGTAATTCCACCCTCCAGAACTGTAAAAAGTTTGCCCTTCCTAGGGGAATCGCAAATATCCTCCAGGAAGAAAATATTTGAATTCAACTCTGTAAACCAAATACGCCGTAGGAATAAAGTATTCAAAGAAAATAAATACAAATACATACAAGATAAAAGAAATTGCAAACAAAATGTATTGCATAAACATGTAAAAATATTTTTTTGTTTATATAGGCCTAAACTGTATAAAAAAATTAATCCAGATATAACCCCCCCCCCCCCAAAAAAAAAAAAAAAAAAAAAAAAACTTGCATGGAGATAGTAATCCATTATAAAATATTTAAAAAATTAAAAAATAGTGTACAAAGCGTACCGTCCTCGAAATTCATTACTTAATTTTCAAAATTTATGATCGCATATCTGGTCCAATTTAAGCAACTTAAAATGGCCCAATTATGGCAACTGCGCCATTTTTTAAAACAGATAATTTCAAGACTAAGAACAAAAACGAAATCAAACAAAGCCGCATGAAAAATATTCGCAATTAACAGATGAATTTATATATGTATATGAAAACATAACAACTTACCTTAGTTTTAAAGTATTCACTTACGTTTAGTAGGAAAAAAGTAGATCAAAACAGCTAACTTTAGGTTTTTTAAAATTGCCTGAAAACAACACGTTGTAGGCGGTTGCTTCTTCTAACCGTGAGTGACGTCATTCTGATGAGAAGGATTTCAGCGGTAGATGGCGTCTCTTCCTGTAATTAACGGCAGAATGGCAACGGTCCAATTAAAGTGGCGGTCCAAATTAGGCAACTCTCCCCTATCGATTAACTCAAAACATGATTGTAATTGATAACCATGATTCGCAGTGCAATGTGTCAAAATTATGGGAGTTAAGAACAATATTACTGATGTTTAATATTTGACTGTGTATTAATATCTTGCCTAATGTAATGTAAATATATTTAGTGCATGTCAATGTCTACGATTTATGGTGTAAAGTATCATAATTATGTAAGTCAAGAAAAGTATTACTTGCATCCAATATTTGATTGCATGTTAATAACTTAATGTTCTCATTTAAGCATTGTACGTAAATTAGTATTCAGTATTGTCTTAAATACCTTTCATTCCTAAAAGTGTTAATTTGGTTGCAAAAGGGCCTTACAAATTATTAACTGGTAGGGTAAAGTGCCCATATTTCGTCCCCTCGCCTAATTTCGTGCCCCTTAACTTCTCCGCTTCTGCGAAAGTGGAGCCACTTATGACGCAAGGCACAGGGGACGGAAGGTAAAAGGGCCGGTGTTGAAAGTTTCGTTCGCCAAGACGCATACATAAATTAAAGACGGCGAATTTCTTATTTTTAGAAGACCCGAGTTCTTATTACGTCGTTTGTAGAACGTTATTTACTGTACTGTAAGTATTTATTTCTTATTCATTGCATGTATTTTACGTTGGTAAGATGCTGATAGTAGCATACAGTGAGTTTTAGGACGCTCAGTTCATCTTACGGGAACTGAAGATCCGTAATATTGGGGAATAGTGTGGTCCCAATTTCGTTCCCCTTGCAGTTCTTATTTTCGTACCGGGAACGAAATTAGGAATGCTTTTTCATGACATTTTTCTTAATTTTTTCCTCATGTTTGGATGGCTAGTGCATAGTTGCCAATCTCTCGAATTTTTGGATACCAGTAAAATCTTACCAAAGTGTTTTCTTTATTTAATTTCGTTAAAACTTCGATTGTATAAAGCAAGTATTTCTGCATAAAAATATTGGTATGAAAAAAATCGGGATGTTGGAAACTATACTAATGTTTCGTTATGTTATTCTTCCACTGATAATTAGTGCATCTCTTTGTGCCTTACTTTAATGTAAATTAAATTACTTACTCATTTAGAAATAAATTTTGATTTAGTTATAAGTTACGCCTCGGCGTATTGGATTTTTTGGGGGGATGAAATTGGGACCATTTTTTTTTCTTTTGCATTTTTTAGATATTTTTGAAAAAACAATTTTTCGCATTGTTAAAAATTTTTTGTACGATATTTACCTACATTTCTATGTGCATGGATAGTTAGTCTATGTAAAATCCAAATTTGGTAGATTTTCACTGAAAATTACAACTTCAAAGGGCCTAAAAGTGACTGGGGGACGATAATAGGGCACCTTACCCTATATCATACTGTAAATATTAGTAATGTATCATCGATTGTATTATTAGTGTGTGTTAAAGTAAGCAGTGGGTTTGTATTATAATTATACTTCAGACTGTAATAATTACCATGAACCTAAATAAATTTGCATTTAAAGCATTTTTATATTTTTAATACAAAGTTGTATTTAGCTAATACAAATTTTTTTTTAAATTTCAACAGTATAATCACCTAAAAAGAATATTTTTTTGAACAATAAAAATGAAATTTTTGGTTCAGTTTATATGGACTAACATGAAATATATGTTTTGAAAATTTCACGAAAAAAAATATTCAGACGTTTTTGAGATATCCTGCGCATTATACCCAAAAAAGTCATTTGGAAAAAAATGAAAAGTTTCGGAAACGCCGCTAGCTATTGAGCTGGTATAATTCTGGAAGCCATAACTTCTGTTCTATTAGGAATTTTAAGGAAACAATTGTATCAAAATGTACAGAAAAGATAGGAGTTCAATATTTAAAAAAATTAAAAGTCCCGAGACCCCTTAATAGACTATAATGTTTTGTTACAGTACTTTGAATGCGTTGGAAAGTGTTTCATAATCTATGCTGTCTATGATTTTTCATTCTTGTTTATTTAGTAGCTTTAGATATTTTGTTTATCAATTAACGTTCATGATGAATAAGAAGAACATAGATTTCTATGGATTTTTATTTTTCTTTATTCTTGAACTAAAAGTGAAGAATTATTAATGACTAGAAAAGTAATATTTCGCAAAATCTTTAAATGCTCTTTTCTGTTTGAAATGGATTGAAAACTTCATTTTATTCTAAATAAATTTTGTTATAATATGATTTCCATTACCGATTACTACAGTAAGGGAAAATTCAAATTTCTCATCTTTTATTAACGGTTATTTCCTTTCCAATATGGAATAGAATCGGCCTTTTATTCAAAACAGCTTTTGAAAATATATATTTATAGCAAATTATTATGTTAAAGGGTATTTTAAATAAACGCGATTCTTTGCTATCTTTGCTTTCTATTAATAATATTTATTTATATTTTTCGTTTTCATTTTTTAAAATAGCTTTAGATAGTTTGTTTTTAAATTAATGATCATGATGAAAGTGAAGAGCATAAATTTCTGTAAATTTAATATTTTTTATTCTTGAACTAACAGTAAAGGATTATTAGTGACAAGAAAAATATTTTTTTAAACTTTTTAAATGCGCTTTCTTATTTAAAATATATTGACAACATAATTTTATTCTAAATAGATTTGTAATCATAAGTTTGTTTCCGATTATTATTACTACAGTAATGGAAAATTGAAAAGGAGAATTCAAATTTCTCATCTTTTGTGAAATGCGATTTCCTATCATTCTATTCGAAACAGTTTTTGTAAAGGAATTTTTATAGCCCATTATTACTAACTGATATTTAAATAAATATGATTCTTTGCCATATTTGCTCTCTATTAGTATTCTTTATTCGTGGATTCTTTCTATTTAATTTTTTTATAGCTTTAGATATTTTGTTTTTCAATTAATGTTCATGATGAACAAGAAGAGCATAAATTTCTATGGATTTTTATTTTTCTCTATTCTTGAACATATTCTCTATTCTCTATTCTTAAAGGATTATTAATGACTAGAAAAGTAATATGTCGCAAAGTCTTTGAATGCTCTTTTCTGTTTAAAATGGATTGAAAACATCATTTTATTCTAAATAAATTTTGTTATAATATGTTTATTACCGATTACTACAGTAATGGAAAATTCAGATTTCTCATCTTTTTTGAAAGGTTATTTCCTTTCGAATGTAGAATAGAATCGTCGTTTTATTCAAAATAGTTTTTGAAAATATATACTTATAACAAATTATTATGTTAAAGGATATTTTAAATAAACATGATTCTTTGCTATCTTTGCTATCTTTGCTTTCTATTAATATTCTTTCTTCATTTTTTTTTATTTTCATTTTTTTCTATTTAATAGCATTAGACAGTTTGTTTCCCATTTAATGCTCATGATGAAAAGAAGAGCATAAATGTCTGTAAATTTAATTTTTCTTTTTTATTTGAACGAAAAGTAAAAGATTGTTAGGGACAAGAATGATATTTTTTTCAGTTTTTAAATGCACTTTCCTATTTAAAATGTATTAACAACATCCTTTTATTTTAAAAAGTTTTCTAATCATATGTTTATTACCGATTATTAGTAGTAGAAGAAAAATTAAAAAGGGGTACCAAAATTTCTTATCTTTTGTGAAATGTGATTTCCTTTTCAATACAGAATGAAATCTTCATTTTATTCGAAACACCTTTTAAAAATAAACATTTATAGCCCATTATTACTAATAGATATTAAACAAATATGATTCTTTGCCATTTTTTCTCTCTATTAGTATTCTTTATTCATAAATTCTTTCTATTTTTTTTTTTATTTAAAATCTTTAGAAATTTTGTTTCTAAAGATTGAAAATTAATTGTTTTTCAATTAATTTTCATGATGAAAAAGAGGAGTATCAATTTCTATGAATTTTTAATTTTTTAATTCGTGAGCTAAAAGTAAAGTATTAATGACTTACATTATACAATTAATGACTTACATTATACAATTAATGACTTACATTATACAATTACATGATACAATTAATGACTAAAAAAGTAAAATTTTGTGTATTTTTTAAATGCAATTTCCTATTTAAAATAGACTGAAAGCATTTTTTTATTCTAAAAAGATTTTTTAATCCTATGTTTATTACCGATTATTACTACAGTAATGGGAAATTGAAATAGAAAATTCAAATGTCTCATCTTTTATAAAATGTTATTTCCCATTCAATGCAGAATGAAATTCTCATTTTATTCGAAAACTTTTTTTGAAAATATGTATTTGTAGCCAATTATTATATTAATTGATATTTAAATAAACACGATTCTTTGCCATCTTTGCTTTTTATTAATATTCGTTATTCGCTATTCGTTCTTTTCATTTTCATTTTTTATTTAATAGCTTTAGATATTATGCTTTTAAATAAATGTTCATGATGAAAGATATAAAAAATATCTGTGAATTTTTATTTTTTTATTCTTGAAAAGTAGAATATAGTATCGTTTTTCAATGCATTTTTCTACTTAAAATGAATTTAAAACATCATTTTATTTAGTTTTTGCAATAATATTGTTTATTATCGATTGTTACGACAATTATTAAAAAAATTAAGCACAGCATTTTAAACTAAAATAAAAAGCAAGTTATTTATATGGAAGCGTTTGATTTTTATAATGATAAATGCCATTTATATTGCTGAAGTTGTTGCTATTTTAATAGGCTGTTTATAATGAGATTGCCGATTGTACTACTCGAGTTATTATTTTTTTCAAAAAATATTAAGTTTTATTATTTATTTTTTTCTACTACAGAAAATCAAAGTTTTTTTTTTTAATCATAAAATAATAGTATATTGTTGGGGAAAATGAAAAAAGTAATCACACTGAACTAATCCCACCACACATAATAGTAGAAAAATGCAATTGGTACCATTCAATTCCGAAAAATATCTATTTTCATTTGATTCTTTCAAACTTCCTTTTTAGGGGTGGGGCTCTGTATTAACATGAACACAATTTTTTTTCCAATACAATAACTGTCAACCTTGAGATTGTAAAAGTCAAATAAACATAGTCTGAATAAAAAAAATTAATTAATATATCAGTTAAATAAATACGGCAAAGAAACAAGAGGCAATGTTAAAAAAATTATTAAATAAATTTTCTGGTTCAATGTATATTCTTTTATAACCCCCCCCCTCCCATCCCCCCCCCAAAAAAAAACTACGGAAGGTTGGTTGATATGTAATATGAATCTCTAAATTTGACACAATACGATGTCAGACCGGCGAATTAGACTAAATATAATTTTTCTTTTAAAAAAATCATTTTTTTATTGTTTTAGAGAAAAAGCATCTAGAAATTCAGAAAGTAGACAAAATTTCCAACAAATTAGATATATGACATTATGACTTAGGATGAAGGGGAAGGGGGGATCTGCCTCGGCACATGCGCGCGGTGCTGCGTAAACTAAGTTGTGCAATTCCACTTAACTACTCACACGTTTACATTCGCCCTCCCATCTCCCTCCGAACTTTTTCTATAAGGTTTACTTTAAGATTTTTGGGTCGCTGAATCCGAATTTTTAACTTTCCCCCAAAAATTTCCCCCCCGAACCCCCCCCCCCAATAGTTGTTTTTAACTTAAATTTCTTATTGTTTTAGGGGAAAAGCATTACGAAATTCAGAAACTAGACAAAATTTGCAACAAATAGGACATATGACATTATGAATTAGGATGAACGGGGAGGGTGAGGGCTGCCTCTGAACATGCACCGCGGCGCTACGTGCACTAAATTATGAAGTCCAGGCAATAGGAGATTTTATCTGGCAAAATTAATACTAGTTCTGGATTTCGACTCACTTTATGTTTTTTGGGTCGCTGAATCCGAATTTGTAACTTCCCACCAAAATTTCACCGGCAACCCCCCAAAAAATTGATTTGTTGAAAAAATTTGGTTTTTGAAGCGCGCGGGGAATGTTCCGAGGCAGTCCCCTCCCCGTTTATCCTACGTCATAATGTCATGTATCCAATTTGTTGCAAATTTTGTCTAGTTTCTGAATTTCGTAATGCTTTTCCCCTAAAGCAATAAGAAATTTAAGTTAAAAACAACTATTTTGGGGTGGGGGGAATTTTGGGGGTAAGTTAAAAATTCGGATTCAGCGACCCCAAAAACTTAAAGTAAACCTTATAGAGAAAGTTCGGAGGGAAGATATGAGGGCTAATGTAAACGTGTGAGTGGTTAAGTGGAATTGCACAACTTAGTCCACGCAGCATTGCGGCGCATGTTCCGAGGCAGATCCCCCTTCCCCTTCATCCTAAGTCATAATGTCATATATCTAATTTGTTGGAAATTTTGTCTACTTTCTGAATTTCTAGCTACTTTCCCCCTAAAACAATAAAAAATTTTTTTTAATAAAAACCTTTTTTGGGGGCTTTTTACCAAAATTTGGGGGTTTGCCGGGGGAAATTTTGGTGGGAAGTTACAAATTCGGATTCAGCGACCCAAAAAACCTCTAGAAAGCCGATTTCCAGTACTACCATTAATTTTGCTAGGTAGAGTCCCTATACGGTCTCTATTGCCTGGACTGCAATATTATGGTCAGAATAGAGTTAAATTACGGTTATGTAACCGTTTTCTATAAAAATCGAATGACTGGATACTTTGCTGCAAATTTTTAACAGTGTAATGTTAGAAAAATGCTAAATAAATCAGTTTAATATTACTATTCCATTAAGTAATGGAGACCGATGTTAGATTTCTCAACCCTTTTACGAGATTAAACATTTTTGCTATGAATACTTCCTCAAACTAGCCTGCTGATGGTTTTTAAGCATAACTGAAAACCTACTTGAAGGAGTTTTGAAATTTTGAATACGCATATTATAAATGTTTAGAAATCGCTTTCTGTTAAAAACCTTTATGCTACAATTCATAATTTTTCCAAATATTAATTTCACAATTCAAATTTCATATGATAAATTCATGGTATTTTCAAGACTAAGGTATTTAATTTTGGTCCTTAAATAGTATGTTAAAAAAAATCGAATGATGTAATTACTATTCTTGGGGATATGTTAAAGTAATTATTTTTACTGATAAAAAGTTCAAACAATTTTAATTCCAAAACCTTTTGTCCAAAAGACTTAAAATTTGATAGCTTTGGGCAAATTTATATCTATACTAAAAATATTTTGTCTAAATAAGGTATAGACCTTGAAAATTTAAAAGTTTGGATTTTACCAAACATAATTCATGCACGCCATTTAATAGTAGATATTTAATATAATTCATCGGTATCATTTTTACTTTTCGAAAACTTATGTGTAAGAGAAGTATTGATGTCATGAATTCTGTGTGTGTCAGTGAAAACTTACAAACGATACTTCGGAATGGAATCGCATTCGGTGAATATGTTATAGATCACTGTCGCAAAAACTGTATAGATTTTCGTAAAAATCGGTCGACGGATTAGATATTTAATCCATTTTTAAACCATTTCCAAATCATTCTGCGACAAATTCGATAGGGAAAATCATCAAGAAAAAGTGATAGAGTATATGTCATAAATATTGCTGCTATGCAAGCAAGCATTAGTAGCGCTGAGGTGACTTCTCCAGTTTCAAAATAGGAGCACCCGTTTTCGAATTCAGCCTACAGCAGTGTTCGGGAAGTCGAAGGGAGTCACTCCAGATTTTTATATGATAAATTGCTAAAGAATTACACTGTAAAAAAAATTCCGTTAAAATACGGAAATTATACTGGCAATCGAGACGCCAGTACTGTTTCCGTATTTTAACGGAATTTTCTTCCGTAAATTCCAGAAAAAAATTCCGTTTTTCACAAAATTTACAAATTTACAAATGAAAAAAGTTCCGTTAAAATACGGAAATAGTATTTTAAAAATAATATTTTAAAAATTTATATGTATATTTTTATTATTTTAATTTTTAACATGTATTAATAAAAATAATTACAAAAATTACCAAAAGTTTCATTGACTTTCTCCCAAATCGTTTTTCAATCTTTGCATGGAAATTTGGGTTTTTTCTTTTCAGAGATTTTTTTATTGACTCAAATAAATGTTTACGACATTTCAAAGATTTTTACAACTGTAAGTATATATGTGGCTCTAAAGACTTAGAGAATAGCTACTGGATAACGATAATATGGAACACATTTTGCATCTAAACAATTCAGAATTTTCTTTCATTTTAATGTTAAAAATAATACATAACAGATTCAATTATGGTGAATTTAAATGTTATTTACCTTTATAAAAAAACAGCCTTGACTAAAGATGTTTGAAAGCTTTACCTAATCTATGTCATGTAGCAAGCGTCTACCAGTTTGTTAAATCAAATTTACCTCGCGGGCAGCACAAGGCCATAGGAAGTAACGCGATCTTTACAAATATAACTCTTTAAATCATGCAGATTTCAAACGTCGATAAATCCAAACATACACTTCATCATGTGACCACTTAAGACATTACCAAAAAAGACAAATGTATTGTTCTATTATCTTCTGAGTTCCTTAATTCATTGAAGGATGTTCGACAGTTTTTGTTTACCAAATACATACATTTCCTATGTCAAAGAAGGAGATAAAGATAACGTTATCCAGTGATAAAAAATAAGAAAAATCGTTTATATTAAGATATTAAATGCCCGGTGTAGTAGAAAGATATATAATTTTATCACTTGATATGCTTTTTTATTTGACGGAAATTAAGTAAACATTTGTTTATCAAATATGATTAAAACTGGTTTGTATCTGAACTGTTTTGAACTCTGCCGATTGTATAATGCGATTGGATGATTGATAGCTGAACTTATTGGAATGGCCATTTTAACAGAAATTGATGCAAGAATTAACTGCGGATACATAACTCTTTTAATCATGTACTTTTCGCGCATTTTAAATAATGAATAAGTTATATGTAAAAAAGTTTTAAAGATAATCTTTTATTATAATCTACTAAAAAGGAAAAAAAAAAGGATTGGAGGACAAATGAATGAAATAAATACCGTTTAAAAAAAAATAAATTGCGAGTGATTCTTTTTACCAGAATTTTAACCAGAACATTTTAACAGAAATTGATGCAAGAATTAACTGCGGATACATAACTCTTTTAGTCATGTACTTTTCGCGCATTTTAAATAATGAATAAGTTATATGTGAAAAAAGTTTTAAAGATAATCTTTTATTATAATATACTAAAAAGGAAAAAAAATGATTGGAGGACAAATAAATGAAATAAATACCTTTTTAAAAAAAATAAATTGCGAGTGATTTTTTTTACCAGTTTTTTTTTAATAAAATGGATATACAATTTTAAATTCAGCTTCTTGGTAAGAAAAAAATCGATTAATGTCCTCGTGAGGACTGAACCCACATCCATTCACACACTGCAGTTTTTTAACAGTTACTATGCAGTTCTTAACTGTTAGATACTGATTTTACTTTTAAAAGAAACAGAGAGTTTTCTGTATTTTTCTTATTCAATCTGATAGTAAGCGAGATCATTCCGCGAGATTTGCGGATTTTCCTTTCAATGTATGACCACTTTTTCTCTCTTTAAGCGTATTTATTAATATTTATTTCACGTAGATGATAACATAATTTAAATTAAAAAAAATAATGATAATTTTTAACATGGATATGATGCTTGAATGAACTTCAACAAAAAATGTAAATAAAATTATATAAAACATATTATGTAGTATGTACAGTATTTAAACATTTATCTACTGACGGTACTTATAAGTACCATTAAAATAACTTGTTATAAAATTAATTTAATACATCGATTAGTAGTAATACAGTTTAGAATGAGTCATAGATGCATTACTTTATCTTGTTCCAAAAGCATTATTGGCTACACACACACACACACACAAAAATAAATAAAGAATGATTTCTTTTGCCTTTGCATGTTTTCATCTTTCTTGGAATTGGGGAGGGGGGGGGGCGATTTTTCAGTTCGGAAATATTTCTATATTGTACGAACATTATAATTGTACATTTTCTGATTCTACAAAATACTAAGAAAATACTTAAAATAAAAGATTTCTGTGGGGTTATAAATATTGCACAAAATCCCTATAAATTCTAATTTAATTAATCCTTCTAAATCCTTCAGTCCTTCTAAAATCCTTCTAAAATTTATTAAGTGATTTTGTAAATCTTCTAATGTAGTTTCAAAAATTCACGAAAAATGCTTTAGAAGATAAATTTTCATGAATTCATAATTCAGTACATAAAGGGTTAAACGGTCATTGCAAAAAGGTACGAGGACTTTTTAAAGCACTTTTTTCTAAAAGCGAAAAAATACACTTTGATAATGGAAGATTAGTAATAAAGATTTTCTTTAAATATATATTTTTTATAATTTGATTAAACAATGATAAATATGATTTTTCTTTCCACAAACCAGTTTACTTAAAGAAAAATCGTCACCAAAACTTATTTTTATCGATTAATTTAAATGAAATCGTCATTCTTTAGAATACGAATAAGGTAAACAAACTCAAGACATTGCACTGGCCCCTCCACCACCGAACCTGTAAATTTCGCATACGCCAATTGTTTGAACTTCGTTTGCACCGGTAAGTAACGAGAGATTTTCGTTTGTACCGAATTATTCAAAATTCAATGTGGAAGGGCCAGTGAAACGGGATTTCCCATAGTAAAAAAATAAGGTTTTTCCGATTTTTACAAAAATTTGTGAGTCATTTGTACTTCGTTAGTGCCGGTAAGAACCGAGAGATTTTCGTTTGTACCGGCTCCGGTACCGAGTTATTCAATTTTTAATTTGGGGGACCATTTCACTGGCCCCTCGACCCACGGGACCTACAAAATTCGCATACACCAATCGTTTATACTTCGTTAGTAACGATAAGTACCGAGAGATTTTCACTTGTACCGGCCCCGGTACCAAATTATTCAATTTTTAAGTTCTTCGTTGTTTCATTGGCCCCTCCGCATTGAATTTTTGAATAACTCGGTACCGGAGCCAGTACAAACGAAAATCTCTGGGTATTTACCGGTACAAACCAAGTACAAACGATTGGCGTATGC
Organism: Maratus speciosus; assembly: GCA_963932465.1. Taxonomy (NCBI): domain Eukaryota; kingdom Metazoa; phylum Arthropoda; class Arachnida; order Araneae; family Salticidae; genus Maratus; species Maratus speciosus. The sequence goes on along the minus strand of OZ010787.1, from coordinate 536,116,671 downwards.
GAAATTTCCAGGTGAGGGGTTGGAAGGGCCAATGAAATGTACCTATTAATTTTTCTTTTATATCTTTATACTCTCAACAGAGAGTATTATATCACGCAGTCTGCGATGTACTATGTTGTTTACGGTACCTACACTGTTGAGAATTTGATTCCACATTTCACCCAAACAAAGCGCCAGTAATGTTGACACTATAAGTTGGTGAAAACCTGTTCATAAATTTGGTGCTCCGGTTGAATCACAAACTTGTGTAGGCTGAACCATGAGCTCGTAAAATGATGAATAATGACTTTAAACTCTTTATGCCTCGACAGTACTTTAAAATACCATTAAAATAACTTGTTATAAAATTCATTTAATACATCGATTAGCAGTAATACAGTTTAGAATGAGTTATAGATACTTTACTTTATCTTGTAACAAAGGCATTATCGGTTGCTTAAAACAAAAATATTTTTAAAAAGACGATTTCTTATTCATTTTCATCTTTTCAGCTTTCTTGGCGTTGAAAGATTGGGGGAGAAAAGTTTAAGTTCGGAAATATTTCGATATTTATATTGTAAAAGCATTATATTTGTACATTTCCTAATTCTACAAAATACTAAAAAATATTTTAAATAAAAGATTTGAGTGGAGGTATATTGCACAAAATCCCTATAAATTTTAATTTCATTAATTTTAATTTAAAACAATCGTTTAAAAAATCCTTCTAAAATTTATTAAATGATTGTGTAAATCTTCTAATGGAGTTTAAAAAATTCACAAAATGTGCTTTAGAAGATGAAAATTTCATGAATTCATAATTTGGAACATAAAGGGTTAAAATGTTGAATCGGTAATTGGTAACGTGTTGAACCGATAGCTGATAAATGTTAAAAAGTAAACTATGGATCCATAAAACGGATACAAACTGTAAAAAAGGAGCTACTTCACTCACGCGAAGATACTCGCACGCTAATTTTGTGATGTTAAAATGTAATGCAATACAATGAGAGAGTTCTTTTAAAATATTTTGTTTTCATTTCAATATTTTTAAATATTCATTTCTCTTAGACGATAACATCATTTGAATAAAAAATAATGATACAAACTGTAAAAAAGGAGCTACTTCACTCACGTGAAGATACTCGCACGCTAATGTTAATACAATGAGAGAGTTCTTATAAAATATTTTGTTTTCATTTCAATATTTTTAAATATTCATTTCTCTTAGATGATAACATCATTTGAATAAAAAATAATGATAATCTTTAACATGGATATGATGCTTGAATGAACTTCAACAAAAAAGGTAAATAAAATGATATAAAGCACAATACAGTGTGCACAGTGTTTAAACGGTCATTGCAAAAATGTAAGAGGAGTTTTTAAAGCACTTGTTGAAAATTTGATTCCACATGACGCCTAAAATGTTGTCACTATAAGTTGGTAAAACCTTGTTCCTAAATTTGGTGGCCGGTCGTGTTTACAGTACAGGTAGTGAGAGTTCAGTAGATTCCTTCTAACAGTGCACACTGCCGAAATTTCTAAAAAATGCTGGCCAAAACCCGAAAATAAATGGTGCATTATTTTTAGAGTCCTGCATAGCCAAAAAGATCCGTAGTTCGGGTCCGGTCGGTTTCGGTTTTGGATTTGAATCTTGCGGTCATGTTTGGGTAGAACCGATTTAAAAAAAAAAGTAGTTCAGAGTATTTTTCACAGATGAAAGTATATACTAGTTGAATGTTAATGAGTACATATGTTTATTTTAAAGTCTAAAAGACAAAATTTACATTAGAGATGGCTATTTTTCCATAATTATTTTTAATATGAATTAATTTTCTTCCATTTCAGGTTCGGTTAGGGTTTTGTGTGTGTGAATTCGTGTTGGGTTTCGGGTTGACTAAAAAAAAAAGTTTGGGGTCCAGGTCGGGTATAACCTGACCCAAGCAGGAGTCTAATTCTTTCCATGCTTAACATTACATACTTGCAGATCAGTGTTTTCTTATAATACATTTAGCTCATCTTTATTGCGTTGGTAAAATGCTTAAGAGTTTATTTTAGACTTTAGGTTGTTGATGTTGAATATTTAGAAAATTAACATTTTTTTTTTTTCTGTTTTAAACTCATATGTTAAATTTTTATACTTTTAGAGTTATTCTTTTGGCGTTCCAACATGGACTGTATTTTAGGAAGATTGTATTAGTAGATTTTTACTATAAGTAATAAAAATCATCAAAAAATTTGCTCACATGTACAGTCGGTCAAAAAAGGTACCCGAATAGCAAATACCTTTAAATCATCAAATTGTCCCCCTCCCCCCCCCCCTCAAAAAATATCCATTCGACTGGAAATTATGTATTTTTGCAATTTATGTTTAAAAAAAGCTTAGGGGGTCATCTTAATACTGAAATTGTACCAAACTCTAAAATTTTCAGTACGAATATCCGATCTTGACAGCATATTTTGATGTTTCGATAAATTTTACCTTCGGACACCAAACGGAAAGTCATTCGGACAAATATTTTAGCAATTATGAAAGTTTAAAATTTGGAACTACTGAAATTAAATCTCTTTTTAATCGTCGCAAAGCGGGTAATAGTACGAGTACTTTATAAAACCATATCTGAAATCCGATTTTTTAAATGAATGTCCAAAACATTTTTTAGGTTAAAAATCGAAACTAAAAGAAACATTCACAACAGTCACACCCGAATAATGGACACCTCTACTTAGAGAACACTTTTTCAATTTCTAACACATGTATTTGTATGATTTTAACTCTGAATCTACACACGCGTAATATGCACGTGTGTGCATAAACTTACCACAAACACGATACATGTGAGGGTAGTACCTATATATCGCGAAGAATTTTAACCCTTTCAGCCCTGATTTTTTTTTCAGTTGGGGTGGGGGGGTGGTAAAAATCCCTTTTATGTTAATAAAATTAAAAGTAACTAACCAAATCAGAGAAGTTAGGTTTTACTGAAATTTAACGAACATGTTAGTTTCTGAAACCTAACGAATGTAGTTATTTCGCGTTCTTTGCATATGACAATAGTCGAAGGAAGAATTTTAGAAGACGTCTGGAAAACGTCGTATTACAACGGGAATTAACAGACATAAAAACATACTAGTATTTTTTATTGTTTATCACAAATTATTCATTTGGAGAAGTAGTCTTTAATTTAAGTTTAAACCCTTTTGGGCCTGATTTTTTTCTTAAAATCCAACTAAATTAAAACTTTTGTCAACTTTTTTTGGTTTTTTATATTTTAAAGCAAGATTTCGCTACTTGTCCTCTAAAAAGTCAAAATATAGAATGCACATAGGTGACTATGAGGTTTTTACGTATCTGCAAGGCGTTATTTATAGTTTAAAGCATTTTAAAAGTAAGGAACACATATGTAACCGCCAGGGTCTAAAGTGTTAAGTCGAATTGTATCAATATTTTAATAATCAACTGAAATATCGATACTTTAATATACAATGTTTCATATTATGTGATTTACTTTGAAATGACATTAAGGCTAATGTCAGACGAACGCCTTTTTGCACGCTTTTTTCCTTACTTATTATCCTTACACAATGCTAGCGGCATTGTGTAGGGATAGTACGTAAGTAAAAAAGCGTGCAAAAAGACGTCCGTCTGACATTAGCCTTAGTGTCAAAGTTTTAAGGCTATTATCCCGTGCCTGTTACACACCGGACGTATCTGAAAGTAAAGAATAAAATAAAGAATAAAGTAATTAAAGATAATAAATGACAGTTTTACATTAGGTAAAGATAAATTATCTCACTTTGTAGACAGAATGTAGCGATGAATGGTTTAAAACATCATAAAGTTTGTACTTTTGTATGTTATAAAAAAAATATTGAAAACGTTGGCGAATGTATTATTAAGAAATATTCAAAATATCTGCGATAAATAGTAGCAAACATTTAGCATCTAATTGTGCTAGACATTTCGATGTTAATTACAATGTTTGAATGTCAATATAAAAGACTAATACGCGTGACTAAAAGTGAAAAATATTTTGTAATACAGATATTTGCATCAGGCATTGTGAGAGGAGAAAATTTATTGCATATATATGGACTCTCTAATTAGTTCTTTCCCGCTTTTGTAAATTAATGTGAAATGCAATACTGCTAATTGCCATCCTTGCGTAAGTGCTATGACGCAACTTACGGGGCCATGGGCTAAAGAATTTTTATTGCTTTTATTGCTTTTACTTCGAGAGGCTTTTCAAGGTTGTTTTTAAATCAAAATTAGCAACATTTTCTGATATATTCTTAAAGTAGTTTTAATCCATAAATACATAAAACTTGAAGACTGATTATAAAAACAAAACAGGTTAGAATATAGATACAGGATAGGCTATAACTGGCTGATCATTTAAAAAATTCATTAAAAAATAAACGGTGACAGATATTAAGTTAGAGTCCAGAATGCTTAGTTAACCATATTTTAGTTAACCATTTGCAGCTGATTTTTGACTGTGTAATTGTTCTAACGTAATTTCATTATGGATATGAGTGTAAACTGCACCAGTAGTGGGGGGTATCAAATATGAGACAAAAATGAAAAAAAAAAAAAGATTACATTATACAGGACTGCCACTGGCGATTATTTTTTAATCCTATACCTCACACCAATTTCTAAAAACAAAAATTACTGATATGCTGTTCGAGAACATTTGCAAGAGAAATATGCTATAAAATCTGTTTTTTTTTTCTTAATAGTGGTGCAAATAGAATAGAAAAATAGTCGCCTGTGGAAGCCCTGATTATACAAGCTGAAATTTTGTGTACAATATATTCATAGTATACATTTAAAAAAAAGTGTAGTCAGTTGTTATGTGAACGGGGGATTCAGCGTCACCTGCTCGTGTAAACGTATGAAAAAAATCACTTATTTAAACCCTTTTTTACACACTGAAATTTTAATATGTTATTTTTGACATGATGACCGTCAGGTTGATCACGGCCAAACTCGTTCGAGTTTGGCCGTAGCTTGATGCACAGCGGTGATCACATACGTGAGGACATTTGCGTATCCTTATTGGGCTAATGTTTTTGCCCTCTTAGGGGTGGCGGATTCAATTCTTCAATTTTTTCATTTGCAGAAAATTTTATTGTCACCAGAAATACGCCATATTACCGAAAATAAAGTCAATTATAGCGCAGGAAGTTTTTAAAAAATTGGATTGCAAGATTTTAGCAGAATGGACAGACAAGGCAAGTTAAATAAAATATTGTAAAAATTTGACGTAATTTGGAGAAACCATGGTGATTCTATTCCTACTATAGAAAATGCAATAAAAAATAGTTTTTTGTTCTTTATCTAATCCTTAAGAATAGCCTGTGTTTCTTTTTATCTTTTCCTATTCTAAATAATTGTTTGTGACAAATTAATTTAAATTTAAAGCCTAACCGACACAAGTTGAAATGTGGTGCAACCAGCTTTTCGTCATACAACTGTCTGTGATTTTTGTGCATGACGCTGTGACAAAAATAACATACAAAATTTCTACGCGTGTAACATAGTTTTAAAAAGTGAATTTTTTCTTATGTTTACATGAGCAGCTGAAGTTGAATTTACCACCACATGGAAGTTGACTGCACTTTATTAAAATTCTATATTATGAATATAATAAATATAAAATATTATAAGTACAACAAAGGCGGCCATCTGACATAATAGCGGTGATAGGGCCTAACTGACACGAGTTAAAATGTGGTGCGGCGTGCACTTATATTCTCCGATTGGGCCGTGGCATGGTTGATAAATGCGCCGTTTTTCAGTTCCACGCAGGGGAAGAATGGATGTGTGTTCGATCATCGGGACCTCGGTAGAAAGTCAAACGTTTTTGTTTTCTTGGATTCTTCTGGATTTAAAGTTGTATATCCATTTTTTTTAAACAAACTGATAAAAAATACCCCCAATTTAATTTATTTCTTTTCAAAAACGTATTTATTCCAATCAATTGTCCTCCAACTTTTTTTTCCTTTTTAGTACATTATAATAAAACCTTGTCTTTAACACATTTTTTTTTAAACTTATAATTTATTATTTTTGAAAATAAAAAATATCCTACTTTCAATCATCATTAACTCCTTGAGGGGCGGTGGGATATATTATATCCCAGTTAATTTTAATTAAGATTTGCACCAGCATCTTTTAATTAAATTTTACGTTTATAACTGTGTGCAAATAAATGGTGAAAATAACTTGTAAAATGGCATTTTCTTGTTTTCAAATAATTTTTTTCGAAAATTCCGTAGTGAATGCATCATTACAGAAACACAATCACTTGCCCTTGAAAAGAATTATGAAGTAAATTGTTGCATTTTACCGTATGTATATTATTTTATTTAACGTTAGAACGGTCGAAACTAATTTTTTGTACTGTTATCTTAATTATAAGTACGAAAAAGATGGCCAACCGACAGTGTAGCGATGAAAGGGCATAACTGAAGCGAGTAAAAATGACGTGCGGCTAGGCGCATATGTGTACGTACGATTCATATTAGTAGGAGAGCTGTTGAACATTTTTGAGTAGGTATTTGAGGCACCCTGAAAATTTGTGCAACACTTCTTTTGTAATGCCTGAATACAAAATCGAATGTCTAGCTGAAGGATCGTGGCCCAAAACCTGTGCCAGACACGTGTCAAGTGCCATTTTTTGATACTACCCAAAAAAGGTATTTGAGGCACGCTGAGATTGAAACAGAATAATATTTATACTTAGAAAAAAATATTTTGAAAATGACAGACACTTTAGTCGGCCCAAAAACTGTGCCAGACACGTGTCAAGTGCCATTTTTTGACTACCCAAAAAAGGTATTTGAGGCACGCTGAGATTGAGGCATAATAATATTTATGCTTAGAAAATAATATTTTGAAAATGACAGACACTTTAGTCGGCACAAAAACTGTGCCAGACACGTGTCAAGTGCCATTTTTTGTCTGGCACAGGTTTTGGGCCACGATCCTTCAGCCAGACATTCGATTTTGTATTCAGGCATTACAAAAGAAGTGTTGCACAAATTTTCAGGGTGCCTCAAATACCTTCCCTAAAATGTTTAACAGCTCTTGGACTATATCATAAGTGATCAGGGCCTGACTAGCAAGTTTCTGTGCCCAGGGCACTTTCAATTTTTCGTGTCTCCTTAGATTGCTCGATTTACTGATACTAGATTTTTTTACATATCACACACTTATTAGAAAAGTGTCAACTCAAAAAATTAAGTTTCCCGGAAAATTGGAAAAACGGTCCCAGGAATAAAATATTTTTCCTATTATTTATTAAAATGTGTTTTTAACCATATATTAAGGTATATTTTTGTCATTTCATTGTATTAATATCTCAAATAACACATTTTTTCACAATTAAGATTTTTTAAATTGAAATTTAGAATGAAATTATGAAAAATTTTGTGCCCTCAGAAATTTCGTGCCCGTGCGATAGTCAGGGCCTGTAAGCGATGCGTACGATGCATCTTTGATAGCATGTTTAGGCAGTTTCGCCGCTGTCCATCCAATTAAATACCATTTTTGAACATAAAATTGTCTCAAAAATAACATTTAAAAAAATAGTTTAAAAAGGTGAATTTTTCCATATGTTTACATAAGCAGCTGACGCTCAATCCACCGTTCACACGGCTTTTAACTGTACGTTATCAAAATTGCACATTATAAATACAATAATATCTGTTTTATGTGACATCTAAACGATATTTTTAGAAAACGGATTAAGGAGTACTGTAAGAAGATTAATATTCTTAAATAATCAAAAGATGCTATTATCAACTATATTTTATAGGCATCAGGCTTAATGTTAACTTCTGTAAACACGAACAGATGGCGTGGACATGTGAAAATATTAATACTTAGTTTCAACAGAACAAACATTTTGTTACAAATCTGTGCAATGAAGGAAGTTATAAAATCAATACACGTAATTAACATTTGAGTATTTTAGCAACACTTTCGAAATTTTATCTTGAAATAATTTTTGTTTTTATCGGAAATATGTATTATTGCTTATTTATATATTTTTTTTCGAGAGTTTTTCTTTGTTGTGGCATGTAATGGCTGTAAAAGTACGTGTTAAATATTACAATAACGACTATTTTAGAGTTTTTTTTATGAATGTTAAATTCTTCATTTTAGAGCATTCGACTTCTAAGGGTGTACTCCAGATATATTTTTTAAAGGAAACTTGGATTTTCTACTTAGATCTTTGCATATTGCATTGGCTATCTCTTAAGAGGGTCCGAGACACAAAAATGTTCAAATTTCACAAAAACATTTTATTTCATTAAAAATTTCTCTGTTTTTTCCGGCTTAAAATGACGTTTAAATCATGTTTCTATAAGAATTAGAAAAAAAAAATTATTTTTTTTTGTTTTGGTTTGTTTTCAAAATCTAGCTTTCAAGCAATGGATGTCACGGAAATGACTTCTTGTAAAAATGCGTTTTTCTTCATGGTGATTTTTTCATCATTTCTCGTATTTACATTCTTATAACTCGAGAACCGTTAAAGATAAAGGGTTCAGACTTGGAACATATCTTTTTCAACTATTTTACTTTAATTTTGATTCAGCATATTAAAAAAAAAAATGTTTACTTTTGAAAAAAAAATGATTTTTTTAAAAAAAGTTTCATCACTTTTTTTAAAGTTTTTTCGTTAAATATTTTTAATTTTTTTTTTTATAAATTAATATTTTTTAAAATGCCGAATCAAAATTAAAACTTATATATTTCTGTTTATTTAAATGAAAAAAAAATTGAAATTCTATAAACAATATTTCGAGTTATGAGGATTTTAAATTACCCCACTTTTTAAATAAATTTTAAATTTAAAATTAAAAAAGAATTATGAGAAGTTTTATCATGTGATTCTGTTTACAAATGATATGGTGATATGGTTAAGCATCACAAAAAAAATCAGAATTTTAACTCAATAAATAAAAATTATTTTAAAATGTGTCCCTGACCCCCTTAAGGGGTTTCATATACCTATTAAAATCTCCGTCGCCAGTGCAAAAGTGATGTGGATTCGATTTCTCATAACTTTTTAAATACTTATTGAAATTACACAAAACTTTGTAACATATTTAAGCTATATTTAAGGCTTTATATATTTAAAAAAATGAAGACTTATAATGTAATATAATAAAAAAAAAACAGCAATTAATATTGCAAAATTTTTTCACATGGTATGTCACAATTCGCGCGATAACTTAACTTAGAATAGATATATCAACATAAAACGTATGTTAAAAGGAACTTTAAACTATACTTTCTATAGAATGAATTAATGATATATAAATTCTTTCACAGAAACTATTTTAAAAATTCATTTGTACTTGAAAAATGGAAAGACAATTGAAAAAAAATAATGATTAAAATTAATAAAAAATATTATCTTATCTCAATAATATTCATTCATTCTATAAAATATAGATTAGAGCTCATTTTAACATAAGTTTTGTGCTTATATATCTATTCTGAGTTGAGTTATCATGCGGATTGTAATTTACCATGTGATTTATTTATTTATTTATTTTTTACAGTATTAACTGAACTGTATTTTTTATTGTATCATAAGTGTTTATTTTTACAATTTATAAAGCCTTAAATATGGTATAAATATATTACAGGGTTTTATTTAATTTCATTAAGTATTTAGAAAGTTGTGACAACTTGAAATTACATGACTTTTGCACTGGCGACGGAAATTTTAAAAGGTGTGAGACCCCTTAAGAGGGTACTCAAATCCAAACTGTTTATTTTCTGACTCATTTTTACATTCATTTTCATTCTGAAACGCGTCAAATTGCCAGATTCTTTTATTCAGAAGCTATATAATGTGCCGTGCTTGTCGATTTTTTGATAAAAGCAGAATATATTGCAAAAAATGCTGTCAAAGTTGGCATTTTGAACCAAATTTCCGGAAGCGAGAGAGCTGGGAACGAAAAAAAAAATGGCCATACTGAGAAAATAAGTGTTTATAAATCAAGTTCTAATTAATTGAGAAACAAAAACACACAGCCGCTTATACATCTCTTCAAAAAATCACGGCAGCAAGTTTCATTTTTTTATTTTTAAAAAGGAGTCTGAAAATGTATCAGAAAATTTCGAGTCGTTTAGGGTGGAAAAATATTTTTTTTTTTTTTTTTTGAACACCCTTAAAACGTTGATGTCAGATTTTTCAAAAAATTGTTTTTTTTTTTCCAATTTTTTTTTTTTCAAGTATAATATTTTGGAAATATTCTGTGAAAGTTTCTTAGGGAAAAAGTTTTTTCTAAAGTTTCTTCTTTCTAATGGATAACTTTAGAGATATCCTATAATTACCATGGGACCCTCTTACTATCGACGGCAGGTAGCTGATGGTAGAGATCTGCACGGGCCAGGCCGGGCCATACTTTTTTCTGAAGGCTCGGGCCGGGCCTAACTTATTTTTTCTGTACATAAAGCCGGGGGTGGTTTCATTCCTAGTCTTCATGGCCCAAAATTTTCAGTCCTAGTTTTGACCCAGCCCGTACGAAAATCATTGTCTCAGCGTGGCCTGACCCATTCAAAGCTCAGTAAAATTAGGCCTGGCCCAAACATTTTTGCAAAAAATGCATACATTTTTAAATTGCCATTATTCTACACTTAAACATTGGGTACACGACATTTCGGTCCCGAGACATATCGGTCCCAGGCCATTTCGGTCCCAGGCCATTTCGGTCCCGAGACATTTCGGTCTCGAGACATTTCGGTCTCGAGACATTTCGGTCTCGAGACATTTCGGTCTCGAGACATTTCGGTCTCTGGCCATTTCGGTCCCAGGCCATTTCGGTCCTTAACCATTTCGGTCCCTTGCAGTTTTAGTGCTCACCACTTTATAACTCGGATTCTAATTGTCGCGGCCCGCCAAACGCTGCAATTTGAACGTTATTTGGGCCGTTTTAAAAAATATCCTTCCCCCCTTCACATTTTATAAAAAGCTGAATATAACAATCTGATAAATTTAAACTTTTATAACTCGTGATTATGAAATCACAGCGACCCGAAAATTTGTTTGATTGAACAATGTGATATAATTTTACAGGGGACATTGTCTTTTTTTAAACTGTTATTATTTAACAGAATGGATTTTTTAAGTTTTATTATTTATTATTATTTTTAGGTATTTTATATATACTATAAACTGCCATAAATGTTTTTTTTTGGTTGTTTTCATACATTTTTAGAACGTTTAAATTATCATTAATTAAATAATTAAACTGTGATTTTTTTTTCTTCTTCCAATTAGATTTATCATAAATGTCTTCAATAATTCAATTAGACACTTATAAGCTATTATATGCAAATATTTCCTCAAATCACCCCTCTACACCCTCTCCTTTAATAATTGAGAGATGAGATATATTTATTGAAGCACAAATTTAATTTTTCTTATTATTTTTATAATACAAAGTTGCATCTTATAAATTTGTTTTCATAAGTTACTTTAGCATTATAAACATTGGGAAAACAATAGTGATTTGGTAAATAGGCGTGCTATGAAAAATATTTTGTTTTCAGAAAACTCCACCCAGCACTTCATTTTTTTTTTTAATAATTATTGCTTGCAATTTTTTAAGTCGTCTCACCCTTTGAAGACGATTTTTGTGAGCTAATTTTATTGAATCTGGGCCTATTTCTTTGTAATAAGATTATTATTTTAAATTTCATATAATAACGTAACTATTATTTTAATTAATTTTATTTGTAAACTTTAATTGACAAAACTTAGCTTTTTTATATTTGTTTTTTATTTATTTATTTTTTATACTACCTTTTTCTTCCCACTTTCCCAGAAAAATAATACTATATTTTTATTTTACTTTTATTAATAATTATATTAATAGTTTTACATTTCGGTAACTTTAAATATAAAAATAAACAGGTAAAGGATAAATTTCAATTTATAACTACTATAAAACATAATGGTAAATTGAATATAAAAAATATTATTTATCGATTTTATTTTAAAGTAGAAATTTGTAATGTATATTAATAATGTTATTAATTTAATAAATTAAGGATACATTAAATTAAAAAAATATATATTTAATAAAATATTAATTTAATTTTTATACTAAAATTACTAACAGTTTTGAGAATTAATTAGTAGCAATTATTCATCACTTAAAGCTTTCATTCAAAATTTCTGATTTATTATTTTCAAAAAAATAAAATAGAATTTTTTTGAAAAATCAACCAAAAACATAAAGTCTAAGTAATAATTAATTAATTAAACATAATAATAATAACAATAATAATAATGCAACATTGTACAAATGCATAAAAATAATTTTTAACAGTGTTAGGTGACATTATCCAGATGCAGATTTTAAATTTTTTTAAGCACAGTTATAGTTTACAATTCGCAAAAAGCAAGATATTAATTAATTATAATTAAAGAGAAAGAAAAATATTATAAATTAACTAATAAATAAATAGACAACATATTTATCTTCAGAATCCTTATCATTTTTATACATCCCAATGAAGTTAATAACATTATAATAACCGAAAATTTAAAAAATATATTTGCATTTAGCCTAAAATAACTAGTATATAGTTCATGTAATAGTTTTTAAACAAGTAATTGGTAAGTTAGTTATATAAACAATTAATAATTTAAATTATTTTGAATTGTTATTAATAAAAACCTTTAAAAAAACAATTTAATTTTTGAGAATTTTTTTATTTAACAATTTAACTATGAATGTTTTCAATTTTTCTAAGATGATATTAACCAATTAATAAAATACAGTATGATATTAATCAAATAGCAAATCAAAACCCGGTGCCGGGATTTTTAAAACTTTTTTAGGATGGTGTTGGTATATTATTTGAAATACTAATAAAGTAGCATCTAAATACTATTATCCCCTTCTTAATGAAAATTCTGCGTGCCAATCAATTATGAATGCCCGTCTTAACAGTTTGTCATCTTTATACAAATGTCAGATGCAAATCCCCTTTCCATACAATAGCCTTTTCGCTCCCGAGTTCAACAGTGGACCGGACCTCCCACATAATTACTTTCATTCTTTGAAGAAATATGAATGTTTTGAAAAGAACAGCATTTCTCGATGTTTTTTATACTTTTCACCCTGTTATCTTGATTTCAAGAGTAACTGAAATGCCATTCTACATAAATTTAGAATATGTGCCGAAACTTTGAATATGTGCAGTGCATGAGCATTTGCATATGAAAATTAAAGCTCGACTTATAAATGTTTTTAAATTGTCTGGACTTTATATTTATTATAGGATAAAATATGAAGAGCTTCTATAAAGAATCCACAGAACTCCCCCTTCCACCCACTCCTAAAAACGATTTCTTCTACCATATGAAATTTGCATGGGGTGCTACAATTTGTAACCGAGTTATAAGTGTTTGCGGTTTTCGAGCCCTTATATTCGAGTTATACTAAAATTTCGAGAGTTCAGTTAAAAAATCCGATAATATCTCTCCTTTTATAAAGAGTACGTTTACCATACAAAATATGAGTGTTTTGCGATAATTATAGATCGAGTTATAAATGTTTTAATTTATCAGGACCTTATACTTATGATACACTAAAATATAGAAAAAGTCAACAGAGCCCCCCCCCCCGGTTTTTTAAAACGATTAAGATTATCATACGAAATCTGTGTGGGCTGCGACAAGTTTGATCTGTGTTATAAGTGTTTGCGTTTTCAAGTCCTTATATTCGGGTTATACTAAAATTTAGGGCGTTCAATTAAAAAATCCGATAATGTCCCTCCTTTTATAAATATTACGTTTACCGTACAAAATATGAGTGTTTTGCGATAATTATAGATCGAGTTATAAATGTTTTAATTTATCAGGACCTTATACTTAAGATACACTAAAATATAGAAAAAGTCAACAGAGCCCCCCCCCCCCCCCTCTGCTTTTTAAAACGATTACGATTATCATACGAAATTTGTGTGAGCTGCGACAATTTTGATCTGTGTTATAAGTGTTTACGTTTTCGAGTCCTTATATTCGGGTTATACTAAAATTTAGGGAGTTCAGTTAAAAAATCCGATAATGTCGCTCCTTTTATAAAGATTACGTTTACCATACAAAATATGAGTGTTTTGCGATAATTTAATTAGCGAGTTATAAATGTGTTGATTTATCAGGCCCTTATACTTGTAATACACTAAAATACAGAAAATGTCAATCCCCCCCTGCTTTTTAAAATAATTATCATACGAAATTTGTGCGAGCTGTTACTAAAATTTTAAGGCCTTTATTTAAAAAACTCTACAATGTCCCCTATAAAATTATGTCACCTATTTCAAGGGGTACACGACATTTCGGTCCCGACACGTCGGTCCCGCCATTTCGGTCCCGCCGTTTCGGTCCCGAGACATTTCGGTCCCTGGCCATTTCGGTCCCGAGACATTTCGGTCCCTGGCCATTTCGGTCCTGAGACATTTCGGTCCCTGGCCATTTCGGTCCCGAGACATTTCGGTCCCGAGACATTTCGGTCCCTGGCCATTTCGGTCCCGAGACATTTCGGTCCCTGGCGATTTCGGTCCCCAGCCATTTCGGTCCCTGGCCATTTCGGTCCTTAGCCATTTCGGTCCCTTGTCATTTCGGTGCCCACCACCTTATAACTCGTATTCTAATTGTCGTGGGCCGCCAAACGCTGTAATTTAAACATTATTTGGGACCTTTTTAAATTTTTTTAACACCCCCCACCCCCCAAATGAAAAAAAAAGCTGAATATAACAGTCCGATAAATTTAAACTTTTATAACTCGTGATAATGAAATCACAGCGAGCTGAAAATTTGTTTGATTGAACAATGTGATATAATTTTACAGGGGACATTGTCTTTTTATTATTATTATTATTTAACAAAATGGATTTTTTAAGCTGTATTATTTGTTATTAATATTAGGTATTTTATATATACTATAAACTGCCATAGATGATTTTTTGGTTGTTTTCATACGTTTTTTAGAACCTTTAAATTATCACCATTAATTAAATAATTTAAAAAAACTGTTCTTATTTTTTCTCCTTCTTACAATTAGATTAATAATAAATGTCTTCAATAATTCAATTGGACACTTATAAGCTATTGTAGGTAAATATTTCCTCAAATCATTCTTCTACATCCTCTCCTTTAATAATTCAGAAATGAGATATATTTATTGAAGCAAAAATATTTAATTTTTCTTATTACTTTTATAATACAAAGTTATAATTTTGTTTTCATAAGTTACTTTACCATTATAAACATTGGGAAAACAATAGTGATTTGGTAATTAGGTGTGCCAGGAAAAATATTTTGTTGTTAGAAAACTCCACCCACCGCTTCATTTAAAAAAAAATAATAATTATTGGTTGCATTTTTAACAGTCTTCTCACCCATTGCAGACGATTTTTGTGAACTAATTTTATTGAAACTGGGCCTATTTCTTTGTAATAAGATGATTAGTTTTTATTTTATGTAATAGTGTAAATAATATTTTAATTCATTTTATTTCCAATTTTTAACTGACAAAACTAAGGTTTTTAGGTGCGTTCGTAATTATATAAATACGTAGCACCTATAGTCGTCGTTCAG
Organism: Maratus speciosus; assembly: GCA_963932465.1. Taxonomy (NCBI): domain Eukaryota; kingdom Metazoa; phylum Arthropoda; class Arachnida; order Araneae; family Salticidae; genus Maratus; species Maratus speciosus. The sequence goes on along the minus strand of OZ010787.1, from coordinate 536,101,048 downwards.
TCCGTCCGTCTGCCCGTCTGTTTCCGCATATAACAAAAACAACCCAACCGAATGGTCTGAAATTTTAAATATATGATTGTTGCATAATTTTGTCGAGCCATTTCAAATTTTATGGATATCGGATGCATAGTTTAATTACAGGGACTGTCAAAAGTTTTTCTTTACATTACGGCCAATGGGAAAAAATTATTGCAAGTGCATTTTAATGATGTTACATCCTTCCGAGTGGTCTGAAATTTTAAATATATAATTGTTACAAAATTTTGTCGAGCCATTTGAAATTTTATGAAAATCGGTGTATAGTTTAATTACAGAGACAGTCAAAAGTTTTGCGTTACATTACGGGGAATGGGAAAAAAATTATTGCAAGATCATTTTAATGATGTCACAGGCTATGCACTCATGAAGTGCAAAAAAAATATATACATTCAGTACAATATGGGGTGCAAAAAATAATTATAAAACTAGTTATAGTACGAACGCACCTCATTTGCCACGTTTGACGAGTAATTTCCAACTTGTTTATATTTGTCGTTTATTTATTGATTTTTAATATTACCCTTTTCCTTCCACTTTCCCAGAAAAAAAAATTAATAATTTTTTATTTTAGTTTTATTATTAATTATATTAATAGTTTTAAATTTCGGTGACTTTAAATATAAAATAAATAAACATGTAAAAGATAAATTTCAGTTTATAACTACTATATGATAAATTGAATATAAAATGTATTATGTATTGAGTTTATTTTAAAGTAAAAAAATGTAATGTATATTAATAATGTTATTAATTTAATAAATTAAGGATACATTAAATAAAAAATATATTTAATAAAATATTAATTTAATTTTTATACTAAAATTCCTAACTTTTTTGAGAATTAATTAATAGCAATTATTAGTATCAATTATTAATAGCACTTAAAGTTTTTATTCAAAAGTTTTAATTTATAATTTCCAAAAAATAATATAGGATTTTTTTGAAAAATCAGTCAAAAACATAAAGTCTAAGTAATAATTAATTAATTAATTAAACATAATAATAATAATAATAATAATAATAATAATAATAATAATGCAACATTGTGCAAATACGTAAAAATACCTTTTAACAGTGTTAGGTAAAATTATGCAGATTTTAATTTTTTTTTAAGTACAGTTATAATTTACAATTCGCAAAAAGTAAGAAATTATTAATTAATTATAATTATAGAGCAAAAATAATATTATAAGCTAACTAATAAATGAATAAACAACATGTTTATCTTCAGAACCCTTATCACTTTTATACATCCTAATGAAGTTAATAACGTTATAATAACCGAAAATTAAAAAAATATACATTTGCATTTACCCTATGAAAACTATTATATAGTTCATGTAATAGTTTTTAAACAAGCAATTGATAAATTAGTTATCTAAACAATTAATAATTAAAATAATTTTGAATTGATAAATACGTTTAATAAAAACAATTCAATTTTTGAATTTTTTTTTACTTAACAATATAACTGTGAGTGTTTTCAACTTGTCGTGCAAGTTAAATTCATGCTGTATCAAATTTATTGCAAACTAACGGCAAACAAGTAATCAAAAATACTGCAAACTTACTGCAAAGTAGTAATCTTTCCATATCACACTATAAGTTTAACCCCCTCGAAGGGGTCAATAGACCTGATCAGGTCTATTGATGCGAAAGCGCCGTCAGAAGGCGCATGCATAGGTTTTATCACCATAAACAAGTTTAGGTAATATTTGTACTTTTCATTTCGAGCATTTTTTGGTATTTAATAAGTATAGCGTTTAGAAAAAACGGTGCCTACCGAATAAAATTTCTGCAATTTCTGCGTATTTGCTGATTCTCATTGTTGTTGAGTCTCGCAACAGAGAGATTTTTTGCTTTCGTGAATTAAATACAGTCTTGCCATCAGTTTCACAACAAACTACTCATGCAAGTGGGTGATGGTATACCTTGCGGGAGATTTGCTGCGAATTTCTCAATTCAAATTTGTCACGGCAAGATAATATCAGAAAAAATCAAACTTTCTGCTATTGTTCATGCTATCTGGGTTACCTCAAAAATTTCCATGGGGAGCGCGGCGGATCGCATGAACGGCTCATGTGATTGACACTTATGTGAAATCATTATCCAATATCTATTACAGCACAAATTCTTAATTCAATGGCAAGAAATTAAACATGAAAATTGCTGTTTTACACTTAACCACTTGGCCCTAACTTTATTGCAGGCAAATGTTATGTAATATGAAACTTGATTTAACCCATTCGCTGCCAAAACTAAGAATTTTAAAATTTTTTGTTGAAGGTCGTTTGCCAGCACAAATTCAGAAAGATAAATTTCGCTTTACTAATACAGCGAAATTTCTGCCAATAAATGAGGCATTTTTTTTTAAATTCTAAAATAGTGGTGACAAAGTAATCAATAAATTAAAGCCACGAGTATACTCGTGAATGACAGCGAATGGGTTAATTAAATTTAACTCTTCAGTATGCGCTCAGATTTTTACATCATAAGTTAATCTTTTTCACTGGTAAATATTAATATAACTTGAATGTATTATTAGTTGCAGTTATAGAGATTGGCTTTATATTTTTTAAACATGCTTTTTTTTTTAATTAAGAAATTAAATAAGGATATACCTAAATTCTTAAAGTTACTCGAAATACTTCTATCATATATACACAGTCAAGACAAGATTCCAAGGACTGGTAAAAAGCTCCATTTTAGACAGGCTTCCATGTAAAGAAGTGTAATTAATTATACTTCTAAGATACGCTACCTCAATAAGATCTACTGTTCGTTTCGCAGGGATTCTGAAACTCTTCCGTTTGAGACAGGATTCCGTTATAGAAAGATTCCGCTTTCACAGGTTTCACTATGCTTCACTAAAGGTTTCACTATGCTTCACTAAAGAAGGGTGAAAATCCCCTTTTCAGACAGGTTTTCAACAAATTTAATTGTATCGCAATTCATATTAAGACCATGTAACGCTTACGTTAAAGACAGGATTCTGTTATAGACAATTACTATTTTGACAAGTTTTATTCTATTCATATGATATAAATAAGTATATTTATATAAATACACAAAACTTTTAAAAATGGAACCTGCCTATAACGGAGTTCTGTCTTAAACATAAATGTTCCATAGTGCTACGGAAAAGAATACTATACAAATACATCAAATAACACGGAAACTTGTGTAAAACGGAATTTTTCACCAATATTTACAATTTCATCTTGACAGGTTTTACTATATATATAACATGAAGGGAAAATTCTGGACCCTCCCCCCCCCCACCCCCTGAAACGAAATCCTGGCTACGCCACTGCATGTCGTCCCGGTTTTTTTAAGCCATTAAAGATGAAAAATGCCGTGTGGCCACAAAAAAGCGCCGGCTGACTAGAATAAAGAGAGCGCGAGTAGAATAATTCTTCTATCTGGATCTTTATTTAGCATAATCAAATGGGGGAAGCCAGGACATCTACACTTGACATATATATATACATGGATAATATTCTTTTGAATGAATAACATATAGATACCAAGAAAAGCCAAATATGTTTTCTAAATTTCCAAATTTCTTCATTGTGATATATTTATAAAATTTCTTAATTTAAAATTAAATTTTACGTTATACTAAAGAGTTATACTAAAAGTGATTCACTATACATTATTATTTTGAGATTTTATGTTTTTTTTTTTTTTTTTTTTTGTATTTTCATTTTTTTTTTTTTTTTTTTTTGTCATATTAAAACATGTAGGCTGCTTTAATTCTAAGTATATAAGTCAAATAAATAACAAAGAAATATTTGAAATACGGAATTAATTTTAAATACGAAAAGAATATTTTATGACAATAGAAATTTTAAAATTTTGATTTATGTTTATTGTGCTCGTAGTTTTTGAATGTAATAAGCATATAAAAGTCTTAAATATATTAAAAAGGATTTGTAATTGTTGCAAACCACTTCACCGTCGACACGTATGGGGAAAAAGTGCTTTTATCCCCGAGTTATCTCGGGGCAAACGGTGAAGTGGTTCAAAATTAAAAATATTTTTAAGCTTGTCATTCGACACCGGTAGAAATAGCGGTAATATTATTGTTACATGTAAAAAGATTAATGCAAACTTTTAAATAGTTTTTCAAAAAATAGTAAATTAAAATAACTATTAAAATAAAATAGAAAGTTCTAGTCTGTTCCGGTGCAGAAATTTAAAAATAATGTGTCTTTATCACAATTCCATGTTAAGAACCCCCTTTTTAAAAAATATGTAAAATGCAATACGTTTAAAATTGATGTGCCGTTAAATAATAGGATAAAATAAAGATTTGTAAAAATATTTGCAGATTTTTTCATTATTAATCACATAGTGTGCAAATTATATACAATTGAATATGCGCATTTTGGCATGGGCATTTGCATATGAAAATTAAAGCTCGACTTATAAATATTTTTAAATTGTCTGGACTTTATATTTATGATAGACTAAAATATGAGGAGCTTCTATAAAGAATCCACAGAACTCTCCCTTCCCCCACTCCTGAAAACGATTACTTCTACCATATAAAATTTGCATGGGGTGCTACAATTTGATTGCGAGTTATAAGTGTTTGCGGTTTTCGGGCCCTTATATTCGGTTATACTAAAATTTCAAGGGTTCAGTTAAAAAATCTTATAATGTACCTCCTTTTTTAAAGATTACGTTTACCGTACAAAATATGAGTGCGATTACGATAATTACAAAGAGAGTTATAAATGTTTTAATTTATCAGGACCTTATACTTAAGATACACTAAAATATATAAAAAGTCAACAGAGCCCCCCCCCCCCCCTCTGCCTTATAAAATGATTATGATTATCATAGGAAATTTGTGTGGGCTGCGACAATTTTGATCTGTGTTATAAGTGTTTGCGTTTTCGAGTCCTTATATTCGAGTTATACTAAAATTTAGGGAGTTCAGTTAAAAAATTTGATAATGTCCCTCCTTTTATAAAGATTACGTTTACCGTACAAAATATGAGTGCGATTACGATAATTACAGAGAGAGTTATAAATGTTTTAATTTATCAGGACCTTATACTTAAGATACACTAAAATATATAAAAAGTCAACAGAGCCCCCCCCCCCCCCACCCCTGCCTTATAAAACGATTATGATTATCATAGGAAATTTGTGTGGGCTGCGACAATTTTGATCTGTGTTATAAGTGTTTGCGTTTTCGAGTCCTTATATTCGAGTTATACTAAAATTTAGGGAGTTCAGTTAAAAAATTTGATAATGTCCCTCCTTTTATAAAGATTACGTTTACCATACAAAATATGAGTGTTTTGCGATAATTATAGATCGAGTTATAAATGTCTTAATTTATCAGACCCTTATACTTATGATACACTAAAATATAGAAAATGTCAATCCCCCCCCCTTGTTTTTTAAAGTGATTACCATACGAAATTTGTGTGTGTTTACTAAAATTTTAAGGCCTTTATTTAAAAAACTCTACAATGTACCCTATAAAATTGTCACCTATTTCAAGTGCACAAAATTTCAGCTTGCTGGAGAAGGGACCGAAATGTCTTGGGGCTGAATTGTCTCGGGACCGAAATGTCTCGGGACCGAAATGTCTTGGGACCGAATTGTCTCGGGACCGAAATGTCTTGGGACCGAAATGTCTCGGGACCGAAATGTCTTGGGACCGAATTGTCTCGGGACCGAAATGTCTCAGGACCGAATTGTCTCGGGACCGAAATGTCTTGGGAACGAAATGTCTCGGGACCGAAATGTCTTGGGACCGAAATGTCTCGGGACCGAAATGTCTTGGGACCGAAACGGCGGGACCGAAATGGCGGGACCGAAACGTCCTGCTTCCATTTCAAGTGCATAAAATTTCAGCTTGCTGGAGAAGGGACCGAAATGGCAAGAGACCGAAATGGTTGGGGACCGAAATGGCCAGGGACCGAAATGTCTCGTGACCGAAACGGCGGTATTTAAATGGCGGGACCGAAACGTCCTGCTTCCTAAACATTAAAATTTATTTCTACTCTTATTAAAATACTGCTAAATTAAAATATAGTAAATTGTGTGAAAAAGAACCTGCCTATGACGAAACACTGTTTTAAACTGAAAAACGTTTTGATCCATGCAAAATTAATGTACTAATTAATTAATTTAATACGTAAGAAATTAATATATAATATATTTACACTTGCTAAGAAGAGAACTTGTCTATAACGCATTTTTTTCTTCTTTTCTATGCAATCCCGTCTTAGAAGATTTTACTGTATAGCATTTTTCAGATTTTTAATACTTCAATATATGGAATATGGATTAACAATATTAATGACAACTGAAACATTTACATACAAGAAATTGAGATTCGTTAAAAAAATAAATCGCAGCCTGCGGCACTGCTATAAAAATAAAGATTATAAACATGAAAAAAAAAGTTAAGATAAATATTTTTGGTCAGAACTCCTCGTAGGAGACAAATTTTAAACCGAATTGACGTAAAAATCAATGTTTTGTAGAAATTCACTCAGGCCGGGCCGGGCTTGGGCCTGGAAATTTCGGCCCGTGCAGACCTCTAGCTGATGGCATCCGTTACTGTTACTAACAGATTTTTACCTGCATATTGAATAGATCGATATGTATTATTATGTATTGTACTAGAATCTACTTTACTATAACCATAAACATAGAAGAGAGAGAGATTTTTGAAAAAAAAAATGCCGGAAAATAATTTTTTAAACCATAAAAAGTCCGTAAACTGAGATAAATTTTTCAAACAAATTGTATTTCAATGAACATTTCCCCCTATTCGACGATGTAAAAATTGAAATTTTGCCATATTTAGAAGTTTAAAAATGCAGTCATTGCGAAATTTTTGGGTTTTATTCAGGTTTTGCTACCTTCAAATTAACATTATAGTTACTCACGGACATAATTGTGCTTTAAAATATAGATTTTAAAATATGTGTTTACAGATGCAATTTATTTAAACGCAATTATTAATATAGTAACCAGAAAAAAAGATAACATTTACCTAATAATAAAAAGAAAGAAAGAAACAGATAATGATTGTTAAAAAGTCTGAAACTCAAACAGCTGTAATTTCCCAACCCTGCCCTCCCTAAATGAAGCCTCTGGTCATTGTTACCGATGTAATAAGAATAAGATTCTGTTGTTTTCTGCATATCATTAACTATAAAGATTCAAAGATTATGTTCTAACTACAAATCGAAAACGAAAGAATCATGCAATCCTGGGAATTTAAATGTCAATCTGTTCGATATGTCCCTCAGCGTTGCAATAAATGTCGTAGACGAACCGTGAAATTACGGAGAATACTTTGTAGCGTTTCATCCGAGGTGGAAAAAGCGTCTGTCTCGATGTCTTGCCAAAGATCAGGAAGTGTTCGGGGATGTTTGTAAACACTCTGCAAATCTCTAGCCCAGACATAATCAACCTTCTTTTTTTTTATATGCTATGTGGGCCGCAACATACTGTATTTAAATAATAATATACTATAGTAATGTAATTACAAACGTCATTAAAATAGTAAAATAACAAAAGTAATATAACAAAGCAATATAAAAAAATAATAAGTATCAGTTGTATAAGTAAAAGCGTAATATGATAATGTAATATTTCCAAGTAGAATATTGCACGGAACCCCAAAATTTTGCTTAAAGTCAACCGATAAAAAAATTTCCTCAACCCGAAATCCGCACATGTATATCCGAAACCTATCCGAAACCGAAATATTCAAACATTTATGAAAAGTAGTTTACAGTTATATTTCTAATATCAATTTTAATTTATTGTATAAAAATGAACGTATATACATTCATTTATGTTCAAATGTATAGCTTTTTCATTTGAAAAATATTCAGGACATTCTTTGGAAAAGTCGGGTCAACCTTAACCAGACCCGAAAGAAACAAAACCCAACCCAAACCCGACTCGAAATAAAACCAAAGCCCAGCCTGAAACCGAAGCGAAAAAAAATCAAAACCCGACCTGAAACTGGCCCGAACCCGAAATATTTAACGTCAAACCAACCCGTCTCGAACCGTGAGTTTGAGTGAAATAGTCTTACCTCACCCGATGCTGGAATAGTTCCAAGTTCTGAAGATAAAAAAATCAGACCATTTTTTTTAAAATATGATTTTTTTTCCCCTCAATGAAATTTTTAGTATATTTTTTAATGTAAAAGTATATAATGCAGATTTTATTATTTTTAAATAATGTTTGATTAGTGCTGAAGATTAATGTATATAGATATATTATATATATATGTATATACCACTGTAACGCAGTATGGGACTACGTGGAAAAAGAGCTTTTGGCTAACTAAATGACATTTATAAAGCTTTATCATAATTTTAAATTTATTATAAATAACAGGGCAGATATTTTCCTCATAAATATATATAAAACAATAGTGGAGGCCTTGAATGATTTTTAACTAACAAAGATAAATTATTAATAATAAGAAAATAACACGCATTATGGTTACATCTAAAAGAAATATCAAAAATGTAAAAATTATAACATAAATTTAGAAATTACAGCCTAAGTGTACTTAAAGGTGTTGGTCAGTCTGATTTCAAATTTTCCTCGATAATGACCGCCCAAAACCGACCCGCGACGTAAATATTATCTTCAATTCGAACGGCGGGTGGGTCGGGTTCGAATAAAATGAGGTTACCCAACTCGATGCAGGACTAGAGTTTCACGTAACTCCAAGTTACAGAACATTAATGATATTGTGTGTCTCGGACCGCAAATTCGGAGCCTTTTCACTGGGGGAATTTTTTTTAAACTCTACATCCACAGAAAATAATCGTTGCTACAAACAATATTCACGGAAGTGGCTTAGCAAAATTCAGGTTTCGTAAAGCATTTCCCCCCCTGTTGTCCATGTCAAAATATTTTGTTTACCTTATCGAAATTTCACAGTTGTTATTTGTGGAGTCAAACTTCTACTAGTCTTGCAACGCATTTCAGAAAATTAGTAATCGTTAAGAAGATATATTGTAGCTAATGTGAGTTAAATCTTTCAATTTTTTAAATTCATAACATAAATACTGTTTTTATTTTATTTATTTATTTTTTTTTTTACCATAGGTTATAATATAGTAAAGGTAACCAGTTGAAAATTTATTTCAACTAAATCTTTTATCAATAATAATTTTACAAGATATAGAAAATTAACATTACAAAGTATCTCATCAAGAGTTATCATTTTGGAACAAAACATTTCACGATATTTAAAATTTTGCTGAATAATAATAATAATAATAAAACTTTGAAAAGTGCTATATAAAAAATGAAATCGAAAATTAGAGACCCCGTTTATCAGGTATTTTGTGGCTCCTCTTAAATTTTAGGGAGGAGGTCGTGCTAAGAAATCTTGCATCGGGTTGAGTAACCCGATTTTACTGGAACCCAACCCTTCGAGTCGGGTTTGCACTATACTTTCTTTTTGTTGCAGTTAGAATTCTGATTGGGCCGACTCTAATTGTTTCGTGTCTGATCGTTTTCGTGTTGGAATTGAATTTTGCGTTCCGGCTTCAGCTTAACTCGATTTTTTAAAATGAAATTCAGAATACTGCTTCAGATGCAATATATATATATATATATATATATATATATATATATATTTGAATATTTGAATATGAATTAGTATATATTTTCATTTTTCTGCATAAAAGATAAAATTAATATTAGAGATATAGACTATTTTTCTATAATCACATTGTAAGATGTAAAATATTTTTCTTTTATTTTGTGTTTCGGGTTGCAGTGTGTTTTATTATTCAGGTCAGAATTCTGGTCGACAAAAATTATTTTGTCTGCTTTCAAATCAACGAATATTTTTGCAGGATTCGGATTGGGTTCCGGGCTACACTGTAAAAAAGAACACTGTAGATTTGCCAGAACAAACTCGATCACAGTGAATGTGTTGTATCTTTCTTTGGTTTCCTGACTATATTAACATGGAAAATACAGTAGTTGCGTAAAATTAACAGCACAATGTGCTGGCAATTTGGACGCATTTTTTTACAGCACAAACTGCTGGCGTCCAAATTGCCAGCACATTGAGCTGTTAATTTTACGCAACTATTGTATTTTCCATGTTAATATAGTCAGGAAACCAAAGAAAGATACAGCATATCCACTGTGATCGAGTTTTGTGCGCGAGATGAACAATACTTTGTACTGTAAAATTGTTTTATTTTACAGTGTAACACGGGACTTTTGGGTTCTGCCCGAATATAACACAATCTATTCAGGCCTCTGGATTGTGCTTCCTGTGCCTTTTCAGTAATTAGTATATGAGAGCGACAGTTAACGATGATAGGAGCTTGTTTTAAATCCAGTTTTGGAGTTATTAGCTGTGGTTTGGAATCCATTTTAAGCTTGATCGCATTCTAATTAGCTCTGGAGAGCATTAAAGTATCGTAACTCCATAAAGCCAATGCACCAATTCACCATTTGTTGATTTAATTACGATATCGCCATTGCACATTATAATTATGTCATTGTCTAAAAAATGCAACATTGTATTACATTTTTTTTTTTTTTTGGGGGGGGGGAGGGGTCAGAAAGGTTGCGGTTGTGTTTGCACTTTAAAGTAGTTGAAATGGTAGGGGGTAATTCAGAAATGTTTCAAAGTTTTCATGTTTCAAAACTTTCTTTCACATATAGCTTCATTCATATTTTCAAAAATCTCATTTTGACTAGCATTACGCTACGTTCGTAATTGTGGAATCAATAAATGTAAATTAGATTTATCTAATTAATTCGAAAATATATCTACACTGCATTCCACAGAATATCGCTGCAATATATATTGTGGGCATAGATAAGTGTTGTATAGTCTACTAAAATTTATAAAAGCAGATTTAATAATTTCATAAGTGACGAATGGGTTGCCATGTTTTCGGAAACTGATAAGAAATGACAAATGACCACGTCTGCCCAGACAACGTAATCTTGTAATTTAAGGCTGTTCTTAACTGCTCTGCTCAACAAGCGCAAAACGTTTTGACATATTTACAAATTCATTTTTTAACGGAAAGGTATAAAATTGGAAAGCCTGGCCATGGAATCGATTTGGAATTGAACTGTTTTTTCCATTTTTAATCAATCAATTACCTATTGAGTTATAAGCGAATTCGATCACGTGACAAACCCGTTTTTCGCCAGCTCTTGAGTGCACTTTCTCCCTTCGCGCTGAAATTCGGTTCAAAACGTCCACTTTGACTCTATTTTCTGAAAGATCTATTGCGTTTGCAAAAAAATGGAAAAAACAGCTCAATGACATAGTTTCTGAACAACAACACCAGCTAGTTTCATGCATTTTTGAACAAAAGTAAATTAAAACTTATGTCAGAAAGTTGCCCTTTTGGATTTGAGAACACCCTTAAACAAAGGCGTGCAATAATCAAAGTTTTAAAGGATCAATCCGGAATTTAATTTTGTCGAATAAAAGGCAAAGCTTCTTCCCTCACTTCAAAAGGAAGTTATAAGATAGTGGTTCTCAGCCGGAGTACCGCAACACATTGGCACACAGTAAGATGATTTTAGGTTTGCCACAAAATTTTCAGTAAAGTTATATCAAGATACTACGAACGTACAAAAGTACTTTAAAATACGACATCCTAAATTCTTATATTTACTACAGGTAAGTTGAATTTCTTTTCCAAATTTGTTTCAGTGTTTATTCTTTATAAGAAATGTTAGAGAATTGCAATGAAAATAATATGAAATAAACTCATTATAATCTATTTGTTTTCCCAATTGCAAAATTAAAAAAAAAAAAAAAAAATCTCTCAATGTTATTTTTAAGGGAAATAAGCAGTTTTTGCAGTGAAAGGTTCAGAACGAAATTAAATTTCTACTGGATCCGTGGAATAAAATTTACTAGTCAAAAATCCTACCGAAAATCCTATCTTGTAAAGTAGATATTTAAAAAATGTTTATATTTCAAATTATAACACAATATTTTACTTTGTTTATTTATGATGAATAATTTTGTTTTTGTTATTTAATAATAATAATAATAATAATAATAATAATAAAAAGATATAATTACTATAAGTTTAGTGTGCTGTTGATATTAAACACTGGTTTCAAGTTAGAGTCCTGCACGATTCGGTTAAACGTAACCCGAAACTGAAAATTCTGCTTAAAGTTAACCTGAAACATTTCAACCCAAAACCGACCAACACCCAAAATATTCAAATCCAAATGCGAATTGAAAGAAAATCAATCCATACAGTTATAGAAAACTAGTCTTAAAATAATATCTCTAAAATCAATTTTTATACATAAAAAAATTGATACACAATGTACAACGAAGCACATATGAGGACATCAGAAGCCAAGGTGTACAAGTGACAAATTTTCGATTTGGAGTAAATTGAGTTAAAAAATAATTGACGTTAAAGTTGATCGTCAATAATAATTGACTGAATTGAAATAGAAAATTGCCGCTTGTTTTACAGTGGTCTTTGAACTCTTATTTCAATAAATATGAAAAAAGTAGAGTCGAATTTTCTTTAAATTTATAATTAATCAATATAGATCATTATTCGACAAAAGTGGTTGATCTCTAAAACACAACGCATAATTAGAAAATCACTTATATTTCTTTACCTGAAAAGAAAAATCATATTTCCAGGTCGTCTGTGCACTTAGTTCATTTTTTTCAATTTTGTCACTTATACCCCTTGGCTTCTGGGGTCCTCATATATAATCATTAATAGTCAAATGTATATATATTTTTTTCCAATTGAAAGGTCTTTAGGACTTTCTTTTATAAAAAATCAGGTCAACCTGAAAGAACCAAAACTCGACCCGAAACTGAAATATTTAATGTCAACCCGTCCCGAAACCGACTTGCAACGAAACAAATAGCGTCTACCCGACACGACCGCGGTCAGGTCGGGTTCAGGTGAAATCCGGTTAACGACCCGATGTAGAAACCTATAGTTCAAGTCTGAAATGAAAAAAAAAAAGGCCGAACAACACTGTTGTAAGGCATTGGGTTTTGGGTGTACACCCAATGAAAAAAAAAAGGGAGCCTGAATTAACGAAACCGGACGTCTCTCCATTCGTTAAAAGTAATAATAATATTAATTATACTATGTCCTCTCAGAACTCTGCTTTAAAAATGGAATTTTTAAGACCCCCAACGACGCTTTTAAATTATACACTTTTACCGTGCACTTTCACCATTGTTTATAACGGGTTACGCCCTATACTTGAGATGCTCAGCGATTTTTTTATTATTATAACCAAAACTGCTTTATTTTTTCTCTCCACACATGCAAATAACCACCAGTTTAACAAAGAGATTCATTTCATATTTTTGCTCTTAGCAATTTAAAAATTCCCACCTGAACATTTTGACTGCCAAACCTGAAATCAAAACACCGAAGAATGAAATTTCATTTTTGCGTCAAATATAAGTACTTTCTCGAAATTATAGTATTTGTTCCACTTTCATCATTCTATTTCATGAAGATCAAAATTATAGTACCTGTACGGTTATACAAAAGAAGATGGAATTGCTGTACGTCACTCACTCTATGTAATTGCATTGTGTGCTTTTAAGAATTTTTTTTTTTTTTAATCTTTCAACGTCTTTCATTCATAAACAAATTTTTGATTAATTTTTGGATCACATTCACGCAATATTTTTCAACTCTACTGCAAACATTCTAAATATCAGTTTCTGAATAATGTGTTTTTCCAGTATAATTACGGTTGACAGTTGGTTATAGATGATTGCAAATTCAAAGAGTAGCATTCAACTGCATGGTATTTAAAAACTCTCTGCTTATTTGTGGAAAGGGAGGGGGGGGGGGTGATATATTTTTAACATTCTTTTCAATTCCCCAGCCGATCTTCTTTATACTAGAACGTTATAGCGAATTCACTGATATTTCCCTTGACTCAATACTTTACATTGCAAATGAAATATGTCTGTACTGTGGTCGTAAAAACTAGGTATATACTCTAGGGCAGGGATGGCAAACCTATGGCACGCGTGCCGAACTTGGCACGTAAGAAAACTTCTCTGGCACGCGTAAAAAATTATGGAATATATTCAGTTTATGGAGAACAATCCATTTTATGTTTTTTACAAAAAATATAGTTTTGTGTAACGGGTATACAATATACATTAAAAAACTCCATTACTTTTGAATGAATTAAGGTATAACAGAACTAAATGAAAGCACCCCTTAGCATCATTTTCTCACCAAATCATTTAACATTGTAGTGTTTTCCAAATCGTTTTGCTTCTCTATCAAATTTCAAAAGGTTCATTTAAAAAAAATTGAATTTTAAGAGATAGTTTGTATAGTAATATACCTAATTGACACGTTTCTACTTCAGATTGGGTTTTATTTTATTTAGGTTTATGGTTTTAAGTTATTTTAGGTTTTATTATATTTAGGTTTTAATTTTGAAAAATGAAAAGTGAATTTCAACTGCTAGTGCAAATAATTATGTATCTATTGAACCTGCTTCTACCTGAAGAAGTAAAATGATCGAATTCGGAAGTATACAATAAAAGAAAAATTCATTTATAGATTATTAATACGAAATTCGATGCGACATGGCTATATTATTGAGTAAATACAGTATAATAAATAAGTTAAGAATCGAACTTAGTACGCGTAAAAATATTTAAGTAAAAATTCTATAAAAATTAATTGTTGGATTTTATCTAAATTTAAATGTTTCTGGCACGTTAGAATGCTGATACATAAGAATTTTGAATTTTTGGCACGCAGACTCAAAAAGGTTCGCCATCCCTGCTCTAGGGGGTATATACTAAGAGGGTATACAAGGTGTATCTGGAATGCTTCAACAAACTTAGGGGGATGATAGTACTCATTAAGACGAACAAAAAATGCAATAGAACATGGGGTCGCAAACCACTTATTGAGTCGCAAATACAGGGTGTTTCACCCTAACTGAAGTCGGCTTGTCGGTAATAATTTTGCGAAAAATTAAAATATTGCAATAAAGATATGTACCTTATTTTGTACGAAATGTGAATTTAGTGCAGAAACAGTATTTTATGAGTTAATCGAGCCTTTGATCATCTTTCAAGCAAGTGGTCTCAGATATCACTCACAGTAGCTATGCAACATTTTTCCTTTGATAATTCACGCACAGCCATTCGCAAGCTATCATTAATCAATGACAGCTATTTTTTTCCAAATTCTCGCTTGAATTTCAATATTTTTAAACGATTTATTTTTTTGTATAGGATACATAAGGTCGCTGTCTAACCGGTTAACTTCAAACTCTTTCGATTTTAATTGCAGTTTTTTTCCCTTTGGAGCCCTTTTAATTTCGGAACCGGTTCCGAAAGTGAAAAATCTTCACGAAAAAAATAAAAAATAACTGCAACCAAAATCGAAAAGACCGAAAAAAAATTGAATAATTGGAAAGAAAACGTACTCGGTTAGACGTCTACCCAAGATATCATATCCACGGATAAAATGAAAAATCATTTAAAAATATTGAAATACAAATGAGAAATGTGAAAAGAACGCTTCCTTTAGTTTAACATTTGCTTGCGAGTGTTTCGCTCGACTAGAGAACTCTCGACTGTTTACGTTCACTTAGAAATAAGGTTATCACATTTGTTTTAAAGCCAATACCGGACGTCTAAAACAATGGCAGGGGTGGGAGGAGAATAAATGAGACTTATGGATTAAAATTATAGGTTTTCGCCAGAAGACGACTTTTATATACACTGGTGTCCAAAATTAAGGACCGATCACAAAATGCTATCTTTTAAGTACGCGAATACTCAAAAGAAAATAATATAATTCAAATAATTACTATCCCTACAGCACAGCTAGTCCATGTCACACATGGTCACAAGTGTCACAATCACTACGGTGAAGCAAAAAAAAAAAAAAAAAAAAAAGCAGGAAATTCCATACATTTCATTACGAGTCTCAAATGATCACTATATGTGACTCCACTGAGGCGTCACTGTGATTGCTGCTTTGAGACGAGTAACCATGTGACTTTACAATGTAGTTACATTGTGACTCTCGTGTGACTGCCATTTTTAAACTCAATTTCAAAGTCATCGTGAACGCTGCATTGTGATAAGTTACCAAATAATGTCACATTAAAGTCACATGATGACTTTCAGGTGGCACGGAGACTACTGTGAAGTCACCATTGTGCTCTTTTGTAAAAAGTCACCATGTGACTAGAATGTGATATTATTTGGTGACTTATCATAATGCAATGTTCATGATGACTTTGAAATTGAGTTTAAAAATGGCAGTCACACGATAGTCACAATGTAACTACATTGTAAAGTCACCTGGTGACTCGTCTCAAAGCAGCAGTCACATTGACGTCTCGGTGGAGTCACATATAGGGATCATTTGAGACTCATAATGAGACGTGTGGAATTTCCTATTTTTTTTTTTTTTTGTTTCACCGTAGTGACTGTGACACTTGTGACCACGTGTGACATGAATGAGATGCTATATGGACTAGCTGTGCTGTAGGGATAGTAATTATTTGAATTATATTATTTCCTTTTGAGTATTCGCTTACTTAAAAATTAGCATTTTGTGACTGGTCCTTAATTTTGGACACCAGTGTATATTGAACGCCGCCAAATAGTCTCAGAAGCGGGGCTGGATCTCTGAATGTACGGAGCTATCCCGGACGGATAGTAAAAGTTACTTAGAAAGATTCCCACACAAGGCATTCTTCCCCCTTTGACATATGCTCTTCTTGCTGACTTAATAAAACCAACTCTTATATTAATACTTCTGGATTCGATCCTGGGGTCTGTGGCTCAGAAAACATACCGCTACGGTATCACGATCTCTGCCGTACATTCAGTTTTTATTTTGCTTTTTTTTTTCTTAAAGAACCATCTATTTCTTTGTCTTTTTTTCCAGCCGATTTTCTACAGTCAGATGAAATTTTTTTATTTAAATAAAATGATCAGAATTTATGTCACAATGGGAGTATTTTAAATTTCATGCATGGGTGCATGATAACAGTTTCATTATTACAACCGTATGTAATATGCTTTGATTTAAAAACACCCTTAAAAAAAGATTCACGAAATTCAGCTCGTCCCTAATTTAAGCCATATATTCAAGGTGTTATCTTAAGGGTGTCCGGGACACAAAAATCTTCAAAATTTCTAAAAATATTTTATTGCAGTAAAAAATTCTCTGCTTTTTCCTGCTTAAAATGACGTTTAAATCATGTTTCTATCTTAATTAGAACAGAATATATTATTTTTTTTCGTTTAGGTTTGTTTTCAAAATCTAGCTTTCAAGCAACGGTTGTCATGCAAACGACATCTTGTGAAAATGCGTTTTTCTTCATGATGTGTTTTTTCACCATTTCCCGTATTTAAATTGTTATAACTCAAGAACTGTTAAAGATAAATGGTTCAAACTTGGAATATGTCTTTTTCAATTAGTTCACTTTAATTTTGATTCAGCAATATTTAAATTTTTTTAATTAGTATTTTTTAAAAAGCTGAATCAAAATTAAAACTTATATATTTCTGTTCATTTAAAGGATAAAAAATTGAAATTACACAAATAATATTTCGAGTTATAACGATTTTAAATTACCCCACTTTTTTAATAAATTTTTAATTTAAAATTTTTAAAAACAATTATGAGAAGTTTTATCATATGATTTTGTTTAAAAATGATATGGTTAACCATCACAAAAAAATTCAAAATTTCAACTCAATAGATAAAAAATATTTTAAAATGTGTCCCGGACCCCCTTAAGGCAGTTAGTCAGTCAACTCCGAATTCCCTTCGCTAATGTTAAACCTATGGGCGTAGAATGCATTCGTATATTTATAATATCTTCTCAGGAAATTAATATTTTAACTTATTTTTTCTGTGGACTCTTCTTAAAGGATGTTTCTTTTTTTCTTAGTTGTCAAAATATTTCTAAAATATATGTTTAATTTAGTATGTTATGTGTTAAAAGCTGACGAGCTACTAGTAAGATTTTAACACTTTAAATAAAATTAAGTATATATTTTAGAAATATTTTGACATGTAACTAAGAAAAAAAGAGACATGCTTTAAGGTATGTGCCTACCCTCATTTTTTTTTTTTTTTTTTTTTTTTGCGAAAAATTTCGATTTTATTTTTTATTTTTATTTATATTTTTTAAATTATTTTAAATTAAAGTTCAAACATTTAGGGTTCCAAAAATGCCTTACTTTTGGTTTAGCGATCATTAGAAGCAAAGTTATAGCCCGAAATATAAACCGGAGATGAACTCTCTGTAACCGGAAGTGAGCCACAGAAAGATAAACAATACATTTTAATACACAAATATATAATATATACAGAAATACATAAACACCTTCAAATATGGTGGATTTCATAGTTGTAAATTTTATACATAATTTTGTGTGCTATATCAAAATCTTAATTTGCGTTTTCTGGAAAACTGCGTTTTTCATTGTGAACGTTTACGAGAAACATTATTTCTTAAAAAGTTTTTAAGATATTGAAATAAAATTTTGTAACAAGGTTCTGCTCATCTGTTGGTATGTTATGAAGCAAAATATAGCCAGTTGCTTTGCATATATTAATTTCAGAGCTATTTTTATTGAAAAATACGCATTTTTTTTTTCAAAATCATGTTTTGTATACAAAATTTGGTATATATCAGTAAATTTAAGAGGTATTGCAAATCTTTTGCTTCATAATACAGGTAAGTGGTTTGCTAATATATTGTTGAAAAAAAAAATGAAATATATTGAATAGATTTCGTTATAGAAGATTTGGCATAAACGCATTTTCTTTACTAAAATTTGACTGAGTATTGCCTACATTTGAAAAGTTAAGTAAAATTCTGTAAAAAAATTATATGAATTCATAGTTTTATTACCTGTTTTAATTAAAAACACATGTGTTTGATAAAAATTTCATATTTAAAAAAAAAAAAAAAAGTGCCCCGAAAGTAGGCACTTACCTTAAGCGGACAATGGACCTTCAATCTCATAAAATAATAATAACAATAACTGCACTTTAAATACTATTCAAGGGCACAGTATAGGAATTATGGCATATACTTATTCTACAAGAAATTATTATTATTATATTTTTTTGTCAGAAAAATAAGGAATTTTCCTGAATATTTTAAGCGTTATCATGAACTTAGAAAATGTCCCAACCTTATTTCATATCAATTAAAATCTCCAATATTCTTTATGCCAGTTTGGTTTATATATACAAATAAAACTGCGCATAGTTTTTTGAAACTAAATATAATTGCAAAAGTTAAAGCTAGTTAATTTAGAAATTTGATGCAAAAATGCTGAAAATTTTCTAAAATTTAGAATTTTTTTCTTTCTTACCTTTATATTCAAATATATAAAATTCCATGCACAGTTTTATTTGTATATGTAAACCAAACTAGCATAAAAAATATTGGGTATTTTAATTGATATGGAATGAGGTTTGGACATTTTCCAAGTTCTTGATAACGCTGAAATATTCAAGAAAATTCCTTATTTTTCTCAAAAAACAATTTTTATTAAATTTCTTGTGTGATAAATGCATGCCATAATTCATATAGTGAGCTCTTGAATAGTATTTAAGGTGCAATTTAAAAAAAATAATAAAAAGTGAGTTTGAAGTTCCCTTGTCCCCTTAAGGGGGCTGGTTACTCAGCTTCCGATTTCCCCTCACTAATGTAAAGTCTATGGTTATTTGATGCATTGGTATATTTAAAATATCTCCTCGGGAAATTAATATTTTTAACTTGTATTTTTTGTGTACACTTCCTATAAGATGTCTCTTTTTTTCTTAGTTCTCAAAATATTTCTAAAGTATAGACTTAATTTTATATGAAGTGTTAAAATCTTACTCACAGTTCGCCCACTTTTAACACATAAAATATTAAATTCAGCATTGATTTTAGAAATATTTTGACACCTAAGAAAAAAAGAGACATCCTTTAAGAAGAGTACACAGAAAAAAGATGTTAAAAATATGAATTTCCCGACAAGATATTTCAAATATAAAAATGCATCAAAAGTCCATAGACTTAACATTACGGGGGAGAATCACGAAGCTGAGTGACAAGCCCCCTTAAGAAGAGTACGCAGAAAAAAGAAATAAAAAAGAATAATTTCCTGAGAAGATATTTTAAATATAAAAAAGCATTCCACGCCCATAGGATTAACATTAGCGAGGGGAATTAGGGAGTTGACTGACCAACAGCATTAACGAAACAAATCCGAATCCAAACCAACAATGGAGAGAACTTTTTATAATTTACATAATATTTTTTATTCATAGAAGTGCATTTTTTTTTCCTTTTTCGGATCATCGCTGCATGCAGCCCATTTCATTCCAACAGAAAAAGAAAAATCTTGGAGTAGAAAAAGGAGTACAAAAGACAGATCTCTTTCACAAGCTAAAAGATATAAACCTGTCAATTTCTGAAAACGAACGAGATGCGTAGGGCGGAAAAAACAAACGACCGCCTTTTCATTGCGAGCAGTCGAATGTTTAACTACGAATATAGCTCTCCCAAGTGCAAGTAAACAGAGAAAAAAAAACAGACTATAGGCGCCAACCGGCGAAAAAAACGGAATAATCGCCATAAACGCGATTATATGCCAAATATTGTTGATTGTGACGAAACGTGTTTACATTGTAGCACCGCAAGAAAGTCCTTGCAATAACTCGCTATCTTGTACCCTGTAGAGAAAGTCTGAAGAGCGTCGATATTAAACGGCGAATACCGCCTGAGTCACGAGAAATAGTACAAAAACAGCTGAAATGAAGAATAAAAGCTTGTTTACATTCAGGAGCGCGCTCGTCCGTGTGTAACTGGCGATAAAATGGGAGAAAATCACACTCCTTTTAACTTGTGTTTTGAAGGATTATTAATAGATGTGCGATCCAGTTATTTTTGAGTCTCGAGCCTGTTTTTAATTAAATTTTATTTGCCTCATCTATTTTTTTTTTGTTTCTCTTTGGAATCTGTAAGTAGAGATTTTTCGATCTAAGATTTTTTTTTTTCATCAAGAGGCTTCTCAAAACTCTGAAAGAACCAAACTATTTTATGATAAACATTTTTTTTTTTTAATGGGAGAACATTCAATTACTCTTGAATGATAAAAAAAAGATTAAATATGCAAGAAATTTTTCCTTGCCAGGTTTCTTTAGAAATTTCTTCTGTCTTGTTATTCAAAAATTCAACTGAAATATCTTTGCTATTTTTAATTATTTGTTTGTTATTTATTCTCTCCTGATTTAGTTTAATAAAATAGAGGGTTTTTCGTGAATTAAATTGTTTATTCTCTTAAGCTGTGATTTTTTTTTTTTTTAAGTATCACATAGGGCAGGGTAAAAAAAAAAAAAAAAAAAAAAAAACGGTTTTATTTAGAGCAGGCCAGGGTGGCTAGGGATACCAAGCAATGACTCTTTGCTTGGTATCCCCAGTCTGCTCACTTAATCTTTAACTGACTGTCAATTAATCTTTGACTGCCAATTAATGCTTAACTGACAGTTATTTACTATTGAACATTTATGAAGTGTATATTTTGGAAGAGGGATAAGTAGAACGGTGCACTCGAAAAGCACGGTTCGATAGAGTGTCTACAAATGCCTATAATAATGAATACGCCAATGTCTTAATGGCCGGTTTGGTCCAAATCCAGAGCCGTGCATAAAAAGCATGGAGTAAGGGCCAAAATTTTTGGTACTACTCCTCTACCTATAATTCTATTAAAACAATGGACAATAATATTTTTTGAACTTTACAAGGACCACACAGCATCTAGAGAGATATAAAGTTTAAAATTCAACGTTTTAATAGTTCAATGGCTCGAACAATTTAGAAACCTGCCCGCGTCAGGTTATATCCCACCCGAACCCGAAAATTTTGCTTGAAGTCAACCTGAAACTCTACCCGCAACAAAAGAAAATCACTACAATTTTAAATGAAATCATGGTAAAATAGTCTACAACTATATCTCTACTAGGAATTTCGACCATTGTGCAGTAAAATGAGTATATACGTTTACACATAAAATATGTAATCATAAAATATATTATTTTGCATCTGAAACAATATTTTGGACGTTCTTTCAAAAAAGCAGATCAACCCGAACCCGACTGGAAAGACTTAAAACCCAACTCGGAACTGAACCGAACTCGAAGTAATAAATTCAACCCGACTCGAGCCCGGCCATCAGCGAAAAACAAATTAGCTCCAACCCGAATCACGGGTCGGGTTCGGGTTACCTGACGCGATGCAGGACTCTAGAACAATTCCTTCAAGAGAATAAAGCTGGCGAACGATTTCCGGATGAGCAGAAACATTACAGTAGCAAACAAAATTGGAAATCTCTCTGCACAATGTGGGGTAAAAATAAGGCAAAAAAATTGGTATAGAGGCAACATAAAAATGTACAGTAAAAGGTCGTACAACATCCAGGCGGAAATACACCTACAATTCGATGGCCCTGTAGATTCCCCCAATTCTCTCGAGAAAAGAGACCTCTCTGGCTGAGGCAAATGTTAAAATTTTATTTTTGACCCGACCCCGGAACTACAACCCCAGACACAACCTCTCTGCGCAGGGCCTGATTATTGCAAAGACAAAGGGCGCAGTTTCCCATGGTCCCTAAGGCGACCTTCAAGCTAAAAACCAGGTATTTT
The DNA here is from genome assembly GCA_963932465.1 of Maratus speciosus. Classification (NCBI taxonomy): domain Eukaryota; kingdom Metazoa; phylum Arthropoda; class Arachnida; order Araneae; family Salticidae; genus Maratus; species Maratus speciosus. The sequence continues at coordinate 536,078,288 of OZ010787.1, read as the reverse complement.
TTCTTAAAATGGGTACAAACTGCAGCTACAGAAAGGTTATGAAGGCGCCCAACTGGATCTTTGCCCTGGGGCCAACGTAGGCTCAGTCGGGTCCTACTAGTTAGAACCGGAGTTATCCACAAACTTAAACAAGTTGCAACAACAACACAACATTAACATAATTTAAACAATGACCAAAATTAATTATCTCTATACATTAACCACTGACCGTTTAAAAACATTTGTGCATCAGAATTTGATTCATTATATAATAGAGAAAACAAATTTTATTCTGAATGATTCGATTCATAAAACTGACTCATAAAACCACTTCAGGTTTACTGTATTGCAATTTTTTAATTAAATGCACTTCTCCAAAGTGTTTGAGATCAAAAGAAAAATAAGCGCGCTTTAAGTTCGGTACACTTTTACAAATTAAAGGAAAGATTCTACAATACGCATGATGTATATCGTATTTTAAAGACTAATCACACTATAGTGTGGCGGTGAATCTATGTAAGTGCGCGCGTATGAATGTGAAAGATGGCGAAATAATTTGAAGAAGCCATATTACGTAAAATTCGTGCAATCAATAAATTTTCTCACATTACATGAACAAAATGAAGGATTGGATGCTTTAGTACGTACATGATTTTGTGCAAGTACCTCGTTATTTTAATATTTCAATATATGTATTTTGAGAAGATTTTTAAAATGATTATGCTTAGATAACAGTTAAAAAAATTAAGAAAGGAAAGACGCTCAACTATTTCAAGTATACTCTGATGTATAGTTGTGATCTGGAATATATAACATTTTGTATTGTAGGAAATTGGCTTCCAATAATTTTAAATATTTAGCAAAAAATTCAGATATTTTTAATCATATCATTGTCATTCTAGCACTCTTAGAAGCATTTTCTCTCGATTTTTTAAAAAGAGAAAAGAGATATGATGAGCTACAGACCTGATTTCTTCACACAAGTATTCGTTTAAAATATATATATATATATTAAAAAGTCCAATGGTTTCTTGCTTTAGTAGTTTATGCACTTAGGGTCATCATTATTTGGTTTTGGAAATATTAAAGGAGGTTTTTGAGTACGGCTTCTCTGATTTGTACATATTGTATATAAATTTATATTTCATACTCAAGATATTTAATATTAAATTTAATCAAGACTAATTTAATTTAATTTATTATTGATTTTTATATTATTATATTTTCTTATTTTTTGCAATTATTGCATTTTCCATTTTTTTTTTTTTTTTATGGCAGTTCTTAGTAAACATCTCGATCCTGGCAAGATACACTTAGCATCTATGTAGTGTAGTGCCCGGTACAGGAACAATAATTGGGCTGTTCCTGGATCGTCATCCAGTGACCATTTATACTCTCCCCATCGTCCTTTACTTTTTGGTAACTGTTTAGATCTCGGTGCAAGACATGTCCATACGCTTCTCAGACACAAATTGTCTCAGATACTAATTATTCAATTTTTTGTAAGGCATTTAATGTTGTTTATTGTATAAAGTGCAACTTATGTAACATGAAATATATAGGTGAAACATTAAGTCCCATTCATAAACGTATCAATCAACATCGTTCAGACTCTAATAAAAACAAAGTAAAAAATATTCAGTCTACAGCTGAAATTCAACATTTTCATAAACATCAATTTAAAAATACGACAATTGAAATCCTTCAAATTCTAAAAAATAAATCAGAACGTCTTTATTTGGAGTCATCATACATGAAATATTACAATACATTTTATCCTTATGGACTTAATAGTGAAATATTTAATAGACCTGTCAAAGTCTTCACATCTATAAATAACACTATATTGATTATTCTCCAATTTATCCTACTCTTAATCATAATTTAAATTGTAAAACAACACGAAACAAACGTGGAAAGGGTTCATCATCAGTTGTAGTTTCCAAAAAATATATCACTAAACAAATAAATGATCTTCAAAATAAATATTTAAAGCATTATATCTGGTTATTAATTCGAAAATACATATTTGCTATTAAAAAGAAACAGATTGTACAACATTTAAATGTATTTCTAAGTAAATCTTTCTCTAAACATTTCTCTGATATTTATTTTGATCTCATTATGACTAGGGTTAATCTTTTAAATATTAATTTACAAAAAAAAAAACATAAAATTCAAAACGCGAATACTCAAATGATAATAACTTTTTCAAATCATATATTTAATAAAATTAATATCAATTCTACAATTAATGATAAAAACTGTTATTTTCCTATTAATAATCTTCATATATCAAAAACCTTTAAGTATCCGAATACAATTGGTAGAAAGATTTTTAACAACAATACATTTTCAAAAAATACATCTGCTGAAAGTAATTTTCCATGTATGCAATGACCCCACTCTAAAAAAATACATAAACAATGATCATGGACATATAATCACTGGAAATCTTAATATTGTTAATGATTTTAAATTGAAAAAATCTAATGGGTTACGGTACTAAATATAGACTTCCATCTAAATGTACTGTTAAATCTATTATCAAACAGTTTACATATGATATAGATATTTTTATATATAAAATTTCAATCTCTTACAATAAATAAACCTATTGAATATTTTAATCAATGGAAAATATTAGTAATTGAAAAAATAACTATGGCTTTAAAAAATAATATTTCTGATTTGGTTTCTATTAACACAAAGGATTTTTTCCAACAAATTACTAAATTAAAAGAAAAAAAAACTACGTTATTACATATGTAGACAAATCTCCTAATAATTATGCAATCATATGTAAATCTTATTATCACAAACTTCTTAAAACCTGTATTTCTTTTAATAAATCTTTTCAAAAAGCTAATGAAAATGTAATTGTAAATAATCGTAAAATTCAATGTTATTATAAACTATTAAATATTCTATCTACTAACTTTAATTATCCTTATTTAGTTCTTATTCCCAAATTTCATAAAACTCCAATTAAATTTAGGACTGTAACTATTGGTTGCAATACATATAATAATAAAGCCAATAAACTTTTATTAAAAATTCTTAATCAATTATATATACTTGATAATACACAATGATACACAATGATAATATACAATGATAATACACATTGTATAAAAAATAGCTATCAACTGGTCAATATTTAAAAAAATCTTCATTGTGTATATAATATAACGACATATGACTTCAAAGATCTTTTTAATAATATAGGCTTATTAGATTTACATAATATTATAAATGCATTACTTAAAAAGTATTATAAAAAACTGAAATTACCATCTAATATAGATATCGCTTATTTTAAATCTTTAACAAACTTCATTATCTATATAATTATATCTTGCAAAATAACACATTATATTTACCGCACGTCGGTATACCACAAGGTGGATGTACAATTCAGTTTATTATCAGACTTATACTTATATCACTATGAACGTACTTTTACTAATAATAATCTACATTTATATCATTATATTGATGAAATAATTTTAATTGCCACTGATCAATCTAAAATTTCTCAATTTCCAGTAGATTATCCCACTAATTTGGAATTAACGGAAAACCTCTCATCTAACAATACAATTAACTTCTTAGATCTTAAAATTACAATAAAAGACAACAAAACAATAACAGATTTATATGATAAACGTAAAGAATTTAAATTAAAAGTTAATACATTTACAAATTTTAAATCTTGTCTTCATCATTCTGTATATCGAAATATAATACTTAATCATTTATATAGAATAAAATGTTTATGTTCTTCTCATCTAATTAATAATAATATTAAAAAACTAATTTATGATGCATTAAATCGCGGTTTTCCTAAAAATTCATATATTCATTAATATACAATTAGTACTTACATGATCTTTTAAAAAACAAATTAACACATGCGTAAACAAAATTACAAAAAAATTTATAAAATAAAAAAATATTTATATAAAAAAATTAAAAATTGTAAAATAATAATAAACAATTACTATAGGATGGTTGGGTGGGTAGATGTTAGAGTATGGAGGAGGGTGGTGTTGTCTGCATAATACGCAATGGTTAATTTATAAAATAATAATAATAGTAAAAAAATGATGGGGTTTTTGTATTATAACTACATTTCTAATACGTATTTTATATGGATGTTGATTTGATGTTTTATATGTAATTGGTGACATTTTTATTTCAATTCATATTAAATTTAGCTTATTTCATATTTAATCAAATTCACAATTAACTTGTTTTTAAATTTTAGTCTACTCAGGACAATATCATATTAATTACTAATAGTATAACATCTTTATAGTGATTAATATGCATATAAGTTTATTTGATAGAACTAATGTTATACTGTATGTATTAAAATTGGGTAATTAGTTTTTATTATTATTCCTCTATACTTTTTAATATTGTTTTATTTTCAACTTTGTGTTCCATGATTAATTATCGGTTTAATGTGTTTGATTGTCCCACAATCATATTTTTCAGCTTTTTTATGGCTAATATGAAAATAAACCACACACTATATTTGTGATCTTTAGGAAATTGGGAATTTAAGAATCTGACAATCTTCTATAAACATCCATTTTTTTTCCTGTTCATTTTATTAATTTATTATTTTTTATATTTAATAGTAATTATTAAAGTTTTTTATATTTTTATTATATATAATTTATTTTATGTTATAGCATATAGCTATATGCTATATATTATCAATGTTATAAAATTATTTAATTTCTCAGAGTAGATTAAATAGGTAAGGTAATAGAATATATTGAAAGCATTTTATTGACATTTGTATTTATTTAATTTTTTTGTGAATAATGACATATAGTATAATGACAGAATAATGACATATGTATTATTTATATATTAGGATTTGTGTGGTAATGCAGTTGATATATTTTAAATTCATTAGCTTTTATTAGGTTCATCTTGTGACATTTGAATAATAATAATAGTATTAAAATAACATACTAGATGGCAGCACCAAAATTTTGTCTTTTGATGCTTCTATTAGAGTAATAATTTTAATTTTTTACACCAGGTGGTATTGAAAGCTGAATATTGGCAATATTGTAAAATAGAAATTAAATAATTTTAAAATGTTTTTAGGTATTTTAAATAATGTAATTATTTTCTATTTATATTATATTAATTGAATTTATCACGGTATTTCAAAATGAATTAACTGAATCCAATTTCTGTGTTAACTTAACTGTTTAATTCACCTTAATCTTATCGTGCTTTTGGATATTATGTGCAGGAGGATATTTTGAAAACAACCGGGATTTTATTCGGTATGTTGTGTAATATTTCTATTTTTTATGTTATAAATTAAATATTTAAAAGGTTGTATTGTTTTTTCCATTTCATGCCATTTGATATTATTCTGTTTTCATCTTGAAACAATTCTCTTGGTCATATTGGCTGTTTGAGTACAGGAGAAAAAAAAATTTCAGCTTTTAGCTTTTTTTCTCACAGAAAACTACCGATTTGCTTATATCATTGAATTCTGTACTCTTGAAAACGTAATTCAATATATAAGTTTTTCAATTATTTTTATCGGTATCCATATTCTTCTTTTTTTTTCATATTAATTCTTGTAATAAAGTATAAGGCACTTTATTTTATACATACAGTTGTATATTATAGGTTTGTGGCATTCCTTTTTATTGTCATTTCATTCACAATATTGCGGTTTTTGATGGTGGTCGGTAATGTTTAATTAATGGTTATATATATATTAATATTATATATTAAATATTTAAAAAAGATATATTTAAAAAAAAAGCATTATCTGTCTGTAAATAGTATTCTGAATATTATGCTGTGTAACATTAAGAAGGTTTACATTGGAAATATTTACGATGTAACATTAATATTGCTCATAATGTAACATTAGGAAACTATAGGCTATTTTTTGGAAATTTTTCTATTTATTTATTCCATGAATATCACTATAATTTATCATTAATTATAATTTATTATGTATTATTATTATTATTATTATTATTATTATTATTATTATTATTATTATTATTATGTATTATGCAATATTCCATGAATATCACTTATGTATAATGTATATCAATATTTCATTTATTTCATAACCATAATATTGAGACGATTTAATTAATCATCATACACAAATTGGGGAGACTCATATCAGTTATGATAAATTATAAAAAAAAAAAAAAAAAAAAAAAAAAAAAAAAAAAAAAAAAAAAACTGTGAAAAATTTGTGGCATATATATATATAGACTGTTTTTTTTTTTCTTTTTGTAAAATTGACTGAGAAAAACTGTCAATTTTGGCGCCAGTGAAAAACTGTTCAATTTACAGAAAATATCTGTAATTTTTTTAACGAAAGCAGTTTTTTCTTTAAAAAATATACATTTTTTCTGTAAAAATTACAAAATCCATTTTTTTTTTTTTTCTCAGAAAAAAACTTTTTTTTTCTTTAAAAGTTTTTTTTTTGTAAAAAAATACACTTTTTTTTCTGTAAAAATTACAGGTTTTTTTAACATAAAATAGAATTAGCATGTCCAAATTACTATAAATTCCACAAAACATGTACGATTTCACACTTGCAGAAGGAAAATAAATAAATAAATATATATTATTGCGCTAAAAATTTCAACGTACTTTGGATGGCACTTTAGTTATACGTTAAAAAAATTCTGACTTTTCACTGACTCATACAAAATTTGCACCCAAGACGTACCCAAGATGCACCCAACACACGTGGCCAATTTAACTCTCTCGTTAGTGTACCGCACGCAAATCTTTCTATGAAGCATTTGATGCTTCAGTGGCTGAAATGAAATCCTCACGGCCCCAAACTGTAAAAAAATGTGGATTTTACAGAAAAAGCTGTTAGTCAGGATGCAATTTAAAAACGAATTGAATCTCAAATCTTTACCACTTAAATCTTTAAGTGGTATATTTGAGGATATTGCGTCTGCTGGTTTTATTGTTTAAAATATCACCTACAATTTGTTTTTTAGAGAATAACAGAAAGTAAATTAAATGATTCGTTTCTCAGTACACTGTACAAAAATCGGTTGACTTTATAACCCTTTAAGACCGAATACACAGGATCCAACGGGTTCAAATTTATTGAATGTTGAGATGATTTGGAAAGTCATTCAGACCTAAAGGTGTTATGAGACTTCGAAATACATAATATACAAATTGTAATTCTGAAAGAATGGTTGACCATATAAAAATTCATTTACTTAGCTTTAAAAAAATATTTTTTTTCCCTTTTTCGAAAATTCTCCCCTACCTGTCGCAAATTTATAGATAAAATACTATCAGCTCTGACGCCACTGAAAAGTGTTTATTATACGGAAAAAAATCTGTATTTATTACGAACTTTCTGTTACTTTAACAGATTGCGCCGTAAAATGAAGAGTTCAAAGAATTTTTGCGTAAAATAAAGTTTTTTACTGGTGTCCTTGCTAACAGTTTTTTTACGTGTAAAATTAAAAGATTTATTTTACAGTGCAGTACCAGCAGACTGGCTGTGTAAAGTTTTGAGGGATTACATCGAGCTAAAACGACAATTCCAGTCAGTTTCTCTTCAAAAGTCCTCCATGAAAGAATTCTACCTATAGGTAGAATTCTATAGGTAGAAATTATATAACTATAGAAATAAATTATATAATTATATAATATATAGAAATTATATAATAGGTAACAAATTCGGCTATTTCCTAATCACAAGACATTTAGGAGAGAAAATATTTTAAAACATGTTTTAATAAATGAAAGCTGCGTTCACCTCAATGGTTAACATTGCGAGGATAAACAAATTTTATTCCTTGTGATGGTACTATGGAACGGGAGGTGTCACGTTTTATTTATAAGACGTGAATGTTGACAAAGCAAACAGCACGTGACGCTAGGTAAGGTCTTTTGAAAGATAAGGAGCACATCTAGCACAGATGAGTAATTCATATCAGCTGTGTGCGATAACTTGCTGAATATCATTAGAAATATATTTTTTTCAGCCAGGAAGTATTTTACATAAACAAGGATATCGTCTTCACATCCAAAAAATTAGTAGAAGTTAAAGAAATGGAAGCTTAAAAAAGGGAAAAAAAAAGGAAAAGGAATGTTGGAAGTTCTAGAAATGTCCATTATTTATGGTGGTTACCCCTAGCATCTTTCACTTTGACTTTCTTCTACCGTTACAAGAAGAAAGTATTGGTTTCGTGCAAAATTTCGACATTCGGTTTTTGACTGATTTAAACGTTTTAGAAGGTCCTGAACACGATTTGACTGGTTTTAGAAAATGTCTGTCTGTGAGTCTCTGTGTCTATCTGTCCGTCTGTCTGTCTATATGTGGAAAAAATTTTTTGGCCACTCTATCTCAAGAACTACGCACGAAATTTAATAAAACTTTAGATTTAGTTAGACCTTGATATAAATTGGTGCTGATTAGTTTTTGGTGTAAATCGCACAACATGTGACGCGGCTAGGTTGCAATTTTGACGTTTTCTGCAATGGCTCTATCTCAAGAACTAATGCACGGATTTGTATCACGCTTCAGATTCAATTAGAAGTTCATATAAGTTGCTGCTGATTGGGTTTTGCTGTAAATCGCGAAATAGGTGGCGCTGCTAGGTTGTATTTTTCAAGTTTTCTCCAATGGCTCTATCTCTAGAACTAATGCACGACTCTTCAGGATTCAATTAGAAGTTCACATAAGTTGCTGCTGATTGGGTTTTGGTGTAAATCGCGAAATAGGTGGCGCTGCTAGGCTGTATTTTTCAAGTTTTCTCCAATGGCTCTATCTCAAGAACTAATGCACGACGCTTCAGATTCAATTAGAAGTTGACATAAGTTGCTGCTGATTGGGTTTTGGTGTAAATCGCGAAATAGGTGGCGCTGCTAGGCTGTATTTTTCAAGTTTTCTCCAGTGGCTCTATCTCAAGAACTAATGCACGACTCTTCAGATTTAATTAGAAGTTGACCTAAGTTGCTGCTGATTGGGTTTTGGTGTAAATCGCGAAATAGGTGGCGCTGCTAGACTGTATTTTTCAAGTTTTCTCCAATGGCTCTATCTCTAGAACTAATGCACGACTCTTCAGATTCAATTAGAAGTTGACATAAGTTGCTGCTGATTGGGTTTTGGTGTAAATCGCGAAATAGGTGGCGCTGCTAGGCTGTATTTTTCAAGTTTTCTCCAATGGCTCTATTTCTAGAACTAATGCACGACTCTTCAGATTTAATTAGAAGTTGACCTAAGTTGCTGCTGATTGGGTTTTGGTGTAAATCGCGAAATAGGTGGCGCTGCTAGGCTGTATTTTTCAAGTTTTCTCCAATGGCTCTATCTCAAGAACTAATGCACGACGCTTCAGATTCAATTAGAAGTTGACATAAGTTGCTGCTGATTGGGTTTTGGTGTAAATCGCGAAATAGGTGGCGCTGCTAGACTGTATTTTTCAAGTTTTCTCCAATGGCTCTATCTCTAGAACTAATGCACGACTCTTCAGATTCAATTAGAAGTTGACATAAGTTGCTGCTGATTGGGTTTTGGTGCAAATCGCGAAATAGGTGGCGCTGCTAGGCTGTATTTTTCAAGTTTTCTTCAATGGCTCTATCGCAAGAACTAATGCACGACGCTTCAGATTCAATTAGAAGTTGACATAAGTTGCTGCTGATTGGGTTTTGGTGTAAATCGCGAAATAGGTGACGCTCCTACGATGTACTTTTCAAGTTTTCTCCAATGGCTCTATCTCAAGAACTAATGCACGACGCTTCAGATTCAATTAGAAGTTGACATAAGTTGTTGCCGATTAGGTTTTGGTGTAAATCGTGTAACAGATGGTGCTGCTAGGCTGCTTTTTTTAAGTTTTCAAATTTAATTATTTACGACATAACAGCTCTATCTCAAGAACTAAGACACGGGTTTTCTTAAAACTTCAGATTCAGTTAGACGTTGCCTAAGTTGTTGTTGATTAGGTTTTGGCGTAAATCGCTCAACAGGTGACGCTGCTAGGTTGCATTTTTCACGTTTACTGCAATGGCTCTATCTCAAGAACTAATGCACAGATTTTCATCACTCTTCAGATTCAATTAGATGTTGACATGGGTTGTTGGTGATTAGATTTTGGTGTAAATCGGCTAACAGGGGGCGCTGCTAGGCTGCACTTTTCAGGATTTACACTATTTTTTGATAGTCATAGCTCAAGAACTAACGCACGGAATTTGATCAAACTTCATATTCTGTTACACTTTCACATAAATAGATCTTTATTAGGCTTGCCTCTTTTATGCTCTTTGGGTTGAAAATTTTGGTTGCAGATATCTAAGAGAGTGGGTACAGCGATTCAATGATTTGTTTGAAAAATGTTAGACTTTTATCTCTTTTTTAAATGCACACAATTCAACAAACATAGACCTTTAGAATCCTCATAACGGTAATTGATAATCATTTAATTTTGGCACTGTGATAGCGAATTTCGAAGTATGAGATAGAAGAAAGATGTGGGATTGGCACATCCGACTAGTTTAATCTTCAAATTAGAATGGATTCTGAATAATTGCTTCACTTTTTTTTACCCGACTGCCAAGAAGGGTTATGTGTTTCACGCGTATCTGGGTATGTGGATTTCTTTATACCCTCGAAAGATCCCAACGGCTGGATGGATTTTAATGAATGGGGTCTCTATCGATTCGTCTTAACCGTCCGATGGTTCAAGGCTAGGTTTTGTTTTTATAAATTCAAAATAACGGACGTAAAATACAAAATGGCGGTAGAGACGAAAAAACATTTTTACGCTCCATACTGAGTGGCATATCACTGGACAGATCTTTCAAAATGAAGACTATGTTTCATTGACTATTTTACATTCAGAAGCTCCGTTTAAATATTACACATTCTGGAAGTTGTGTAGGTAGGATCTCTCTAGCTTTACTGAAACTCTAACCTTCATAGATATTTATAGGCCTCATCAAACAGTGTTTATAGCTAGGAACTAACAATTAAACACAATTTAAAAGTCATCAATACAAGTAAATAAAAAAATAGGTAAGTAATATAAAAAATAGTTTCAAATTGATGAGAAATAATTAATTAGTTCGCTTTTTAAGCAGTCGGGTTTTTTGATTTCTTAAATTTAATAAATTTTCTTTTCTTTAAAGCTTAACTTGGTATTTAGTTTGAAACAGGCAATGTTTTCGTAAACTCTTTATCAAATAAAGAGAAGGGTGATAGTGCTAACCAAGAAAAACTATTGCAGAGGAAATCAGGGTCGCAATCTGTATATTCTGTTAAACACACAGCGTGTCTAACTCCTAGCTGAACTCGGATTTTCATATACGAGGCTGTTCTCAAATCCAAACAGGCTACTTTTTGACACATTTCGGAATTCATTTTTGTTCGCAAGCGCATATAAATTGCAGGCGCTCTTTTTCAGAAACTATGCAATCAAACAGTTTACCCATTCTTTGGTAGAAACAGAAGAACTTTTAGAAAATGTTGTCAAAGTAGACGTTTTGAACCAAATTTCCGGACACGACAGCGCGAGGAAGGGAAAACAGTGCCAATCATGAGAAAACAATAACTTATAACTCAAGATGTAAGTTCATTAATCGAAAAAGGGAAAATTTTTCGATTACAAATCACTTCAATAGTCATGCCTATAAGTGTCAGCTTTTACGTTTAAAAATGAGTCAGAAAATGTGTTAGAAAGTATCACGTCGTTGAGTGGGGAAAAATATTGTATTTATTATTTATTTTCTTTTATCGCCTTAATTCCGTTTCACCTCAAATAACTAGTGAATCCAGTTAGTTACAGCCATGAACTTGGCGTCTGGGGTACAGTAAAACGGGTATGCGCTTCAAGACCAGTTGCATCTCAGCGCCCCTAGTAACAAACAGCGGAATTAATGTTTGCAATCTGTTTTGCAATGATAGGAGTATGAAACTTTAAACCTTCATAATTCCTAAACTATTTGACTGAATGACTTCCCGTTTGGTATCCGAGGGTAAAATGTACTGAAAAACGAAATATAGGCTGTCAAAATCGAGTGTTCGTGTTGAAAATTTCAGAGCTTGGTATATTTTGAGTATGAAGACGACCCCAAAACTTATTTTCTTAACATAAATTGAAAAGGAAATAATTTTCAGTTGAAGGGTCATCTGCATTTCTTTCTTGGGCAATTTGGTGATTGAAATGTATAAGGTGTTCCCCCCCCCCCCTTTTTTTTGGCCGATTGTACAGTCGTGGAAAAAAAAATGTAAACACCCCTGACTAACTCTGCAAAAATTTATTGTAGAAAAAAGTGACTGGTACCACGCGATTGGTAATAAAGTCTACTTTCAAATGATGTATATAAAATTTGCTTAACCATCTACATATTAAAACGAACCATAACTTTGTTTTTGTTTAATAGCAGTATACAATTATGACAGTATAAATGAACTCTACACCCTTCAATTAGCCTAAAAATAAATTTTAATGCAATTCGTACGATAAGTTTCCGAGAAATTAATTATTTTAAAACGAGCGTATTTTAGGGCTGTATTCAAATTGAAGTTCGGTACTCGTTTATTGACCAAGAGAGCCCCCTTCTTGATCAAGGCATCTTAAGCGCCACTCAAGCAGTCACTGAAAACTGCTAGATTACAGGATAGTAGAAGAAATTTCAAAATAATTAGTCACTTCTATCATAGACTGCTCCTTACCTTAAACCATCATTTTGCCGTTTTTTAAGCATAATTTGAAAACTACTTGGAGGAAAAATGTGAAATTTTGGATTTCCATAAAGCAGGACTTAATAAATATAAATCCATAAAAAAATTGTAGGTTGCAATTCATAATTTTTTCGAATATTAATTTCATAATTCACATCATAAAATTACAAAAATTGCAAATTCAACGTATTTTGGTTTGGGTATATTAGTATTATTGCTACACAAAAAATTAGCTCATTGAGAGTATAATTTCAGGAGATATGCTTAAAAATATGAAAATGTAATTTAACATTAGAGGCACTAAATTTTGAATGTTTATAATTCAAAAACTTATCATTCAAATGACTTGAAATTTGGTGTCTAGGCATAGTTTGAACCGAAGATTTGAAATATCTTGTTAAAATTGGGTATTGCCATTGAAAAAATGAAGTTTGGGTACGTTTTAATATGTAGATGCCCCCTAAGCAAATTTTATATGCATCATTTAAAAGTAGACTTTATTTTCAATCGTTCGGTACCAGAAACTTTCTTTTACGATAATTTGTTGAGGAGTTAGTAGGGGTGTTTACTTTATTTTACGACTGTACATGCATAGCTATAAGCATAATACGTGTACAATGATATTATCAATAAATGTAAGAAAAACATCTCTTATAGGTTTCTCATTTATACGTCGCGTCGTTTCATTGAGGCCCCGATTAATTGCTAATCATTTTAATTTGAAATTATTTCATTTATCCAATGCATGAATTTTGTTTGTACGTTGCTTTTCTTCTGGCATAAAAATTTCCTAAACTATTTGACTGAATGTCTTTCCGTTTGGTATCCGAAGGGAAATGTACTGAAAAACCATGCTGCCAAAATCGTGTGTTCGTATTGAAAATTTCATAGTTTACAGGGAAAATTCAGATAGTGGTTATATTTTGAGTATGAAGACGACCCCTAAACTTATTTTTTAAGCATAAAGTAAAAAATGAAATAATTTTCAATTAAAGGGCCATCTCCGTTTGTTTTGGGGACAAGTTTGTGATTGAAATGTGTGAGGAGGTGCCGCCCCCCCCCCCACGATTTTTTGGCCAACTGTACATGCATAAGCATAATACGTGTATAATGATATTATCAATATAAGTAAAGTAACTCTTATCGATTTCTCATTTATACGTGGCGTCGTTTCATTGTGGTCCCAATCAATTCCTAATCATTTTAATTTGAAATTATTTCATTTATCCAATGCATAAATTGTGTTTATACGTTGCTTTTCTTCAGGCATAAAAATTTCCTAAACTATTTGACTGAATGACTCCCCGTTTGGTATCCGAAGGTAAAATGTACTGAAAAACCAAATATGCTGTCGAAATTGTTTGTAAGTATTGAAAATTTCAGAGTTTACAGGGAAAATTCCGATAGTGGTTATATTTTGTGTATGAAGACGACCCCTAAACTTATTTTTTAAGCATAAAGTAAAAGAGGAATTAATTTTCAGTTGAAGGGCCATCTCCGTTTGTTTTGGGGACAAGTTTGTGATTGAAATGTATGAGGTGCCGCACACCCCCTCATTTTTTTGGCCAACTGTGCAGTACATGCATAAGCATCATACAGGTACAATGATATTATCAATATAAGTAAAGTACCTCTTATCGATTTCTCCTTTATACGTGGCGTCGTTTCATTGTGGTCCCAATTAATTCCTAATCATTTTAATTTGAAATTATTTCTTTTATCCAATGCATAAATTGTGTTTATACGTTGCTTTTCTTCAGGCATAAAAATTTCCTAAACTATTTGACTGAATGACTTCCCGTTTGGTATCCGAAGGTAAAATGTACTGAAAAACCAAATATGCTGTCAAAATCGTGTGTTCGTATTGAAAATTTCAGAGTTTACAGGGAAAATTCCGATAGTGGTTATATTTTGTGTATGAAGTCGACCCCTAAACTTATTTTTTAAGCATAAAGTAAAAGATGAAATAATTTTCAGTTAAAGGGCCATCTCCGATTGTTTTGGGGACAAGTTTGTGACTGAAGTGCATGAGACGCCCCCCCCCCTTTTTTTGGCCGACTGTACATGCATAAGCATAATACATGTACAATGATATTATCAATATAAGTAGAGCATCTCTTATACGTTGCGCAGTTTCATTGTGGTCCCTATTAATTCCTAATAATTTTAATTTGAAATTATTTCATTTATCCAACGCATAAATTTCGTTTAAACGTTGCTTTTCTCCAGGCATAAAAATAAAAAAATAGATTGTTTTCCGATTTTTTTCTTGTCTTTTCAAATTTCCTTGCCTTTCAGAGACCAGACTTTTATTTGTTTCTATTTCTCCATTGTTCTCTTCTGAAATTTCACACGCTACTAAAATATCCTGAAAGTGGAAGGCTGTATCATTAAAAGACAAAACAGAAATTTTAGAAGGCATTGATTAAAAAAAAAAAAAAGAAAAGAAAAGAAAGAAAAGAAAAAATGATTAACGAGAGTGAAATTAACAAAACGGTGTTTTTTTTCATCTATTTTTCTCTTCTTGTAATAGATATTGAAATGTTTTAACACTTAAATGCATAGTGATGCATATCTGCATCACGCATATGTGCATCACTTTTTACTTAATTCTTAGCAACCAGTATATTTATATAGAAATATTAATCCTCTAAAAATTTAAAAAATATTCTACTAAATAAAGTTTAAAATCTATCTTAAAATTTCTGGTGATGTCTAATCTTTAATGTAAGAATAAACAACACAATTCTAAAAGAATAATTCATGCATTTGACCCTCTCGCTGCGAAACCCGAGATTTCCTCGGGGATGCATTTTTCCGTCTAATTAACCCTCCTTGATTATTCCCACCAGTTATTTTTTATTGTAAATTTTGCCTTATTTAATCGGAGCATTTTCCCGATTAAATTGGACAAAAATTTTTGTTCTGAAAAACCGTTGACAAAAGAATAAAAATTCTTAAATACACAATTCTTGAAGCTATTTTGATAAAACAATTACGCAGCGAGACGGTTAAGGGTCAAGTTTTACAAAATAAAAAATTATATAAAATAAGGTATTTAAATTCATATTAAAATATTTACTAAATTGCATTATTTTAGTTATGACTGTAGCTTTTACTTATATTACGGATGTGCAAAATAAGAAAAGGTTGACGTATTATACGAAAAATGTATCTCTGCTTTTGTTTTCATTATTTTTCCTGTGTAATAAACCTTTCTGAGAATCCTATATATTTTTTTTCGAAACAAAATAAAAAAATCATGCATTTAAGAGTTAAATCTTAAAATTATGCAGTGATGCTACAATTATCCGGACTAATGTATTCAGAACGAAATCCAGATATGCAGAATCTCGATAATTGGGGCAATCATTGAAAAAAATATATATGCTGTGAAATAAAAATTTCTCGGAAGATTTCTTTTTAAAAATACTATATATTGAAAATCAGGCCGCTTTTATAAAATAATAATAATAAAAAGGACTCTACAGAAAAATAATTTCGTCGATAAACGTAAAAAGTACAGGCAGCAAGTTGCCGGAACACCCCTTTGATTGGAAGAGATTTTATTGCTATTTTTAGAAATTTCCGTCTTTTGAGAGGAGAATTTCATGAAATTTTGAGCTTCGGTTCGAGAATTTTTCGTTTCGTGAGGAAAAAAGTCAGAGGCAGCACTGTTTCCGGAACACCCCTTTGATTTGAAGGACCCGCGAGACAGGTCTTGGAACCCCTTAAAATCAGGACGTCCCACGTAAATAAGGACACCTGTCAGTACTACTCTTAACCTGTGAGGCAAAACCCCCAAGGGGCGGGAGGGTCTAAATATTTGAAAGAAAATTTTGGAAATATTAAAATATAAATGATAAAAAGCTTATATAAAAGATTAAAACACTCGTTAACATGAAATAGCGTAGCTTGTTGCTTGTATTTTTATCATATCTTTAATATAATTGCATATTCCTAATTAAACAACTATATAATTTTATTATATGTAATTTCGTTATTTTAATAGTGAGATAATTTTAAGACAAGGTTTGGCCGAAATTGACTTAGACTGGAACGGAACTAGTCATAAAAACCTGGAGCTCGTTTGTATAGTCACTTCGGAATTGCAGTTATTTTCGTTCGATATCATCACTAACATCCAATATAACTTTTTGCTCGTTAATTCTTTCTTAATACATGTACAGTATATAATCCTTAAACTTATGACCGAAACTATTCCCTAGTTCATGAAAAACTAGAAACATCATTGTAGCAACTGTAAAGTGCTGGTTTGACAAGTGCGACTGTGCGTTGAATGTAGTGTACGAAATTTAATTTTTATACGGCCTTCTTTTCGCATAACGTATATTTAGAAAAAGAAGGACATTAGAAGGAAGTCGTAAGAAGCAGAATAAAAAAATTATTTTACGGACAAAACACACTAAGTTATGATACTTTAAATTATATGTATTTTCAGTGTTTTTCGGTGTTAAAAATGCACCTTTCCTATTTAAAAGTACTTAACGAGTGAATAAAATGAAACCATCTTTTATGTAGTACGGCATGTTGAAAGTATGATCTCCTAACTTTACATCTTCCAATAAATGCATCACAAGCTCTCAAGTTTCGTTTTAGAGGATGACCTCCAAAACAAATTTTCGACAATTTCCTTATTCATGTTTGAAATAGTAATTTGATTAAGCCCTTTCTTTGACATAGTGTAATGCAAAAAAAAAAAAAAAATAAAATAAATCTTTTCGTTTTTAGAGGATTTCAACATTTATATTCTTAGCTAATTTATTAAATCAGAGAAAAAATATTTCTATCCTGATGGTTCACCCCGGAATTCCTGTGCAAGTTTCACTAAAGTAAGGTTAGTTGAGGCAACTGGGCCGTGATTTTACAATGTGACTCTGGAGCTTCTGACAATTCAGCTTCAAAAAGCTAATGTTCATTTGAATTAAAGTCTGAATTTCTGTAAATGTGTTCAGTTAGGTTCCCTCTATCAGACAGAAATGGTCAAAATTACATTTTAATATTCAAAAATATGTATATTTCATCTTTCTTTCCTCAATGCGTCCAGTTGCCCCATAAAAATGGGGTAAGGGGACCAGGAGGGTCTATGTTCCACACGCGTTTATTTTTTTCCATATGGGATATCAGGTCCTGTTTATAAAGGTGTAAACAACTTTAAAAAATTAAACCAGGCACATCATGTAAATTATATATCAACTAAAGAGCGTTGTAAGGGAAACCTTTGCTGTCAATGTGTCTAAAAAAAGCACTAAAAGTGAAAATATTAGATTTATTTATACCAAAAACATAAAAACTAAGTAAGTACTTTATGTACTAAGTATGTACTTTAGTATAGGTAATAAGTATAAAAGTCACATGGGTATTTTAAGGGGAAAAAATAGCAAGGTAAATCTATGAACAAACGGCTGCGTAAGTACTGAAGTACTTTTATCTGTATCCAGGAGACGCAATGTATAGGGAAAATTTTATTGTTCCTACCAGAACCCTTAATGAGTTACCTTCATGATACTTTTATTTAACATATTCTAAAGAAAGGTGCGATGAAGATATTATTTTCAAAATAGTGGTAGGAACAATAAAAGTTTCCCTATAGAATGCGACCCCTGTGTATTGTACAATTTCAAGGTTTGGCTATCTCGCTTTCAGGGGCGAAGTACGTGCATTCGTAAAGTGTTGAAATAATTTAATAACACCGTTATTTGCAAAAGAATCTATTTGTAAACAAGTAAAAGTATATTTTCGCGTACTTAATAAAGGTGAAATTTTCATTATAAAATTCCGGTGCCAAAGTGGCAATTAGGGTTTAAAATTGGTGATGCCATAACGGCATCACCGCGTCTCAAGGGGTCAAGAAATTTGGTTTGATATCACTCAATATGCTTTTTTTAAAATTTCATTACGTTATTTTAATAAGGTATTCTATCATTTTCTTTATTGTGAGAGAAAACCAATGGAGAAATTTATTTCCCGTAGTAAGAGAAACTCAAAAAAAATTATTTATAACTATTGGGGTAACTGGATCCAGCATGGTCCAGTTACCCCGGATACATGTCCCAGTTACCTCATTCTTGAAAAATTTATGGGGTAACTGGGACACCGGCTTACATTTGGAACATGAAATAAATATAGATACCTAATAATATTAATGCAGTTATATGCCTAATCTTTATAAAAAAAAAAGGTTGTTTAATAAAAGTACTTACAGTATTTTAATAAAAAGTCGAGGAAGTTCAACCATATTGACGTTGTTTTTTAAAAAAGAAACGTAAATTTTTGACAACCTATCACAGCAAAATGAGAGTTATAACTGAGTTGATACACGTTGTTTTAGGAAGTAAAGATTAAGGTGCATTGTTCACAAAAGCTAAAACTTAAAAAACATCAACAGTTTTTTTATAAAACAGCCTATGGCCCAGTTACCTCGTGGTTCCAGTTACCCCAACTAACCTTATATGGCAACACAGATCGTGTGTATGCTCCCTCATAACTTTCCCACTGTGTTCACTGATTTTTTTAAATATTTTATTTTTAAAGGTTGTTTTTAAAGCGAGTTCTGTATTAATTGTATAAAAAGCCGATGACAAACTGTTTGTCCTTTTGTTCCTTAATATCGACCAAACATTAGTGAAATAATGGTTAGTTTTTGGTGAAACAATGGGATAATCTTTTTTTCAAAATTAAGCTAGCATGGGAATATTTATGGTTTAGAGATATATGAAGAACTTATGGACTTATAAAGGTAGAGTTTATGCAAGCATATGTATGAACTCAGTGAAGGTTAGTTGGGGTTACTGGACCCACGAGGTAACTGGGCCATAGGCTATTTTATAAAAAACTGTTGATGTTTTTTAAGTTTTAGCTTTTGTGAACAATGCACCTAAATCTCTACTTTCTAAAACAACGTGTGTCAACTCAATCATAACTCTCATTTTGCTGTGATAGGTTGTCAAAAATTTACGTTTCTTTTTTTAAAAACCATGTCAATATGGTTGAACTTCTAATAAAAGTACTCATAGTATTTTAAAAATACTATGTAAGTACTTTTATTAAACAATCTTTTTTTTTTTAAGATTATGCATATAACTACATTAATATTATTAGGTATCTATACATATTTACTTCATGTTTCAAATGTAAGCCCGGTGTCCTAGTTACCCCATAAAATTTTCAAGATTGGAGGTAACTGGGACATGTAAATTTCTTGATCCCTTGAGAGGCGGTGATGCCGTTATGGCATCACATAATTTTTAACCCTAATTGCCACTTTGGCACCTGAATTTTATAATGTAAATTTCACCCTTTTAAAGTATTACTTAATTTTTATGTTTTTGGTATAAATAAATCTAATATTTTCACTTTTAGTGTTTTTTTTTTTTTTTTTTTGACACATTGGCAGCAACGGTTTCCCTTACAACGCTCTTTAGTTGATATATAATTTACCTGTTCTGCCTGATTTAAATTTTTTCAAGTTGTTTACACTTTTTCACACAGGACCTGATATCCCATATGAAAAAAAATAAATGCGTGTGGAATATTGACCCTCCTGGTCCATTTACCCCATTTTTATGGGGCAACTGGACCCATGAGGGGAAAAAGATGAAATATACATATTTTTATATTTTTAAATATTAAAATGTAATTTTGACCATTTCTGTCTGATAGAGGGAACCTAACTGAACACATTTACAGAAGTTCAGACTTTAATTCGAATTAACATTAGCTTTTTGAAGCTGAATTATCAGAAGCTCCAGAGACGCATTGTAAAATCATGGCCCTGTTGCCCCAGGGTCATTCCATGTCAATTCAACCAAATTTTTTATGGTTTGTAACCCGACCCCCAGGGATTTGGATGAAACTCGGTGTATATACTAATTCTATCATGATATGAATACATCAGATAACTTTCCTTCCTAGACCTCATAGTTTGTGAGATATGGGGGGTCCAATTTTTGGATTTTTCTCAAATCGCACATTTCTGAGTCTGTATTTTTAGACTGCAGTTCCATTTTCAAAAAATTGCTTCTCTGGATCTAAAATGCGAATCATCTTAAAAATATCACAGTAAGTACATCAAAAGATGCAGATTTTAATAAAAAAATATTTAAAAATTAATTTTAAATATTTAGGGCCAAAAAATTAAACCAAAGTTGAAAGTTATGGTTATTTTTCCAAATTTTTGTGATTTTACGAAAAAGGCTCTACAGAAAAAGGCAAATGAAATTTCCAATTTCTTTTTGTTGTAAATAAAAGTTTATACTTTGGGCTTTCTAGTTATGAAATAAAAATGATGTCTTTCTCATGACTTATGCAAAATTTTGCCCTGTTTTTGGAAACTGCACCAATCAAGAAAAAAAAAATCTCTGCCTAATTTTAGCTGAGGTTATTAACTAACTACTGTGGTTCCTGTGACTTGTTGAATATATTATTCAATGTTTCTTTCTTCCTTTCTTTTGCAAAGTAAAGTTTTTGCTTTTTTTTTTCTTTCTTCT
Source organism: Maratus speciosus (assembly GCA_963932465.1). Classification (NCBI taxonomy): domain Eukaryota; kingdom Metazoa; phylum Arthropoda; class Arachnida; order Araneae; family Salticidae; genus Maratus; species Maratus speciosus. The sequence continues at coordinate 536,057,072 of OZ010787.1, read as the reverse complement.
GAGTAAAAGTCTATGACTGCCTCCATTAAATTTTGTGCATAATCCTTATGTTTCCATTATTTATTCATTCATATATTTTCTTTTATTATTAGCATTTTTTTAAAATTTAAACAATCCCTTAATTTTGTGTTTACAATATAACTGTAAACAAAAAATCTTTTTTTGATATAGAATAAGAAAATGCAATAATGACTTTTTACCCATCCAATTTTCAATATGTTTTTTTCTGTGTGTGTATGTGTGTTTGAATTGAAATATTTTTTTTTATATTTAACATTCTTTTAAAACTTTCTATCTTATTATCTTGGATAATTTTAATCATTTTAAATATGTTTTTTATAGTTTAAATACCTTATATTTAACAAAGCCTAGTTCATTTCTACAGTATGAAACATGTTTTTACACCTGTCTTGTATAAACAAATTCTGACAAAGGCAGGATAAAATTATTTAGTTAAGGCAGGTGTTTTAGAATCTGTTAATCAAATTGTTATTAGTCTGCTGTTTCTCATAATAGAAGGGGGATCTATTTTTCCTTGTGCTGCAAATGAAAATAATAGATGAATTTGAAGTAACTAATTATGCTGCAAGACCGTCATGACAACTTCTGAGAGAACAGAGAATCTTGTCTATGCCAGAAATAAGAAAAATTAAAGCCACAGCAACAGGTCCAGAAACAATTGAACTGATTGAAAAAATTTATAATTGTAATGAATATTGAAGAATCATGACTGGGGAAAAAATGTAGTTAACATTGCTAAGAATGTACTATGCGCAAAACCGATTGATATTATGTGTATCTATATGAGTTGTATTCTCTTTTTAAACAGGAATTTCCAAAAAACTTGAGAATTATAACTCTAGGTATTCAATCAAGTATTAGCAGCACTGTTCATTTAATTGAATTTGTGACAAGCTAAGTAAAATATTTGGAAAATGTTATTCCACTCTTTTATAACGAGAGCTAAATCTAATTTCCTAAAAGAAACTAAAGCAAACTTTGTTCCTCAAAAAGCTATCGTTTTGTAGGATTTCAGCAAAAATTCTACTTTTCTTATTCAAGATGAGGCTTAAAGTTACCATTGGACCAAAGAAGGTCCACTCTTGATCCAACTGTTATATACACTCTATCTCTCAGTATTAGATTATCAGCAAGCAATATACGCATTTTATCTTATGATATGCAACATGATTTCACTCTTATGTGTTTAACACAGAAGGAAGTGATATCATTTGTAAAAGAGATATTTCCTAATGTAAAGAAAGTCCTTGACTTTTGTGATGGGTGCTCTGGCAATATAAAAATTGCAAATTTCCATAAACCTTTACCAAAATGAAGAGAATTTCCCCTTTAGATATTGAAATTCTTTTCTGGGGGGTGGGGGGGGGGAAAGGAGGGGAGATAGCCACCGATTTAATGTTTTAGATACTAAATCACGAAGATCTTCTAATATACCGATGTTTTGTTGTGTTATTATGTTTGGAGTTACAGTAAGATAGGAAAATTGACATATATATTAGAAGGTTCTCAATGTTGCTTATTCATAATAGATATAAATTTTAAGTTACACAAAAAAAGAATGTTGCAAAATAAGTCTAAGTAATACTGCAAAAGTACGTCATTTATTTTTTTATTTATATTTAGCTCAGTTATATTTTTGAATTTCAATCTTTTAAATATAATGTTTATTCTGATTTTTTAGCTTTAAAAATTTGCATATAATTTAACAAATTCTTTATTTGTTACATAAAAAAATACAACAATCTAAATCTTTAAATTATTTATAAGCAATTTTATTTAATGCATTAGATTTAATTAATGATTATTTCAATTTTAATAAAAATGAAGTTTTTCTCCTAGCCTTTGTAAAAAGTTTGCCCTGTTTTGGGAAATTGCACCATTCAAGAAAAAAAATATATCTCTAATATGTCAAATTTAAACTGTGGTACCTAAATAATTACTGTGGTTCCTATGACTTGTTGAATTTATTTAATATAAGTGCTTCTTTTTTTTATTTACAAAATAAAGTTTTTGCTTTGTTTTTTCTGAGTAAAATGAGAAAAAAATCTATGATTTCAATATCTACACCCCCTCCATTAAATATTGTACATATTCTTTACATACTACCTTTGTGAAAGTATTTACAGAAATGCTATACCACTGAATCCAATGATAGATGTGCATTTATGTGACAAACATATGCGATAAGATTGAGAACAACACAATTTCAGATAATGTGTGGTATGTACCAATAAGATACAAATTTTCTACTGTTATAAAGATAAATAAATCAGTCTGATTTTAAGGGTTCATTTTCGGAAATAAGTCAAAATGATTAATAAATTTATATTTAAAATGTGCAGCAATTATTTAGGTACCATAAGAAAAGTTAAAGATATTTATCTCTTGATAGGTACAGGATCCCAAAGTAAGTCAAAAATTTTGCATAAGCCATGAGAAAGACATCATTTTTATTTCATAAATAGAAAGCTCAAAGTGTAAACTTTTATTTTAGTCCAGGCAATAGAGACCGTATAGGGACTCTACCTAGCAAAATAAATGGTAGTACTAGAAATTTGCTTTCTAGATGTTTTTTTGGGTCGCTGAATCCGAATTTGTAACTTCCCACCAAAATTTCCCCCGGCAACCCCCCCAAATTTTGGTAAAAAGCCCCCCAAAAAAGGTTTTTATTAAACAATTCCATTTTTTTATGGTTTTAGGGGAAAAATAGCTAGAAATTCAGAAAGTAGACAAAATTTGCAACAAATTAGATAGATGACATTATGATTTAGGATGAAGGGGAAGGGGGGATCTGCCTCGGAACATGCGCCGCAGTGCTGCGTGGACTAAGTTGCGCAATTCCACTTAACCACTCATACGTTTACATTAGCCCTCCCATCTTCCCTCCGAACTTTCTCTATAAGGTTTACTTTAAGTTTTTTGGGTAGCTGAATCCAAATTTTTAACTTACCCCCAAAATTCCCCCCCCCCCCGAACCCCCCCCCCCCCCCCCAAATAGTTGTTTTTAACTTAGGGAAAAAGCATTACGAAATTCAGAAACTAGACAAAATTTGCAACAAATAGGATATATGACATTATGACGTAGGATAAACGGGGAGAGAGGGGCTGCCTCGGAACATTCCCCGCGCGCTTTTCTCAAAAACCAAATTTTTTCAAAAAATCAAATTTTTGGGGGGTTGCCGGGTGAAATTTTGGTGGGAAGTTACAAATTCGGATTCAGCGACCCAAAAAACATCTAGAAAGCCTATTTCCAGTACTACCATTAATTTTGCCAGATAAAATCCCCTATTGCCTGGACTTCATCATTTAGTGCACGTAACGCCGAAGGGCATGTTCGGAGGCAGCCCTCACCCTCCCGTTTATCCTAATTCATAATGTCATATATCGTATTTGTTGCAAATTTTGTCTAGTTTTTGAATTTCGTAATGTTTTCCCCCTAAAACTATAAGAAATTTAAGTTAAAAACAACTATTTTTTGGGGGAAAGTTAAAAATTCGGATTCAGCGACTCAAAAATCTTAAAGTAAACCTTATAGAGAAAGTTCGGAGGGGAGATGGGAGGGCGAATGTAAACGTGTGAGTGGTTAAGTGGAATTGCGCAACTTAGTTTACGCAGCACCGCGCGCATGTTCCGAGGCAGATCCCCCCTTCCCCTTCATCCTAAGTCTTAATGTCATATATCTAATTTGTTGGAAATTTTATCTACTTTCTGAATTTCTAGATACTTTTTCTCTAAAACAATAAAAAAATGGAATTTTTTAATAAAAACTTTTTTGGAGGGCTTTTTACCAAAATTTGGGGGGGTTGCCGGGGGAAATTTTGGTGGGAAGTTACAAATTCGGATTCAGCGACCCAAAAAACATCTAGAAAGCCGATTTCCAGTACTACCATTAATTTTGCTAGGTAAAATTCCCTATTGCCTGGACTATTTAAAACAAAAAGAAATTGAAAATTTCATTTGCCTTTTTCTGTAGAGCCTTTTTCGTAAAGTCACAAAAATTTGGAAAAATAACCATAACTTTCAACTTTGGTTTAATTTTTTGGCCCTAAATATTTAAAATTAATTAAAAAAAATTTTTTTTTTATTAAAATCTGCATCTTTTGACGTACTTACTGTGATATTTTTAAGATGATTCGCGTTTTAGATCCAGAGAAACAATTTTTTGAAAATGGAACTGCAGTCTAAAAATACAGACTCAGAAAATGTGCGATTTGAGAAAAATCCAAAAATTGGACCCCCCATATCTCACAAACTATGACGTCTAGGAAGGAAAAATTTCTGATGTATTCATATGATGATAGAATTAGTATATACACGGAGTTTCATCCAAATCCCTGGGGGGTCGGGTTACAAGGTCTGGTTGAATTGACATGGAATGACTCCTTAACTAACCTTATCTCGATTTTTAGGTGTTAAAAGACACGTTCCATGGAATGGAATCATTTCGCGGGACGCCAAATGTTCCATATTAGAGTCCTGCATCGGGTCGGGTTACCCGCTTTTACCCGAACCCGACCCGACCCGACCCGCGGGTCGGGTTGGAGGTGTATTTCCCCGATGCGGGTCGGGTAGGGTCGGGTTGACTTTATTTTTTTGGTGCGGGTCGGGTTCGGGTCGGGTTGGTTTTCGTTGTTTCGGGTTCGGGTCGGTTTCGGGTTGGCTTTTTTACTCTTGCGGGTCGGGTTCGGGTTGACCCGCTTTTTTAAAAGAATGTGGAAAATATTTTTCCCGTTAAAATCCTATAAAAACCGCAGATCAAAGTTTCACAAAAGCAAAATGTGTGCCTGCCTGTTTTGTCTTTAATCATCCTTTCACACCAGTCTTCGAAATAACAAAGTGCATTATATTTTTATCGTATTTTAAAAATACAATACGCAGCAAAACGCTAAATGGTCCATCCTGTCTAATGTGTCAAGTGAATAATTTAATTGTGGTGATACGCGATGCACTATGTTAGACGGGAAAATTTTCAAAATAATAACTGCTGATAAACTAAAGGCAGATGGCCAATTGTGTAAAACAAGGTGTATCGTTATAAGTGGAACTTTTGAAACCGCAATTAATTTTAAAGCATATTTAAAGATTAGATTTTTTGTTTTATACCATTTAGGCAGACGTCAGATGAGCGATTTTGAAAAGCAGACATATCGACGCTCTCTCTTGAGAGCATACGAATCTTCTGGTCTGTTCAGACGAGCGCCCATAAATCGTTGCGGTAAAAATTCCGAAAAGCTTCACGTCGAGGCTCGGCGTTTCCCCCAACTCGCTAGGAGCTGGTGCGTGCTGAAGTCTTTTGTTTCTTCTACGTTGTCCAGACGAACCGCAGTTTTCACGCTGACTTTAATTTTCTTTATCAGCGATTCGTAAGTTGTTGGTTCTGGTTGCGTATCGAATTTTTTCGCTAGAATTTAAAATGGATTTAATACACGTGAATTAACTAATTTTTGGGATACAAAAGCGTCCAATATGGTTGGACACCTCATGCTTACGTTATATAAAGATAAAAATTAAAATATAACTTGGTTAAAGGCATCCTTGATTTAAAAAAAAAAAAAAAATCTAAAGAAGATTAGAAAGTTATCAATAAATTATATGAATTAATTTTGTTTCATATAAACAAACAAGTTGGAAATTGCTCGTCAAACGTGGCAAATGAGGTGCATTCGTACTATAAATAGTTTTATAAGTATTTTTTGCACCGAATTGTACTGATTGTATATTTGAGTGCACTTCATAAGTGCATATGAATTTCATTCTGTTCGAAATGCTGTAACATCATTAAAATACACTTGCAATAATTTTTTTCCCATTGGCCGTAATGTAACGAAAGATTTTGACTGTCTCTGTCATTAATCTATACATCCGATTTACATAAAATTTGAAACGACTCGGCAAGATTTTGCAAAAATTATACATTTAAAATTTCAGACCATTCGGAAGGCTGTAACATCATTAAAATGCACTTGCAATAATTTTTTCCCATTGGCCGTAATCTAACGAAAAACTTTTGACTATCCCTGTAATTAAACTATACATCCGAGTTTCATAAAATTTGAAATGACTCGACAAACTTTTGCAACAATTATATATTCAAAATTTCAGGCTATCCGGTTGGGTAGTTTTTGCTCTGTTATATGCGGAAAGACGGACTGAACGACGACTATAGGTGCTACGTATTTATATAATTACGAACGCACCTAAAAAATCATTTAAAATTATGTTAATGTTACAACTTAACGTTTTATAAGAAAAGTATTTAAATAGTAAAGTATTATTACAAGGAAAAATTGAATGTAAACTTTATCAAATACTAATAATAATAATACTATTTTGTCCTAGTATGTACTAAATTAAATTCAGGGGTAATTGCAGGGGTTTTTCTTTGTGGGGTGGGGGGTGAAGGAGGCATTTTGCGAAAAGAAAATGCTAAAGTTTTCGTTTCGGGGGAACTTGTTTTCTTTACAAATTACAGATTTTTAAACCTAACAATATTAAAATAATTAATTAATAGTATGTTTTTGTGGAATATAATTTTGTGAAAGGGCCTGTTTTATAATTACGATTTATGAGAAGAGGCCTGTTTTATTAAATGGATTTTTGTGACGGGGCCCTAAATAGACAGCAAATGTTGCATTTCTTAATAATAATGAATTCTTAATAATAATTCTTTGAAATTAAAATCATTACAAGTTAGATCTGGTTTTGAAAATCCGGTATGGGAAAGGAGAAAGCAAAACAGAGCCTCTGTGGTCATACCCGGTACCGGTTCTATTTACTGCGAGCACGTAGTTTAAAAAATACTGTAATTTATTATTTTTATTTTTTAGCTCACAGGCTATCAAAGCTTGAGAACTAATGTGCCCGACGGTTCTTATGTACGTACGTATGTACGTAACGCGATAACTCTTGATGGAAACATCCGATTTGCTTCAATTTTTTTTTTCTAGTTTCATTCTGATAAGGCGCTTCCCTGATTAGTTTTGGGGATTCATTGGTTAAGTATGAAGGGAGACAACGGGGGGGGGGGGGGGGCTAATCCCAACTTTAATTTAGATAAATGTTTTTTTATGCAGAATTATCCGATTTGTTTCAAAAAATTTGTCTACGTTCATTCCGATAAAGCTCTCCTCTGATTAGTTTTGGGGGTTCATTGGTTAATTATAAAGTTGGAAAGTAGATGGGGGATCTAGGCTCCCCTTTAATTTAGATAAATGGGTTTTTCATGCAGAATTATTCGATTTGCTCCAAATTTGGTATACCGGTTTATTATGTTAAGGAGCTTCCCTGATTAGAGTTGGAGGTTCATTAGTTAAGTATAAATCGGAAAAAGAGGGCTATACTCCCCCCCCCCCTTTAAATTAGATAAATATGTTTTTCATGCAGAATAATTCGATTTGCTCCAAATTTGGTACACCGGTTTATTATGTGAAAAACTACCTTGATTAGGTTGGGAGGTTTATTGGTTAAGTATAAAGGGGGTAACGGGGGATAGTTCCCCTTTAATTTAGATAAATGGGTTTTTCATGCAGAATTATTCGATTTGCTTCAAATCTGATAAATCTCGTTAAAAGGAAAGCTATCTTCTTTGCTATTTTTGAAGCAAATATAGTTAAGTTTGGTAAAGTGGTCTTCTTTCCTTTCTTTTTTTTTCTTTTGTAAAATTTTGTGTACAGCAAATTTAATTTTCTATCGATTACTTAAAAATAGGATGAACCTAGTACCGTCTGTGTATATTTCTTTTTTCTAATTTCCTGAATAACTTATATAAAATTACAAAATCATTTATTTCCTGCAGAAGATCCATTTTGCTTATTGAAAACATCGAATGGAAATACATTCTGTTGCGGCGATAAATAATGTCGTCTGCTCTGTGTGGCGGGAACGGTTCATAGATCGCTCGTGTGACCGGGATAACGCAGGTGTTTATTTTTCTTGTTGAAACCACAAACGCTCAAAAAGTCGTTCGTCTGACATTTGTCTCAAAGTCCTGCATCGGGTCGGGTCAGAGGTTTTACTATAGTTGAATATTAAAGAATATAGATCTGTTCATTCTTCTATGTAAAACATAAAAATGGTATTAGAGAATTAGAGGTCTGCACGGGCTGGAATTTCCAGGCCCGTTTATAATTTTATCGGCCTCGTCTAAATATTTATATCGGGCCGGTAGACAGGCTTAATTGTAGTTATTGGCCCGGACTGGCAGGGCCGTTCAATTTTTTTGTCGGCCCGTTCCGCTTATTTTGTTTATCATCCCGGTCCGTTGAAAAAACTGCCCTAATAATGCCAGTTGGAAATTTTGCCGGCCCGCGGTCCGAACCGGTGCAGACCTCTATTAGAGATACAATTGCAGATTATTTTTCATAATGGCGTTAAAACATGATTTGCTTTCCTTACATTACGGGTTCGGGTCGGGTTGCGGGTTGAAATATTGCGGTTGCGGGTTGACATACTTCGGGTTCGGGTCGGGTTGCGGTTTGCCGAAAATTATTTTTGCGGGTTCGGGTCGGGTTGTGGGTTGACTTAAAATGGAATTTGCGGGTTCGGGTCGGGTAGAACCCGACCCGCGCATGACTCTATTCCATATTTTCATAGTTCACTCAACATTTTAAACAATCTTATATGCATTATGCTATTCCTTACTCTATTTTAAGTTCTTAACCCTTTCTAGGACAAGTAATTCTGTTTTTGTAATGATGAATTCACACTAGAGTTTTCGAAAAAAATAATTGAAAAGAAGAAAATCAATTTTACAGCTTTTCTTAACCAAAGTTGTAAAAATAAAATTTTGTTCAAAAATTCTGTTATAAATCTTCATTAAAATTAAGTGGTATAAAATAAATCCCACCACCCTTCAAGGGATTAAGGCGGTTCTCAAATTCCCTGCTCAACAACGTGAAACTTTCTGGCACATTTTCTGACTCATTTTTAAACATAAAGCCATAAATTTGGTAGGCTTGACCAATTAAGCGATTTGGAATCGAAATGAGTTTTCCATTTTTTGATAAATAAATTACTTATGGCGTTATAAGCGATTGTGGCCAGGTGACGATCGGTTTTTATATTGTCTCGCGGAGTCGCGTGTTGAAATTCGGTTCAAAACGTCCATTTTGACAATATTTACTGAGAGATCGTTTGTGTGTACCAAAAAAGGGAAAACATCTTTCGATTTAGTTTCAACAATAACAACAACTACCAATAATTTTATGCGTTTCTGAACAAAAATAAATTAAAAAATGTGTCCCTTTTTAAGACAAAGAATTTTGTGAAGGGTTCTGTTTTAGGATAAAAAATTTGTGAACGGTCCTGTTTTAAGAGGAAAATAATTGTGAAGAGTACTTTATAGTATTCAAATTCTTTCTAAACAGATCTCTGCTGAGAAAAGCTGATTTGTATGAAAAATATATACATGATATATATATATATATATATCGATAATTCATTTATTTCATTAATTCCTGTACAAATTTTATTTATAAAAAAAAGGTGTATGCGTTTTTATATGCTCTGATGGGGAAGCTGTAGTCCCGTTTTTTACCCGACTGCCAAGAAGGGCTATGTGTTTCACGCGTATCTGGGTATGTAGATTTCTTTATACCCTCGAAACATCCCAACGGCTGGATGGATTTTAATGAATGAGGCCTCTATCAATTCGTCTTAACCGTCCGATGGTTATAGGCTAGGTTTTGTTTTTATAAATTCAAAATGGCGGCCGTAAAATACAAAATGCGGTACAGACGAAAAAACTTTTTACGCACCATATTGAGTGCCATATCATTGGATAGGTATTTAAAAATTAAGATGATGTTTCATTGACTATTTTACATTCAGAAGCTCCGTTTAAATATTACATAACCTGGAAGTTGTGTAGGTAGGATCTCTAGCTTTACTGCGACTCTAACCATCATAGACATCTATAAGCTTCATCAAAACAGTGTTTATAGATAGGAACTAACAATTTAAACACAACTTAAAGTCATCAATACAAGTAAATAAAAAAATAGGTAAGTAATATAAAAAATAGTTTCACATTGATGAGAAATAATTAATTAGTTCGCTTTTTACGAAGTCGGGTTTTTTGATTTTTCAAATTTAATTTTTACTTGTTACAATACTGGATTTGTAAACACTACATGTGTTTTATGAAGCCGGTTGTAAATGAAATAAATGGAAAATTGTTTCGCGTTCAAATACATAACAAACTAAATCTTAGAGATTCTAGTAATCAGCATAATAATGATCTCGCATGATTCATGTCATATGACTTTGCTTGATATAAAAGTGAAATTGAAAAGATAACCACCTGTTTCACCTGGGAAATACGTTTCATTCGAAACAGGTGCATGCTAAAATCAGAAGTAAAATGGGGTCAGATATTGACCGCTGATAATACATTAATTAACAACATGTTTCAATAAATATAAAGCATATTCATGTAAGAAACTAACCAAAAACATTTCAAGAAATGTAACTTGGGACAGTAAAAATTCTTGTTAATTAGCATCAAAGATTTCAGTCAAAAATATTTTTCATAATCAATAAATATATGTATGGCATATATTTTTCATAAAGGATAAAACTTCTATTTTCATTTTCATTTTCCCATTTGTAAATGATAAATTGGTGTTGTTTTATAATGATTTTAAATAAATGTATATACACCGGGTGTTTCAAAAATGACTGATGAATTTTAAAATTCAATGACTTCCAAACGGTGACAGATATTAAAAAATTCTTGCAGGAGGGTTATGGTTGATGTCAGGAGATTTTTTACTCTGATTCTTGATTTTAGTTCGAATTTCAAACAATAGATGGTTGCTCTCAGTCCAGACCCGATTTTTGGTACTTCGGGATTCATTCAATACATTTTAATCTCCTTTTTTCGCATGGAAGAAGAGAGAGGCCGAAAAATCAAGCCTGGATTTAGCGGTTATTGCTTGCAGCGCCATCTATCGATGTTATTTGTAACTAAAACTGAGAATCGCAGAATAAAAACTCCTGACATCTTACATAACACTCCTGCAAGAATTTTTTTAATATCTGCCACCGTTTGCAAGTTATGGAATTTTAAAATTCATCAGTCATTTTTGGGACACCCGGTATATACATATATCCATATTTTATCCTTGTACTTCATTTATAGTTGAGGATGTCTTCGAATGAAAATTATTGTTTCAGACTAATTAAATTTAAAGTGCTAATCAATACTGTTTGAAGGCTGTAATTAAAAAAAAAAAAAAAAAAAAAGTTATTCGGAATCGAATTGAATTTTCCGTTTTTCTACAATTGTATTAGATCTAGAGTAAAAATAAATTGCTCTCCGATAACGACATTTCTTAGTCTGTCGTGTCTCGAAAATTGGTTATAAACGCCAACATCTGAATGCATTTTCGGAATGATCCTTTGCATTAATATAGAAAAATGGAAAACACTATTTGATTTTTTTGGAAAATAAATAATATCTGTAAGTTAGATGTGTTTCCGAATAAAATTGACTTTAGAAATGAAACATTTGGATTGGAGAACGGTGTTAACGATTGGTCAGAGTACCCAAGGCTCTGGCTCAGTTAGGGACTCTAGAATAATATGGGCCTAAGGTTATTAGCGTGTGAGCCATCAAATATCCAAAGACAAAAACAAAAAATAGTTAGACTACAGAAAGTTTATAATGAATTATAACAGCTGAATCTTGTTGAAAACTTCATGCAATTATTATTATTATAAACATGAATGCAAGTATCGTACTTTATTATCATAGATGAAAATAAAAAATATGTATTTGTAATTTCGCTTCATCTCAATAATTAAAATTGCATTATGGTATACTTTTGACTGCTAAATACTTAAAAAATAAATAAATGACTAAATTTATGTTCATGTTAAAGATGGCCCCATAAGGACATCGTTAACAGGCCTTTGAATTCCTCGAGTACAAGCGATTGTATAAGTACAACCCTTTGGTATACAAGTGATGCGGCTGAGAGATGCCTCTAGTCTTTTTTAATCTTAGGATCCTTGTTTTTTTTTTAAAGTTTGAATCCTTTATACAAAAAGTAGCTACTTCTTTTAAAAATAACAGTAATTCGATTCCATATTTTAAGGTTATTATTCAGAGGTGTCCGTTCAATTTTTATATTAATATAAAATATTTATCTATAATTTATAGTTCTACAATTTAATTTTATAAGGTATTTATTAAATCAGCAGAGCTATTTTTAACACCTCAGTTTATTTTAATACCAACAGAGGTATTAAAATTTAATTATTAACAATTAACAATTAATTAATACTAATTAATAGTTATGTAAAATTAAATTGAAAAATAAAATGTAAAAAGGTTTATTTAAAATGTATTCTTTAACATTCTCTTTATGGAAGGAAAGTAATAGTAAAAATTAATTATCAAATAACAATTAATTAACCCTTTGCACTCCTTTGTCGCCACTGTAGCGACATCATCTTTCCTTGCAAAAAATTTTTTGGCACCAGTAATAAAGGAAAATAAAATTTGCCTTTATTAATCAGATTACCTCATTTTATCGCCTTATTTAGTCGGAGCATTTCTGAAATTGTGTACTTGAAGAAAACTTCTTGTAAAAAAGTGGTGCCGCACTGAGAAAAATGACACTTTCAAATCTGAGCAAATCGATGTTTTCATTTTGTTATGAAACGTTTTGTTTCAAATATGACGATCCAATGCTTTCAATTCTGAAACACGGGAAATACTCAGTTTCAAAGAAAATTGCATTTTATTCGTTAAATGTAGTAAATCTCACCAGTGTAGTTGCATTTATTAATATTATTTCATATGTTATGATTTGGAACGAAACACTCCTTTCAATAATACTTTATTTCATTAAATGCGGCGAACTACATTTTATCGTAATCGCGGAAGAACAATCAAAAGCCTTCCTAATGTGATCGCAGAAGCGTAGAGTTTGCTTTTTAGCCTTCGAAACCGAAGAATGTATAACTTGGTAAAAGAAAGACTTCTCAGGTGGAATTTGCAAGATTTCATTGAAAATTTTGAAGGTAATTTCATTAATTTTTTTATTTCGAAATATTTATCCCTATTTTTATTGTATGCACACGTAATTTCTATAAGTTATCTTAAAATTAGGGTTAGCTATGTACCATGTTGCGTACACTCTAAAGACGACATTTTCAAAACTGAGCAAAAAATACTCAAATCTGAGTATGTCGCATAGTCAAAATGGCTCCGAATCAAAATTACTCAAGTTTGAAAATCGTATATACTCATTTCTGAAAACACGGACATACTCAAATATGAGCATGCCCAAACTCAAGAATAAAACATCATGTGCTCATATTTGAGTATGTCCGTGTTTTCAGAAATGAGTATATATGATTTTCAAACTTGAGTAATTTTGTTTCGGAGCCATTTTGACTATGAGACATACTCAGATTTGAGTATTTTTTGCTCAATTTTGAAAATGTCGTTTTTAGAGTGCGACCGAATAAAATTTCGCGCTGGAATACAACGGGTTAATATTAATTAAAAATTATGCAAAAATAAATTGAAATAAAATGTAAAAATGATTATTTAAAATGTAAACATTAACATTATCTTTATGGAAGCAATGGAATTGTAATTTATAAATATTTTTTAACGTATTTTACAATTTTATGCAAATTACATTTAATTTAGTTATAAACTCTTTTGAACTACATGGATCAGAGAAGGATCCTACGAGGATTGGCTTGTAACCAACTGTAAATCAAAAATTACGATTATACCCGACGATACCCGAATTACGACACGAACCCGATAAAAAATTTTACTTTGACCCGAAACCCGACACGAACATCAAGAGAAATCCCAAAACAGAGAAAATTAATTTATAATTTAATACAATTAGAAAAAAATAGTATACAGTCATATCTGTAATATCAATTTTAACTTTTATTTAAAAAAAAAATAATAAAACACATAAAGACTCATTCGTATTGAAAAATATAATTTTTCACCTGAAACAATATTCTAGACTTTCTTTTGGAAACTCGAATTAACCCGAACCCTATTCGCAGTATCAAAACTAAACCCGAAACCGGCACGAACCCAAAATAATTATAATTTTAATTAACCTTTAACTGATGTCACGCGGTCTTCCAGACCCCGCGACTCCCAGCTTTAAACACTTTTACAGCTTTTTACTTTTCTGTACTGAAGTTAAATAAATAGAATAAAATACTTTTTTCATGTAATTTAATTCATATGCTCCTAAGAGAAGTACAACGATATTGTTAGGACAAAATTTAAGTAAATTCAACCATTTATTTTTTTTTATTCATTTTATTCGAGGGGTCTGAGAGACCGGATCACATCAGTTGTGTGACAAATTTTAGTCACATCAGAAAGGTTAATTTTTCAATTAATTTTCAGCAGTGAAATTAAGCTTGAAATTATTGAATATTTAATACGTGATTTAAAACATTGCTAACTAAGCGTAGAACCAACAGAGTGAAAAATGTCCAAGCTGGGAAATCGAACCCGGAACCATTGGAATAGCACTCCAACATTTAAGCTACGAGTACGATACTCACCTTAGCATCTCTCACTCATATATGTGCGAAACAAGAGATTCGCTGCTTAAAATTAATTGACAAATCAATTAAAATTATATGTGTTCACCGATGCCGGGTTTATTTGTGTCTCGTGTTTCGTCGCAGTATTGTGTGCTCATGAAGACTGTTCCATCCTGTGCTGCAGTTGCAGCCTTACCAACATATATGAGTGAGAGATGCTAAGGTGTGTATCGTCCTTCTTAAATGGTAGATCAGTTGGAGCGCTGTTCCAAGGGTTCCGGGTTCGATTCCAGGCTTGGACATTTTTCGCCCTGTTGGTTCTACGCTTAGTTAGCAATGTGATAATTCACGTATTAAATATTCAAAATAATTAGATTCAACTCGACCGCAAAGAAAAAAAAATAGCCCCGACCGCTGGTCGGGCCGGTCGGGTATGTTTAAAATTGGGGTAGCCGGTCGAATGCAAGACCCTAATTCAGACTCCAAAATCTAATCATAATTAACTTTTTGAGTTTTTATTCACGTATTCCATTTTTGAATTTGTTTTAATTATTATTTTGTTACATTTTTTCTGCATCAGCTGACGTAATGTACTATGCAGAGAGATGCTGTTATCTTTACTAACAAACAAATTTATTAAATTCCCCGTCATATTTCATCAATAATTTTTTGAATGAAATCCTTTCCTTCATAATAATTACTTAAAAGTGAAAACTGTTTGAAGAAATGGAAGTCTTTTTACAATATCTTGCCGTTGCTCTGATGATTTTTTTCCCTTCTTCTTGAAATGTTAAGTTTATGCACCAAAATTTCTATTCTTTCAGAAGGAAAATTAAGTAGCTTAAAACGCGTCATAACTTGTGGTTTTTTACTCCTTTTTTCGCTTTTTTTACACTATTTATGCCAAATAGGGGTTTTCAGCTCAAAAGTTGAAGCTGACCGGACTTGTCCGATTGGTGGAACCGATTTTGACCGGACCGATTCAAGGAAAAACAGAAAAAAAAAAAGATGTGCACGCAAAAATATCAACAGAGACCTTACAAATTGTTATTGCGCTATAATTAACAATCTCTCGTCTCATGACCAATAACTCCAGAGTTAATGTAATTAAATTCCAATTATTCATACAAAAAAAAATCAGAAGAAATAATTAAAGAAATGTTATTCTTAGTTGTGTTGCTATTTGACAACGCCTTTATTTATGAAAACGTTCGTTGAATCTTTTTTCACCCTCCGCTTAGTTTAAAAGTGTATATCGTTTCAGACTGTGTAGCTTATTATTATTATTTTTTTTTTTTACCGAATCTTTTTTGAGAAAATTCACAAATTGTGTTCAGGACCTTCTAAAAACATAGAAATTCGTGGAAAACCGGAAGTCGAAAATTTTCAATACTTTCTTCTTGTTGAGCTAGAAGAAAATAACATAAACAAGTATTTCATGGAAAATAGTCTTTTTCCTCCATGTTACATAATTTTTTTTATCTCAATTCAAGATATACTTGAAATTTTGATTATTTACGCTTGAACATAATTCAAAGGAAGAATAAATAACACTCCCACATGTCTAAAATCTGTACAGGTTGCATATAAATTGCATCTAAAACCAACAAATATCACCGTCAACTGAAAGCACTTATTTCTTCTTTTTAGACAGATAAAAACCAGTTAAGCCAGTTTTCTCGCCTTTCATTAAATTTCTAATTATTATGTGATGTATATTTAAACCTCATTTTATTTATTTATTTTTAAGATTGTTTAAAAAAAGTTTCTTTTGCTTTTCGCTACATTTCCTTTCCTTGTATGTTTGGTATAATTTCCTATATATCTTTTACTGGTTAACAATATAATGACATTGTCAATTAACAGGGCAGAAGAAAAGCACATTGAAACTTACATAATTGTTAAATGCTTGAAATAATTTCCATTAAAAAAAGATATTTCAACATTACCAGTTCTGATCAACTGGAGATATTGTTTTATTCTAAATAGATGGTGGTGGTAGTGTTTGTTAAGGGGGTTGATCACTCAACTTCGCAATTCTCCTCCGTAATGTTAAATCTACGGACTTTTGACGCATTCGTATATTTAAAATATCTTCTAGGAAACTCATTTTTAACGACTTTTTTCTGTGTACTCTTCTTAAAGGATATCTCTTTTTTTCTTAGTTTTCAAAATGTTTCTAAAATATATGTTTAATTTAATATTTTATGTCTTAAAAGCGGGCGAACTGTGAGTACACTGTAAAAAAAATTCCGCAACGTTCCTGGGAAAAAATGGGCAGCTGAGTTGCCCATTATTTCCAAGAAACATTTCTTGAAAATGACTGGAACTTTACTGTATATGTTAAAAACTTTCTACAGAAATGCCGGTAAGTTTCCTGCGAAATACCAGGAATATTTCCGTTGACAGCAAAACATTACTGACATTTCACAGCATGCGGGATCCGCAGACGATTTTTACATTTCCAGTTGACAATTTTCGCTTTATTATCATTATTTGTTAGAATGAAAAAATATTTTGAAATTGACATCAAAATTATTATTTATAATTTACACGAAAAAATAAATTTTCAGTTAAAATTCAATAAAGTAAATATATATATGATATATTGTTTCTGAACTTTGCTTAAAATATATAGATGTAAATAATAATTAGAAAAAAAAATCTAGACATGAAATATTTTGGATTTTCGTTAGTAATTATGTTAGTTTACAAGTTAGATAAAATACATATAAATTTTCATGAAAAAAAAAAAAAACCTAAACGTAATTGTATATTTTTTCCGAAAATAAAAAAACAATTCAAATTTGCAGCAATTCAAAGTGTCAAATATATATCAAATTTAAATCAAATTGCAATAAAGTGTTAAAATATAAAATTAATTAAAAAAGAAAAAAAAATCCAGAGGTAGCATCGAACTCGGGCCATTCGGGTGGCGCGCGAGCTTTCTGCGTCCACACCACGAAAGACACGTTGAGAGCTGCAAACTAATGGGTATTTGAAACGTATGCTAAACCTCGGCATCTAATTTCTGAATCCCATTTGAAGAAATCCTTTCACAAGAATAATTAGAGATAAGAACTCTAAAACATACTTTAAATTAATCAAAATCGGTGAGAATCATGTTTGATGGTCCCCTGGTTAATGGAGATCCAAATAATAGGTGTATTTTTTTTACACGGTCTGCTCCTTAAACATTCCACAGACAAGTACGAGAGATAATCTCTTAGCGATGTCACGGAGGTATTGTATTTTCATCTGAATTGTCTTGACAATAGAGACGTAAAGGATTATGTCGTCTATTGATTTATTTGCATTCCATATTGATTTTTTTACATTCATTTAAGGAATTCTTTTTCGACACTCGCGCGCGAGCAACGGATTATAGCAAAAAAATAATAAATGGCGGCCACAGCGTTTTGCTGTTTCCAACTTTTGTTCAGGAACGTTTCAGATAAGAAAACCAGAATTTCACAGGAAAGAGCTAAATTATTCTGAAAACCTGAGAAAAGGCGAAACGTTCCTGGATTTTACATGGAACGTTATCATTTTTTTTTTACAGTGTAAGATTTTAACGCTTCCTATAAAATTAAGTCTATACTTTAGAAATATTTTGAGAACTAAGAAAAAAAAAAGAGACATTTTTTAGGAAGTGTACACAAAAAATAGAAGTTAAAAATATTAATTTCCCGAGGCGGTATTTTAAATATACGAATGCATAAAATTCCCATTGATTTTACTTTAGTGAGGGGGAAATCGGAAACTGAGTGACCAGTCCCCTTAACAAGATATATGAATCGAAGGGGGGGGGGGGTGTCTTCCGTAGACTTGAAAGATAATTTTTGGATTCGGGACTCATTCTAGTATGATTACTACGGCGTGACTTATGTAGGGGCATGTGGGGCAGTTGACCCGCCCCCCATTTTTAGAGACCCCCATGGAAGTAGTCAGGATTTTCGTTAAAATGTGACAAATGGTTAAAATTGGCCAAAAATTATAAAAATTCAAATATTTTCAAACATTTAGGAAGGGAGTGTGGTCCCTCTTACCCTCTCTGCTTCCCGTGCCCCCCCCCCCCCTCACGCAAAACAAAACGAACTATATCATTGTAAAACTAATGATTAAAATTTTATTATATCATCTTATAACATAGATCTATACATCTTATAACATAGATAAAAAAGGAAAATTTTGCAAACGAATACTCCTGTCAAACAATCCATCATTTTTTTCAACGATTAGCATATTTTTTTTAAAGTTGTGGCTATCTTTTTGTGATACCCAGTATACAGATGTCAATAGTATCTGGTATGAAATTTATGCATACATAAAATAAGTATGAAGTTTAGTAATAGCCACTTCCGCGTTATTCGCTAACAATTTCTATGGATAGATAGAAGGGGGGGGGGGAAGGATGCTTGCCCCGGGGTCCTATAGACAGCCTAAATCGGGACCTGGTGATTAGGGGAGAGTGGGATGGAATGGGACAGTGGGAGGAATGGGGCAGTAGGTTAATCTCTTTATGTATCACTCTAATCATTTCATCAATCACACATTAGATGAAGCAATGGTACCCTAAGCTTCAGCTGAAAAAAGTAGCTGATCTGCATAAGCTTTCGATTGTACAAAGAAAAAGATTATTTCAAGAATCAAAACTAAATTTGCTTCATATACTTTTTATGTTTTTTTTATATTAATGACTTTTTTATGCGTAAATGTAATAGTTTTCCCATTTATGGAACATTATACTGCATATTATCGCTAATTTAAACTATGCTTAAAAGCAGTATTTTTGTTTATACAAGAAGTTTAATATAAAAGAAGGTAGAGGGAGGAATGGGACATGCCAGCAAAGGGAGGAATGGAACATGTCTAATTCCCTTTTTTTAATAAGATGAATGTAAATTGCTAATATGTAAATATTTTTTGAGGGTAGTATATTAATTATAACATTATAAATATATTCATTTACTTAAAATGTAAATAAATTAAACTGCTGACATTTTAATATCATATCTGACTAACAATCCTGAATTTTCCTTCTAGTGATGAAGGTAATGGAATTTGATATTGTAGAACAGACATTATCAACCTACAATCTTTGTTAAACTGTATATATAGCCAGCACTAGACTATCTGTGCCTTATCATACATTGTTTTATAGCTGTCCCATACCCCCCTGTTAATCGGGTGGCATGGACAGATTTTGAAATTTACAATTTCTTTATTTATAAGTTTCTGCAAGTTATGTTTCTATATTGTTCAAGGACATTAGAAAGGGTTTCATTTTGTATTCTATATATCGAAATTCTTGTTTTCGTGTCAAACAAAGTTGATAAGCCCGTGCTAAATCACTGAAATACAAGGGATCCCAAAATTTACTTTTCATTAGCATTCAGTATCGGTGATATAAAATTTCTGTTCTTAAATAGAAGTAAAAGGAGTAGCAAAATTGTGTTGCAGCTAAGCCTAAATTTGCGTAAAATACTTATTTTACCTGCACTGTTCTTTTTCCTGACAAATGCTGCAAATTTGTGCATTTTGAAGTTTAAATTTTCATAATTGTAGTTCCATATTTGGTTAATTCATTTACAAAATTAATTTGTTATATATAATTATGCTTATAATAAAATAATTTTTCATATGTATGTAAGTAGTTAGTTTTAGTTTAATATTCAAAGTGAGGTTTACTCGAAATTTTGATGTGAAAATTTCAAAGTGTTGAGCTACTTTGAGCCTTGCAGGGTTACTTTGGTGCATCCCATTAAAAAAGATTTTATTCTTTATATTGAACAAACAATACAAGATAATTCGCAGGGTATTTAAATAGTTTGGTGGTAATTAAACATTTTTTAGAGGCAACACTGGATGTGTTTGTAAACAACTGTTTTCGTGTGTAGATTTTAACTTCCCAAACTTTCTATAGTGAGACAATCTGGATAAGAGATACAAATAAGGTAAATGTCAAAATATTACCTTTAGTAACCTGTAACCCATGTGTGATCATAGTTTTTCCTTTAACTTTTTATTTTGACTGAAAATATTTACGTTTCCATAAAGATAGCATGAAAACTAGTTTTTCGGCGTTACTTTGTACGAGGCCTTTTTTGTTCCGGAAGTAGCCCCAGTTACTCAGAAATGCCTTTTTTACAAACAAATCTCTTAAAAAATGTATTAGGTAACATTTTTTTCAAATGTTACTTTAGCAAAATGTTACAGTAACTATTTGTGTTCCAGTTGCTGAGGATAACATGATGAAAACTGTTTCTCGTGTCCTTAATATTAACATTTGGTTTATTGTGCTTAAATGTTTAAAAAAAAAAATTGTTTATCAAGTTTGCAGTGTTAATTCATTAGCAGATCCTATTCAGGGGTCAATCCAGACAAAATTTGGGGCCTATTTAGGGCCCTTTCACGAAAATCCATTAAATAAAATAGGCCCCTTCACAAAAATGAACTGAATAAAACAGGCCCCTTCACAAAATTCCTTTTTATAAAATAGGCCCCTTACGTAACATTCTTTTTGACAAAAACTGTTTTAAAATGTGTAATTTGTAAATAAAACTAGGTCACGAAAGACAAAAACTTTATCAAGAGGATTTAAAGAATGTTTTTGTTCATAAATTCTTGGTTCAAATTTGAGTAACTGCATTTCAACTTTCGTTACAAAATGCTATTTTTCACAAAAATATAATAAAATTCACAAAAATAACTTCTACTTTTTACAAAATGGGCTCCAAAAATAAAAACCTGCATCGACTCCTGCTATTGCAATCAACTGCTAATTGATTTCATTATTGCAACATATGAATTGTATTCATTTTATATGAAAATAAGTGAATGGACCAAAGAAGCCCCCAGCAGGGGCTACTTTGTTCCAAAATTTTAAAATAGTTAAAAAATAAAAAATAAATAAAAAATTGCCTCTTTAAAACCTTATAGTTTACTTCATTGTTTCCTGTTAATTGATTACATCTCCATTTCGACGTTGAAAAATCATATATAACATTTTTTAATGATGGAAATGTGAGTGAAACCAGGAAAAAGTGGCCCTCGTTCGACAGTACTTCTCAAAATATTTCTAAAATTTATGCTTAATTTAATATGTTATGTGTTAAAAACTGACGAACTGTAAGTAAGATACTTTATAAGTAACTTACTACTAAGTAAGATACTTATAAGTAAGATACACTTTATATAAAATTAAGCATAGATTTTAGAAATAAATATCTTTTAAGAAGAGTTCACAGAAAAAAGGAGTTCAAAATATTAATTTCCGGAGTAGATATTTTAAATATACGAATGCATCAAACGTCCATAAACTTAACATTAGTGCGGGGAATTCGGAAGCTGAGTGACTAGCAGGCTCAAGAGGCTATTCCATTCACGCGAAAACACACACTCGCTAATGTTAATCCTATGGAAGGAGAGTTTTTTTACTAGGGTACTTTCACTTTCGAAACCGATTCCGAAAATCAAAGTATCCTAATAAAAAACGTGTAAACAAAATCGAAAAAGTAAAAAAAGGTCCTTGTAGAGATCGGCCTCAGCTATCCAATGCTAAAAAAAATATTTAAAAATGCAAACGTGATATTAAAAAGAAAAATTCTTTTATAGGATTAACATTAGCGAGCGTTTGTTTTCGCGTGAGTGAAGTATCCCTTAAGCGGCCCTGTATGTATGATTGCACTTCATAGCATGATTCACCGTGCATAACTCTAATTGACGGAACATCGCATAAAATAAATGGCCTGTTTATACTATGTTTTTAAAAATATTTTCTTGGTTTTTTTTTTTTTTTTTTTTTTTTTTTTTTTTTTTTTTTTTTCCAAATTCTCTAAAATCTCAATGTCATTATCTCATATTCTAAAAATCAAAGAATACAAAAATAATACACGAACATTTAAGCACATGTGAATACTTATGTATAAATGCACAAATCTAATTTCTGTGCTTTTTCAATTACATAATTTTTTTCTCATAAGCCTATTCATTTTACTTATTATTTATTTTTCTTTAACCAGAAAAACTATAATGAAAACGATCACGATTAGAATTTTGCTACACTAACGATTTCCTCGTTCTGTTTTTAATGACTGCTAAACTATAACAAATACAGAGAGGGAAAAAATGTTATTCTTTAATTTTTATTGAACTTTCATTGAGAGCAAATAATGATAATCCATAGTATGATTCACTTTTGTGTCATCTGCCGCAAAAGTCAACAAGTAAATTCACAAATGGAAATAGTACTACTAAATCCAGTCGAGACAAAAGGATCGTAATCAGATGTATAGGAAGCAGTGTTGCCATTTTTTAAATTTAAAAATCGCATAGTAATATTAGTGTTATTTAATCTGTTATATAAGCGAAGCTATTTGAAATTATTGGCGATTTCTGAATTTTAAAAAACCCTCTAAATTGATAATAAATTTTTAAATTAATTTTAGATTACAAAATGTAAGTCTGAATTTTTTTATTACACAATTTAAACTAGGGAATTTAATCCAGACTTCAAGGGTTGCAGAATAGAAAACCATTTGTAGGTGGATTTCTTAAGAAATTCTACCTATTACATTCTCCCCTATGTTGGAGTTTCTGAAATTTTATTACCGATCTATCCCGGTGATGACCCCTAGAACCCAAAACCACGCCCAGTTCAAAACTTTATCTATCTAATATCTATATAACTTTTTTATGGACACGATAACTGACGTAATTCTGCACAAATCTCTTCCAAACTAATACATGACAACAGATACATACAACTGATGATGATTAGTCATTGGACACCGTTGAGAGTATAGACTCCCTGTATATTTTTAATGTAGCATGATTAATGGATTAAAAAAAAATGCCGGTTTGCAAATATTTCAAACTTAAAACTAATTCTATATCAGATGTAGAGGATTTTCGATCAATATAAATAAAATTAAATATAAAAAATAAAAGTATATTGGCCCATAAAAACTCGCATAAATAAATTCCTATGCGAAATGATATTACCACGAAAGGAATGTGCATATTAGCATTGTTTTCTTTTTACGTGTTTTTATTCATATATAAGCAATTCGTAAATGTTGCAAAGAAATAAAAAGTAATACATCATCCAGAATTTTTGTATGAATAATGAAAAAAAAAAAAAGCTTCAGTCTATATCTATATTGGTTTTTTAAATAGATTTTCCTATATAATTTTGTATCCAATTGGGTATCTTACAAATTGCTTCTTATATACGTACTTTTATATCTTTTTAATACTAATAATAAAAAGTTCCAAAAAAGTAAATATCAAATCATACAGCATATTAATATTAATAATCAAAAAACTAAAATTTATATCCACATTTTAAAAAATTGATTACTCTAAATTTTACGATATATCTACGTATTTTAAATCTTCTCAATATGAGATTACCGTTTAATTTATATATATATATATATATATATATATATATATATAAGGTCTTTTGTAAAATTTCAAAATTAAAACGAGCACAATAATGAATGCAGGGGATTTCAACTTCCCTTATTCAGCTATATTCTATTGAAACAATTTTTTATCGATAGCAATTTTTTTGGGTAATATATTCTATTTTTAAATCCATTACATCTTGCAGTTCAATCACGGAACAAAACCGATTTCAATGATTAGATTTGGGGTTTTTATTAACTTGTTCTATTTTTAAATTCGTATAGGCTACAATGTTATTATTGAATAAAATCAGACCCGTTTGAATAAGACTTTAAAATTAATTTTCGATAAAAAATAAATGGCTAAGAAGCTAAATAAAATCGATACGGGAAAATTCAGTTTACATTACAATGAGATAATTAAACGCACTAATTAAATACACATTTATATAAATAATATGAGCACGGTCTGACAAAACTGTTTTGGTGCTCATGGCACTATCTGGTGTGTGCCTATCGAAATTGGTTAGTTGGTTGGAGTGGGGGCTCTTTGATCATTGTTTCCATGCAATCAGAGCTCCCACTTTTCCGTTTTTTGAATACCAGTATTTCCGAAGAATATTTTTCGTACTAGATTTTTACAACAGTTGCAACTAGTTATACCAAGTGTCCCGAGTAAATCAGACCTCTAAATGTTCTCGTCACCACCAATTTCTTACAGTATATTTCGCCATCGTTAATTGCAGATAATTCTGACATTGGATAAGGCGAAGAAAATTACTTTAAAATACTGGTGTTCAAGGCATTTGGAGCTCCGATTTACGTGGGACACCTGGTAAAACTAGTTGCAACGCAAATTGCCTACAAGGTAAGTCTAAAGTTCCTTTGTAAGAAAAATCTAAAAACAATATTTTTATTTGAAAAAAGCGGTATTCAAAAAATGGATCAAATGAGAGGCCTGCCAATATGGGATTAAAACTCTACACTTCTTGACTGATAGGAAGAATCGTAATTACTAAAAAAATATTGGTCTTACAACAAACGGGTATTTCTTGTAGTAAATATTACATAACAGAATTTTAACGATTGTTTAATAGAATTCACGGTAATCTTACAACAGTAAATATTACATTTAACTTAGTATTTAATTTAATTTTAATTTAATTTTTTATTTATTTATTTACTGCTCATCGAAAAATTAAAACAATATCGTTTTAAGAATCGTTGAAAAGTGAATGCAACGCAAATTACCTACTGGGTAAGTGTGAAGTTCTTGTATACGGAAAATCTAAAAACAACATTTTTCTTTGAAAAAAGCGGTATTAAAAAAAAAGGATCAAATGGGAGTCCTGCCACAATGGGATGAAAACTCTACATTTCTTGACTGATAGGAAAAGTCCTAATTATAAAATAATATTGGTCTTCCAACAAACGGGTCTTTCTTGTATTAAATATTTCATAACAGGATTGTAACGATTGTTTAAAAAATTCCACGGTAATCTTAAAACAGTAAATATTACATTTAACCTAGTATTTAATTTTATGTTGATTGTTTTACTGCTCATCGAAAAATTAGAACAATATCTTTTAAAATATCGTGGAAAAGGGAATTATTTCTGACATAATAGGTTACTTTAACGATTTTTATTTTTATAAAATGAAACTTTATAGAATGAAACTAGAAGCGATTATAATGTTTCGCACGATTTTGCTTAGCTCATTTTGAATTTTCAGACCTTGAAAGTCAGGTTGCTTAGAAAGGAAGAAATAAAGTTGTAAAACAGGAGTATATGGAAAATGGCATTCATAATTAAGTGCTAGATTTGTTGCAGGAAGTACTGACGTTTTAAAAATTACATTTGTAAATCACGATTCTATATTTCATAAGTATATTAAACGACATTATCCCGTGGACTGCACGCTTTGGTTCAGCAATCGCGCACTCTACACTAGTGTGAATTGTGGTTCTGTAATTTCAACTGCGTACAACTTTGATGTAATATAGCGATAATGCAATATAACACATGATTCCTATACAAAATTTAATGAGAAATCGAACAATGATATTTATTTTTATCAAAAATTTAACTTTGTTAGTGAAAAATGAAAATTAATGAAAGCGTGTTTTAAATAATACACCGCCATTTGAAATTTGGGTGGTGCGAATTCGCACTAGTTCACTAGTTATTATATAAAATTTGAGTGTCCCTGGAAAGTTTGCGCTCAGGCATACAGGACCATTTGGCCCGTGCAATAATCGGCCTGTGAGAAAAAGAAACTAGGACTAAACGTGGAACTAGGTAAAAATTCAATATGAAAACTGTATTTGTATTTGTATTATTATTATTATTATTATTTTTTTTTTTTTTTTTTTATTTTTTTTTTTTTGTAAAATAGTGCATTTGAAAATGGCGAAAATAGATGATATACGAAAAAGTGAAAAACTCAGAAAAAATGGGGAAAAAATATATGACAAAAGGACATAACAATTCCGAAAGGGAGGAGAAATGCGCAGAAAATTCCGTATTCGACAGGATAATACAGAAGCAGAAAATCGAGAATAAGTTGAAAATTTGTACTTTTGTGCTATAATAATATAGGGATTCGTTGATAACGAAAATACATTTAAAAAAATAAAAGTATTGCATTGGAAACTTGAATATAAGAAGTTTGACATAAAGGTTTCATAGAAATAAAACCTAAAAACGCTTATGAAAATTTAACAGTTATTAATATAGTACAAAGTGTTTCATTAGAGTGTGGAACCGGAAAATGTTGGTTAAAAAAATACAGGAATGTGTATTTCAGCTGGATTTGGAAGCCCAGGAGGGCATTTCTAACACCTCCTCCGACAACTACATTTCTTACACTTATAAGAATGACATATAATTTTTTCAATTTCCTCCTGTACTTACTTTTTAAAACCAACATTTTCCTCGGCGCTTACCTTCTAGTCAAATATCCTGTATAAGCAGATCTATAATATAATTTTAAGCAGTAAAATATATCAGAATCTAGATTATTCTCCATCTAGGTGAAACACTTCGTTAAAAGAGATTTATTTTCCTTTTAAATTTTGAAGTTTTAAACTGAATAATCTCAACTACTTTTTATAGTATAGACCAGTGTTTGTCACCCAATTTTACTTCACGGCACATTTGAAACCGCGGCACACTTAATTTATAATGGTAAAAAGCATATAGAAGGAACAGATGCCTTTTAAAAATTTTAATAAAGTAAAAATACTCTATCTGTATAGCCAAAAAGGTAAAATATATTTGTATAATGTGTAATAAAGGGTTTCTTTTTATTTGTTTTGCAAAATATAGTTTTTGGATAGGCGTACTCATAAATATTTCCCCAAGGATCTATAGCGGAGATCTGCGGAAAAGCTCGCGTTACAGAAAATTATCACGGCACACCTTGCCATCTTCTTGCGACGCATCAGTATGCCGTGGCACACCAGGTGAGAGCCACATCTATAGGCAAGCGTTTTCCCTTTAATTTCCAAGACCGTAACATGAGCCTTACTTGTATTTGCTGTAATTAAGCGCTGAAAGATAATTCATTAGTAAATAAGTAATACAAAAGTTTCTGGTTTGAAAATTTGATCACACACATGTTGCTGTCTTAATACTGGTTTATATGTCCTAACCCCAGAGTTGAAATAAGAATTCAAACTAAGTTTTCATTACTTATAAACTGGTGCTAGAATTTTTTTTTCTTTCCTTGTATGCACGTGAAAATAATTTTATCAATTTTTATCAAATTAATAAATTTTGGATTTCATTTCGAAAAAGAAGATTTAAAAATAAATAAATGTTTTTTTTTTTTAATTATAAAAGGAAAATTGCATCCGGAAATTCTTATTAAAATTTTGCAGTTTGTGATTAAAATTAATTAGTATAAACTATACACCGCCACACTCCAACGAGTTATTAAAATGTTATTTGATATTTACAAAAAGAAAGTTTATGATTAAGAAATGGCTGCACGGTATACTTTTATGAATAGCATTGTTGCGTCGTTCCAAAATTTGTATAGCTGCATCTAAGCTCACATCTATCTGAGGATAGAGTTACAATCCCTTTAACAACAAAAAAAAAAGTACGGAATGCACAGTTTATAATGTATACATTTCATACTGTACATGATAGTCCACACTTTGGCAGGAAAATTTTGCCAAAAAACATAAAAAGTGAAATTACCGGAACACCTATGTGATTGGAAAAGATTTGCATGTTATTTTAATAAATTTCCGTTTTTTGACTTCAGAATTTCAGGAAATTTTGAACTTCTGTGTGTGAATTTTTCGCGTTTTAAGGCGTAAAGGACATTCGTGAAAATTCCATTTCTAATACGAAAAAATAACATGTAGTACAGTTGCCGGAATCCACGGTGATTTGACGAAAATGCAGCTTTATATTGGAGAATTTCGGGAAATTTTTACGTTATATTGGTGAATTTTCTGTAATTTGGGGGGAATGCACAAATAAATGCGAAAGATTTCGTGTTTTAACGAAGAAAAAAAAAATAGTAACAGAGAAAAAAGTTTTAATTCACGGATATTTTTTTTTCTTTTTGAGTGCAGCAGTTTGCAGTTTAATGCAGTATTCAATACAATACCAATCTATTTTGAGTTTTTTGTGTTAATTTATGTAATTGACAACTTTTTGTAAATACCTTACTTTATAAAGCATATTTTTAACCATGAAATTATTTTATTTTAATTTATCATTCTAGATATATGCATATCATATACTTGAAAAGAAGTATTTTTTGTAACACATTGTTACTCTATGTTGTTATCAAAATAAAAGTTTTGAAATCCTTATGCAAAAACAGCTTTCTGATAAAATCTCCTCACATAAGGATAACAAGTAGTACACATTTTATCAGGTCAAGGCCCTTTAACTATCTCTTCATAGCAATGTTCGATAGGTTTGGTGGCATCTAACCGATTCCAGAATTCTCAGCTTTTCTAATTTATTTTAGTTTAAAAAAACGTACAATGTTCACTTATTTATGGAAAAAGTCGCAGATTTACAAATTCAAATACACATAATGATTTTAAATATATATTTCAAAATATAATAGATGTACTTTGATAATTTTAAAACACCTTGAAGCAATGACTGGCATGTTACTGATAAAGGTTTTTTTTCCCCTTTGAAAGAAAGCCGTTATCAAGGGCCAACACGACTAGAAGCAACGACATTGTACAACTTAAGAGGATAATATATATATATATATATACATATATTGTTTAATAGCTGCCACACTACAAAGTAAAATGGAATGTGGAAAAGTATCAGTGTAATAATGTACAATAGTTCTCTCAATATAGGGATAACATTTGGACATATACAGGGTTCCAACATATTAAAATGACCTACAAATTTCGGCCCAACTAAAAATGGTAAACTTTGCCATTTTTCGGTTTGGTAAACTTCACAACTCTTTTCTCACGACGTGAGCAAACCGAGCGCTTCTTTAATTCTATGTCTTTGATTTAAAGAAAATCGTGTTTAAATTTTTTGTGTGATTTTCCGTGATCAAGGCACTCTTCCAAACAGTCTTGTCTTAAAGGGAGGGGGTGGGGTTCCACCTGTGGTATTCTGCCTCGACTTCCAGCCCCCGATTACCGACACGTTTGACAGGTCTCTGTATCGTTACGAAATTTATAAGCTCTGATCTGATTCAAGTTAACCGTTATCCTTTTATCCCCAACGTCTATAATTAAGTTATTATTTATCACTTGCAACACCTAAAAAGGACCTCCAACAAATTTCGACCCACACTTCGCCACTCATTTCTCAAGACGCGAGCTAAGACAATACTTCTTCAATTCTATGTCTATAATTTAACGAAAAGCGCTTTTAAATTTTCCCGGTAGGATCTTCCGTGATCAGGGCACAATTCCCAACAGTTTTCTCTTGAAAGGTGGGGGGGGGGGGGGGTGCGATTCCGCCTGTTCCACGAGTAGAGGCAGCCGTTGACAAATTATCATTGACCGTTTATCTTTCATCAATACATAATTCCTAAGCGTTAGTTTTATAAGTATACTTCCAGTTTCAAAAATGTTTCAAATTATGTTCTCCATCGTCTTAAATGATATTTATGTGAAAATAGTTATTTTTTTGTAAAAGTAACGAAATTTAAAACTTTATATGATCACGGGGTCTTGTAAGATACATTTAGGAAAACATTATCTATGCTTTAACAAATAAAACAAAAAACTTTCATTTTTGTGGCACCAAAGTTATCATAGTTTGAATTTCACGACTTTTCAGCTTTTTCTGGCACTAAATATGGAAAGGTGCGATTTGAGAACGGGAAGACTCTGAAAACGCTGAATGTTATTTCAAAATAGCTATCATAATTAAGAAAGCCAAAGCAATAATTTTCAGTGGTGTAGTCGTAACAAACAAACAAACATGGGGTATAACGCTACAGCTAAAGTATCCGCTATAGCTAAAATTGGAATGTACGGAATTTCTTTAAAAAATCCAGAAGGTGTACGGCGTATACCACCGTATACCCTCCACTACATCCCTGGTACTTTTCCCATTTCCTCAAAGCGGGACTTAAAAAAAAATCCGTGTATAACTTGTAGAGAGTGTAACCAAGAAGCGCATTTGTGAGAGGTCAGTGTATCAGGAAATGCATCATCCCATATCGCATCTTGAACAATTGTGCATTTTCATTAGCTAAAATGTACCTCCACATTCAATGGTGAATACCGCGAGGCGCAATTTTTATTTACGTACAGTCACGCCAAGGCGTGGTGTCTATCAAAATAGCAACAATCTCTTCATTACTGTTTTTTTTTTAAAGTAATGTTTTATAGATTTTGATGCGATATGAATAGCGTGCGTTCTGACAGACAACGGGATTACAGCAGTTCAATAGCACGCATTTTTTTTTCTTTTCAAGATTGCCAAAGGGCGTTGATCATGAACCTGTAATCTTGAGGCAGGGCTTGACCTAGGTAAAAAACATTAAATAAGCATTGATTATGAAAATGCATAAATTACGTGTCTGTCAGAGAAACCGATCATGAGATTATACTTAAATGAATGATTGGAGCTAGATATTATTGCTATTTAATATGAGTGTACCTTGTTTTGTGTGCTATTAAAAAATGATGAGACGTTATCCTTACTTGAATACGGAGAAGAAGGATAACGTTTTTAGCATGTCTGTATGTGTCGGTATACATTAGTGAGGCCATGACCACAAATGGCTGGACTGATTTTGACGAATGAGACACAAATGAATTTCCCTTGACATAACGAGTGGTGTATGGTAAACAGCACATGTTCAAATATTGGACGAAAAAAATATTGCAATCTTATAGAGGTGAATACGGCATAAAAAGTCTTGTTGAAACTATTTTTAAATTCTATAATTTATGTGAAAACTAAAACAGACATAAAAAAAAAAAAACTGCAGTAGCTTCACAATTTCAAGTTGTCCAGTCTATGACGTTCAGGAATCTCAGCTTGGCTTTAAATAACATTGTATACTGAGTAACAATCAATTACCTATAAATTAATAAATAAAGACGCATATGAGTATTTTTATGCAGTACTTTGGTTTTATTTCTCTTTTATTTCATCTTATTTGTTATTTGAGAAGTTTTTCATTTGAAGCGTTAAAAAACAGACATAAAAAAAATTGCAGTAGCTTCACAATTTCAAGTTGTCCAGTCTATGATGTTCAGAAAGCTCAGCTTGACTTTAAATAACATTATATACTAAGTAACAATCAATTACCTATAAATTAATAAATAAAGACGCATATGAGTATTTTTATGCAGTACTTTGGTTTTATTTATCTTTTATTTCATCTTATTTGTTATTTGAGAAGTTTTTCATTTGAAGCGTTAAAAAACACGCATAAAAATATTACAGTAGCTTCACAATTTCAAGTTGTCCAGTCTATGACGTTAAGAAAGCTCAGCTTGGCTTTAAATAACATTGTATATTAAGTAACAATTAATTACCTATAAATAAATAAATAAAGACGCATATGAGTATTTTATGCAGTACTTTGGTTTTATTTCTCTTTTATTTCATCTTATTTGTTATTTGAGAAGTTTTCCATTTGAAGCGTTGTAAAAGTTTTAAATTTTACAAGCTATGATCTTGCACGATAATCTTAATCCTTTGATACTATTATGACTGCGTGCGACATCTATGCATAAGCTCAACCGACAAGGAGGCGAGAAATCGCGTGCGATATGTGATACTCTCTGCTTGCAAAATCACATGTTAACCTATGGGAATATTGAAATACGCGATTACTCGTTACATAATATAGGGTGACCCAGCCAGTAGTTGATCAAATAAAGTCAGTGCTACCGAGTGTTTTTTATATTTCTTTCCTTTTAAGTTTTAGAAGCAAACTGACATGATTGCTACAAACATTAATGAATGTCCTATAAGGGACAAAACAGAAATCCTCTGAATTATAAATAAATACAGTGAAACCTCCCTGTGCGACCACCTCCCAGAATGACCATTTTTTCATGGAACGAAATTTATTCCCGTAGGCTCAATCCTAATTTTACCTCTATTCAGAGACCATCCCAGTTGAACTCCCTCCATGAGCGACTCATTTCTTTGAAGAAAATGAAAGAAATTCCGTTTTTTCCTGGTCACTTGAAGAAGGTTTTATTAGAAAAATAATTCCGGAGCGCGCATTATTCATCAAACTTCTAAACTAAGTTTAGAATTTTTCTTTATTCCGGTAACTTTTAAGTATTTAAACCCCTTTGTACCTTTTTAGGCAATGAATTTAACTCTAATGACAAATTAAGAATGTCAATAAACTTCTTTGCCCTATTCTGTCAGGAAACTCTCAAAGAAATAGATAAATTAATGAAATCGTCATTATTTGCTCCCCCCCTCCCAAAAAAAAAAAAAAAAAAAAAAAAATTGCACTTATTTACTGAACTTGGAAAGAAAAGTTATAAAAGATAAAACCGTAAAAGCAAAGCAAACATCAATGTATTCATTTTTTAAAGTCTGCAGTAATTAACTTATGTAATTAACTTTTGTTTTGATACTTAAATTTTCATACTTTTTCCTAATGTAAAAAATAAATTTTAGTAACATTAATTGTTACCTTTTTCCAACAATTAAAATCTAGATTTAAACATGACCTCCGTTAAGAGACCACCTCTTGGAGCGACCAATTTTTATTGAAAAGGAACGTGGTCGCTTTAGGGAGGTTTTACTGTAGTTTTTTTAGTTGCCATATTCCCAGTGGTTGATCAGGCAAAAGACGTCAATCGAAAATCTAAAAATTTATCTTTAAAATATCATCCTTGGGTTGTGATTAACAATAATTCTTATAAAAAATATTAGTTGAAATAAGCAAGATGGAAGTGGATTATTTTAACCTACCAACTGATCTCCACTTGTCTCCAACTAATCAAAAACTAAATGTTTACACTTTCTAATAAGAAAAATCATAAAATGGCTTCTCGTACAGCTGACAGCTGACAACTGTGTGACAAGAGGTGCACTAACATTTAAACAAAAATATTATGTCTAGTGTAAAAGTATAGTATAAAACTCATTTCCGCCTGAAATGGCGCAATATTTCAAAAAATTTGATGAGCTACTGGAAGTGTATCAACTACTGGCGGAGCCACCCTAATTATCAGAATACAGTTTCCATCCTAACAGTAGACGGCATATGCCTACAAGATGCTTTTTTAAACATTGTCTTGGGCACTTGGCATTGTCTTGTTTCACGCGTATCTGGATATGTGGATTTCTTTATAGCCTCGAAACATCCCAATGGCTGGATGGATTTTAATGAATGAAGTCTCTATCGATTCGTCTTAACCGTCCGATGCTTATAGGCTAGGTTTTGTTTTTATCAATTCAAAATGAAAAATGGCGGTAGAGACGAAAAATATTTTTTACGCACCATATTGAGTGGCATATCATTGGATAGGTCTTTCCAAATGAAGACGATGTTTCATTGACTATTTTACAGTCAGAAGCTCCGTTTAAATATTACACAACCTGGAAGTTGTGTAGGTAGGTTCTCTACATTTACTGCAACTCTAACCTTCATAGACATCTCTGGGACTCATCAAAACAGTGTTTATAGATAGGAACTAACAATTAAACACAACAGTCATCAATACAAGTAAATAAAGAAATAGGTAAGTAATATAAAAAATAGTTTCACATTGATAAGAAATAAATAATTAATTCGCTTTTTACGCAGTCGGGTTTTTTGATTTTTTAAATTTAATTTTTACTTGTTAAGTATTTTTAAGACGATGTTGAAATTTCATCAAGAGGAAATTTCAAAGTTTATAGGGTTTTAAATATTTAAAATTTAAAGAATATTTTTGTATAAACTCACCTAGTCGGCATCTGATGTTTACATTCTGATGGTGAAAACCGTAATTTGATAATTATATTAGGTAAAAAGTAATCACATTAAAATAAGAAGAATGCAATGGTTGGGCCATCTAATCAGAATGAGGGATGAGAGAAGCACAAAGAAGATATGTGATGGTAAATTAATAGAGAAAAGAAGTATTGGTAGATCCAGGAAGAGATGGATAGAAGAGGTAGAGAAAGATGTAACACAAAACCATATTATAAATTATAAATTAAAGGCCAGAGATCGGAAGGTCTGGCGAGGCATATTGATGGAGGTCAAAATCCTACATGGATTGCAATACCATTGTGTATGTACAGCTCATATTCAAAATAATCGAATAATTACTTTTTTTTACAAATTGAAAATATCGTTTGGTAATTTAAAGTCTTTTAATGAAATATACAAACGATATTTTTATTAAGAACTTATTGTTGATTAAACTTATTTATTATCTTAAAATTAATATAATTTTTGAAAAGATTAATTGAAAAAAAATATTTTGAAAAGTCAAAATATTAGAATATTTATTCAAGTGGTTCAAAATATTAAAATATTTCACATTAATTCTCCTTTAATTATCACCAATTCATAACTGTTGGCATAATTGATTAAAGTCAGACGATTTTATTTAAAATCAGTATTCTTTTTGCAGTTTGTTTGCCTTTTCGCCTTAAAATGGGTCGTGTGAGTGATATTCCTGAATCTATTAAACTTCGTATGGTTGATTTGTATCGGCACGGTAAAAATCAATGTTATATGGCGAAATATTTACATTGTTCGCAATCAAGCGTTAGTAAAATACTAACACAATATTAAAAAAATGGAAAATTTCGAAATAATCGCCTAAATGGCGGCCGAAAACCAAAAATATCGGCTAGAGATGACAAGAAACTGAAGCGTATCGTTAAGAAAAACCGTTTTAAAAGTGTGCTATTCTTGAACTGAAAATGGAATGAAGAAGGAGTTGAAGTTTCTACATCGACAACATTAAGACGTCTCCAAAACTTTAAGTTTGAATCTCGTGTACCGAAAACAAAACCTCTCATATCTGCAAAACAAAAGCGTATAAGATTGAATTGGTGTAAATCAAGACGTTTATTGAGCGAAGAAGATTGGAAAAATGTATTCTTTAGTGATGAAAGTATGTTTTGTGTTTCCTATGGTAATCAAGGTATTCGAGTTTGGAGAATGAAGCAAGAAGCATTTGATAAAGAATGCCTTAAACGTTGTAAAATTTGCTGCTAATGTCATGGTTTGGGGTTGCATGAGTGCAGAAGGACCTGGAAAGTTATGCATAGTCTGTGAAAAGGTTAACTCTCAGATATATCAAGAAATTTTGGACTATTACATGATTCCATCATCAGGAGATTTATTTGAAGATGATTTCATCTTTGAAGAAGATTTAGCGTCACCGCATACCTCGGTGTCAACTAAGAATTGGTTCTGCCAACGTAACATTAAGGTACTTCCTTGGCCACCAAACTCACCAGACCTTAATGCTATCGAAAACTTATGGTGTATAATGAAGGTGTATAAAAAACTTATGGTGTATAATGATTCCTCCTTCAAGTAAAACTGAGTTAATGGCACGTATAAAGTCTTTTTGTGCTAATATTGATAAAAATGTTTGTAAACATTTAGTATATAGTATGCAAGATCGATTCTACGCTCTTATGATAGCTAAAGCGGATGCTACAAAATGTTAACTACCATTTACTTCATATTCATAAGGTAATATTGTTGGGTAAAATAAAATATTCTAATATTCTGAACCAATCTAAATTTTATTCTAATATTTTGATGTGTTTCAGAAAGCTGTATACCTAATTTATTGTACTGTATTTTATATTTTGTAAATGTTAAAATCTTATTTAAACATTCCAGATTTAATTTAAAAGATATTTAATTGCATTTACTTGATATCAAAAATAAATAAATGAAAAATAATTTTTTCTTATTACTTTTTCTCAATCATTCTAATATTTTGAATATGAGCTGTATGTATGTAAAGAGTAATCACGCATTTAAGTTTTCCCATAGGTTAACGTGGGATTTCGTCATCAGGGAGTTTCCGTGAGGCGATCGTTTTCGGGATCTAAGCAATCATTCGGGTCCCGCTACCATTTATATCTGCTTCCTTTCAAAATGATGACTGAACAAAAATGAAAATTTCGGATTTTCTCTATAGGTATTTTTATAAAAAGAAAAAAAAAAAAAAAAAAGGACTAAAATACGGAAATACTACTGGCAATCTAGACGCCAGTACTATTTCCGTATTTTAACGGAGCTTTTTCCTGGTAAATTACAGAAAATTTTCCGATAAATTCCAAAACAACGGAAATTTTTCTGCAATTTACCGGGAAAATGTTCCGTTAAAATACGGAAATAGTACTGGCGTCTAGATCGGCAGTAGTATTTCCGTATTTTAGTCCGTTTTTTTTTTTACAGTGTATTATAAAATTGATATTTAAAAAGACACCTTTTATTGGCATTAACTATAAATTAACGGTAATTTTAATCTAATGCTTTTGATGTGTGTTTTACTAAGATCCACATAACAAAAAATATTCCAAACCCCCTCCCACTAGTCATCAAAAATTTGCTATGTGAAAGGGTTATGGATGATGACCATAATTGAAAAATTCACAAAGGATAACTTTTTTTTTTTCTTTTATCGAAAATAAACTAAAAACATGAGACGTACAAACAGATAGCTAAAATATGCAAAAAAAAAAAAAAAAAAAAAAAAAAAAAAACGGACTAAAATACGGAAATACTACTGGCATTCTAGACGCCAGTACTATTTCCGTATTTTAACGGAGCTTTTTCCTGGTAAATTACAGAAAAATTTCCGATAAATTCCAAAAAAACGGAAATTTTTCTGCAATTTACCGGGAAAATGTTCCGTTAAAATACGGAAATAGTACTGGCGTCTAGATTGCCAGTAGTATTTCCGTATTTTAGTCCGTTTTTTTTTTTTTTTTTACAGTGTATTATAAAATTGATATTTAAAAAGACACCTTTTATTGGCATGAACTATAAATTAACGGTAATTTTATTCTAATGCTTTTGATGTGTGTTTTACTAAGATCCGCATAACCAAAAATATTCCAAACCCCCTCCCACTGGTCATCAAAAATTTGCTATGTGAAAGGGTTATGGATGATGACCATAATTGAAAAATTCACAAAGGATAACTTTTTTTTCTTTTATCGAAAATAAACTAAAAACATGAGACGTACAAACAGATAGCTAAAATATGCAAAAAAAAAAAAAAAAAAAAAAAAAAAAAGAGAGAGAATAAGTTTTAGAAGGGTTTGGAATAATATTATTAAATGGTGTGCGGACTTTTAATACCAAACTTAGACCGGGCCTACAGGACCTCGGTAGTAAAGTAATCATGATATGGATTTAGCATATAAATCCAGTACAACAGCCAACTAACTAATCTAAATTATAAAAAAGTTTAGATGCCTAATAAATCGGTTATGTTAAAATAATTATAATAAGCAAACAGTTAAATGAATGCTTTCGAATATACATTCCCGAAAAGATGTGGGTTATTCCAGCTAGAGATCTGCTCGGGCCGATTTTCCTTCACGGCACTCGGGCCGGGCCGGGCCATACTTTATTTCTAAAGGCTCGGGCCGGGACGCGCCTAACTTATTTCTTCTGTACAGAGTCGGGATTGGTTTCATTCCTAGTCTTCACGGCCCAAGCTTTTCAGTCCTAGTTTTGATTCAGCCCGTATGAAAATCATTGTCTCAGCTTGCCCAGCTCCATTCAAAGATCAGTCAAATTAGGCCTGGCCCAAAAATTTTTGCAAAAAATGCATACATTTTTAAATTGCCATTATTCTACAATTAAACATTTAAATTTATTCTTTTTAAAGAATAGTATATTTCTACGCTTATTAAAATATAGTAAAAGTGTGTAAAGGAACCTGCCTATGACAGAACCCTGTTTTAAACTGAAAAACGTGTTGATCCATGCAAAATTATTATACTAATACGTAAGAAAACAATATATGATACATTTACACTTGCTAAGAATGGAACTTGTCTATAAAGCATTTTTTTTTTCTTTTCTACGCAATTCAGTCTTAGAAGATTTTAATGCATAGAATTTTTCAGATTTTTGGCGTACATGGAATACATGTATGTTAATGCATGGAATATGGATTAACAATATTAATGATAACCTAAACATTTACATACAAGAAATAGGGATTCGTTAAAAAAATAAATATCGCAGTCTGTGTCACTTCTTTAAAAGTGAAGATTATAAACATGAGAATAAAAAGTTAAGATAAATATTTTTGGTCAGAGCTACCTCGTACGAGACAAATTTTTAACCAAATCGACGTAAAAATCAATGTTTTGTAAAAAATTCACTCGGACCGGGTTTTTTTTTTTTTTTCTCTGTCCGAGATTTTAGCTTTTTCTAGGCCGGTCCGGGCTCGGGCCGATATTTTAACTTTTTTCCGGGCCGGGCCGGGCTCTGGCCGAACTTTTAAGATTTTTAGCGGGCTGGGCCGGGCCAATATTACTTTTCCTACGGGCCGGGCCGGGCTCGGACCGAACTTTTAATTTTTTTATCGGGCCGGGCCGAGCCGAATTTTTTTTCGATGAGTCAGACCGGGCCCGGGCCTGGAAATTTCGGCCCGTGCAGACCTCTAATTGCAGCTATAAAAATTAAAAGGGGTTTGTCAGTTTCGAATAACGTTAGTTATAGTCGGGCAACTTGTTTTTATGTCGAAAGAAACTGAATGAATTCTAAATGGTGTTTTGAAGCTATTGCAGGTATTTGAAATAAATCATTATGATTTGTATAAATCACACAGAAAAGTGTTTAAAATAATTGAAAAAATAAACTAATGCGAAAATAATGGAAGCGTTTCCATTATTTATGTAAAGCTTAATTTTCGTCCATTCGTGCTCATTAATTTGGCGCGGCTTAGCACAAGACTATCATTATTGTTTTCATATTTCTTTCTTCTTTTTTATTTTTTTTTCTTTTCCTTTCTTTGTCTGCTCTATACTCTCAAAATTGCTCACTAGCATTAAAAAAAAATCACTGCTATAATCTAACGGGTAATATGGCCCCCTTTTAAACTTTGAAACAATCAATTAATATTTATTTTTATTTTTCGGCTAAGATTGTTTAAAAGTTTAAAGTACAATTTACCAAGGAGTTAAATTAAAAGAATTTACGAATCCTTTAAACATTATGCCAATTATTTTTGTATATACTAAATATAAATATATAAAATTTTGAACTCGCTTTTTTCAGACATGGTTTTATTTCATATTGATGTGCTATGTTACTTTTACTAATTTTAAATGATTAGTTTTAAATTTTTATTGAAATATCCTTCATTCAGATAGCTAGAAATATCCAGGAAAAAAATCATAGCTATGGCAATTTCACAGGTATAACGTTGACACAACAATTTGTATTTTGTGACTTTTTTCACGAAAAGATCATATGGACCACAAGTTTTTGTATTAAAAGATGAAATCTTTTATAATTTAATTTTTGCCTTCTTTTAATTTGATAATTTCCGAGATTGAGAGATATTTTTCTTCGATAAAAGACTATGCTTAGTAGTGCGAAGGCACCAGCAAGGTAAAGTTAAACCAATAGGAGCGTTCTTTTCAAATTTTTATAGTTTTCATTTCAATATTTCTAATGATTTATTTTATTTATTTATTTTCGTAGGATATCTCAGATCTACACTTTCACTTTCGGGTTCCGAAAGTGAAAGTGCCCTCAGACAGACAGATACGCATACAAAGCAACCAAAATAAAAAAAGTAAAAAAGCACCGGTTAGACATTGACCTCAGATATCCTTTGTAAAAAAATCATTTAAAGACATTGAAATGCAAAGCAGAAAAAAAAAAAAAAAAAAAAAAAAACCACTCACATTCGTTTAACATTAGCTTGCAAGTACCTTGGCTTTGACAGCCTAGACTCTTAATACTATGTAGAAAATAAACCAGTTTTAATGTTTGTTTAATTATATTTTAGGAATTCTGCACATTAATTTGGTCATCTGTGAAGAAAAGACTACTGATATCATTTTTATCGAGGTAATTTTAAAAATATATTCATTATCACTTCCATTTACTTGAAAAAATGAATAAAAAATATTTTTTTGTCATACTACAAGGAGGCCGTAATAAAAGTAGAGATTTAGAGATTGGATATAAAAAAACCGCTCGGACAAACGTAACACAATTTGGTGTAAATACTATTTAGAACATGGGGAGCCAAAACTAACAGAGAGGGGGGGGGGGCAGAGAGGGCAGCTGCCCCGGGCGTCAGAACGGAAGGCGAAAGGGGCGCCAAATGAAGATTTTGCCTGTTTTTTTTTTTTCTCACGTCTATGTCTAGCACGGCGTTGTTAAAATCGTCCTTTCTGGAGTATGTCGAAGCATAGAAGGATCTAAGGATGATGTGGGATAAAAATCCTGCATAAAGCGGAATTTTTTTCGGTTCCTTTCGATTCCGTTTTCAAGGTTTTGATGAATAAATATTTGACAAAAGTGATTACGTAGTTTGGTATTACATATTTTATGATTACATATTTCAACTTTTAAAATAATTCGGCTAATAGAAACTTACTAAAATTCTCTTTGTAAATTTATTTTGCGGGGGAAGGGGGGGGGGAGCGCTAAAATCCACGTTTGCCCTGGGTGCGAAAAAGGCTAGTTTCGGCCCTACATGGGGAATAGATTTTACATGGAAAACAGAAAGTGATTTGACCACTTGATTTCATTTGACTTTCCGAACATTTCAAGATATACTGTCAACTCGGATAAATTTCTAAAAAAAAAATAAAAAATCTGCTGGATTTGAACTCTGGAACTCCCGTTTCGAAACTGGAGACGTAGCCTATGAGCCACTCATTTTAATCTACACTCTCAGAAATACTTTCTTCAATGGACGGAAATTTTCCTGGCAACAATGCTGCCAGGATTTTTCCGTTAGTAGACGAATGTCCCTTTCTTTTTTTCTCAATTACAAGAGGTAAAATATACGTCAATTGAAGAAAATGGGAATAAAATTAAAGTTGCTGACTTTGGGGTCGAACCAGCTACCTTAGTGTTACGAGACCAGTACTCTAACCACTCGGTTACAGTTGTACTATAGTGAAACAATTTGAAGTAAATACGTTTGCCTCAGATGGGTATGGGTAGCTGCCAATTTTTACGCTTTCTTGTTACCATTAAAATTTTATAGTAAATATTTTCTCATTAAATCTGACGATTAAACAAAGCTAAAAGCTCTATTTAATTTTAGTTCTAGCAAAAAGGCGTAAAAGTTGGCAGCTATGGTATGGGTTGATTAATTTCGCTAAAAAGCTTTGAATTTTGAAGTTAATTTCGGGAAGATTTCGTTTTTAATGTGATTGTGGCTGGGCTTTTAATAGTTTAATATTAAGGGGTCTCAGGACTCTTAAAATTGGAAAAATCGAAAAAAAAAAACAGACAATTTTCAAAATGTAATATTTTAAAATGTATTTGATTTTAAGACACAATTTTATATTGGGATGAAAGATATAAGTATGATCTTTCATTTCATGTATTTCAAAAATTACAAGATACAGAATTAGAATTTACAGGGGGCTCCAAAATGTCAGACATTTGACGAACGAAAAATTGGCATAACAGGTTATGCGCACGATTACAAAATAAATTTTGCAACTAGAAGCAAAATTTTGGGTCCTACTTATGCTTCAAATTGTAATAATTACTCTGAACCTAAATAAATTTGTATTTAAAGTATTTTTATATTTTTAATACAAAGTTGTAATTAGTTAATGCAAAATTTAGAAAATTTCAACACTATAATCACCTTTAAAGAATATATTTTTCAACAATAAAAAGGAAATTTTAGGCTCAGTTTATACAGACTAACATGAAACATATGCATTGTAAATTTCATGAAAAAAAATTCAGAAGTTTTTGAGATATCGTGCGCGTTATGCCCAAAAACGTCATTTGGAGAAAATTGACTTCAAAGTCTCTGAAACGACGCTTCAGCTATTGAGCGTGTATAATTCTAAACGCCATAACTTCTGTTCTAATAAGAATTTCAAGGAAAAATTTATATCAAAACGTTCAGAAAAGATAGTAGTTTAATATCTAAAAAAATTAAAATTTCGAAAATTTTAAAGCTTTAAGAGTCCTGAGACCCCTTAAAATAGGATAAAATTATGAATTATAAATAATTTTATGTAGCTATGAATATTATATTTTTATGCGAGAATTTTTTTATTCAGTAAAATCGATTTTTTTCCATTCAATATTTTAATTAAAATACCCATTTTAAATATGTTCATTTAAAATATATTTTAAACGGGGACATTTTTTTTAAACGTTAAAAAGTAAATTGTGAATACTTTTAAATGAACGAGAAAATTAATTATTATTTATTTTTAAATTCGAAAATGTTTCTTTTCTTTGTTGTTGCTATATTGTTATTTTTTGTTATTTATTGTTGTTATTTTAAAAAATTAAATTAGAAATCTTAATTTATAGAATTTTTGGTTTATCGTTTTTAAAATGAACTCGGATTTTGGTTTTAATAGAGCCAATACGCATGCCTTCTAGGAATCAACCGAATTTCTGCCTCTTTTGCAGACTTTCGGGAAGAATTCACGGATAAAACACGTTTTCTTAGGAGTACAGAAATTATTTGTTAAAAAATGAGGAATAATTTAATGCATATAGACAAGTTTTTCTGACAGTGTATATCACCTCAATATTTATCACTTATGCTCTGTCACATCTTACTGATTTTGCTTGTAGGATCGGTCTCAAAATGGTTTGAAAATGAGTCAGGGACTCAAGGACTTCTTAGGACTTAAAGCTTTAAAATTTTCGAATTTTTTTATTTTTTTAGATGTTAAACTTCTATCTTTTCTGAACGTTTTGATTTAATTATTTCCTTGAAATTCCCATTAGAACGGAAGTTATGGCTTTTAGAATTATACCTGCTCAATAGCTAAAGCGGCGTTTCCGAAACTTTGAAGTCATTTTTCTCAAAATGACGTTTTTGGCCATAACGCGTACGATATCTCAAAAACTTCTGAATATATTTTCATGAAATTTTCTAAACATATGTTTCATGTTATTTTATACAAACTGAACCTAAAATTTCCTTTTTATTGTTCAAAAAAATATATTTTTTAGATTGAATATGTTGTTAAAATTTTCAAATTTCGTATTAGCTACATACAAATTTGGTTTTTAAAATATAAAAATGCTTTAAATAGAAATTTATTTAGGTTCAGGGTAATTATTACAATCTAAAGTATAAGTAGGCACGAAAATAATTATTCTAGTTGGAAAATTTATTTTGTAATCCTGCGTGTAAGCTGTTATGCCAATTTTTTGCTCGACAAATTTCTGACAGTTCGGAGCATCCTGTAAATGTTAATTCTGCACCTTGAATTTTTTTTAAATACATGAAATGAAAGAACATACTTGTATCTTTCAATTCCAATAAAAATTGTTTCTTAAAATCGAATTCATTTTAAAATGTTAATTGTTGAAAATGGCATTTTTATTTTATTTTTTCCAATTTTAAGTGTCCTGAGACCCCTTAAAAATGGATTAAGTACCTAATACGTTTTTACGTACCTAATACGTAAATTTTTATAAATTTATACATATTTGGTTAAAATTTAGTCATAACCGTATTAACAAAACAAATGAAACATATTAGCGATCACGGTCAAACGCTTCTTGGCTGTATAACCACTGACGTAGAGGCCTCTAAACCCGGGGTTGCCATTTTGATAGCTTAACTACTCTATCGTTGCAACAGAGCTTATCATTTAAAAATATCTGGAAAATTTAATTGCTTTAATTAATGCATTTTAATACCATTAACACGCGCAGTTTATGCGAGTTAAGTACTAACATTTCCATAAATCCGTTAGGAGTTAATTATTTTTATTTTAAAATTTTACTTAAAAAGTTACCCAATTCTATACTTTTCTTATTTAATATTTAAAAAAAACAGGACCCGTGACGGGACCTTTAAAAGAGCAAGACCTCTGTAATTTTAATTAATCTACCCCGTCTTGCGATACTAAATTTTGGGTAGTGATCCTATACAAACTGTGAGATTATAAAATATATTTCACACTATAATTATTGAACGTCATGTTCACCTTGATTAACAAATAAAATATGTGATATAAAAAAATCT
The DNA here is from genome assembly GCA_963932465.1 of Maratus speciosus. Taxonomy (NCBI): domain Eukaryota; kingdom Metazoa; phylum Arthropoda; class Arachnida; order Araneae; family Salticidae; genus Maratus; species Maratus speciosus. The sequence goes on along the minus strand of OZ010787.1, from coordinate 536,012,453 downwards.
GATAAAATTTACTTAAAAGATGGGACCTTTTAAGAAAATTTTATCAGATTTTAATATGCCATATTTTAAACTGTAAGATTTTTCTGTAAGGATCATTGGATTTGATCAGTAACGCATAAAGTATTAAAATAAAAACGTTTCATAGGACTGTCTAACATTTAGGAAAATTTAGTTTTTACATCTATTTTACTTGTATAGGGGAATTAAAGTATATAAGAACGTTTCACGTGACTGTGTGTAATATCTTACAGAATTTTTAACTCATATGCCTTGATCTTGAAACAATACTTTTGGCCTGGGTGGTATAGATTAGAACTATTTTTTTTTTTTACTTGTTAAATCTAGTATTTACACCTAATTTAGTTAGGTTGTCCTAGTGAATTTTACACAATCGTGCATGGAGATATTCTACGTTATTGTTTATCATTTTCTCCAAAAAAATTCCAAATAGCGCTTTATTTTTAACTGTTTGAAGTTTAGGCACAAACTTAACATTTAACTTTAAACTTCTATAAATTTAAAACCACAAAGAAAATATTCGCTAAACGTGATAAAAATAAAGAAAAAATATATAAATCAGATTTTATCAAGCAAAGCAGCCGGATAAATTTTTGTTTCACATGAAAGGGGATGTAACGTAAAACAAAGTGTTAAGGCTATCGCTTTTATAGAAGCAGTTATTTTTCATGCTAATTTATTTTTTGATAGCTGTATACTATATTAGGGATAGAATATTGACATTATCAATTAGTTAAAGTGTCTGATAAAGGAATTAAGAAACTATCGGGAAGTGTAGGGGAGAGGGTAGATTAGGTTTCATGTCAACATAACCAAATAAGAAAGTCGACGTTGCAAATCCACAAGCATCCAAATAATGTTTTTTTTTTTTTTTTTTTTTTTTTTTTCACAAGGGAAAAAAAGTGAATTCCAATATAAAACAAAGTACCTCGGCTATCGCTTTTAGAGAGACTGTTATTTTTAATGATAATTTGTTTACTGTATTAAGGACAGAACATTGACTTTAAAAGTGTCTGATAAAGGAATTACAAAAATTCTCGGGAAGTAGGGGAGAGGGTAGACGTCGACATGGCAAAGTAAGAAAGTCGACATGGGAAGTCCACATGGCCACATTAAAAATAAAGTATACAGACTGTCGTAAAACTCAAAGGATAACTGATAAGTATAATAACCTTTCTATATTTAATCTTTTTCACCTATAGAATTGGATATTTAGTATTCATGACGATAGAAATTCGATTCTGATGCTTTTAACATCTGCAGGATTATTCAAAAAACTGTTCAGCATTTTGAATGGAGGTCAGGAATACAAAATTAAGCAATAATAACGTAGGAACATGCTTTCGCAGTCTAGTCATTCAGTCAAAAATACAGCCTGTTTCACTGGGTTTGCCGAAGTCCTGTTTCCATTAAGGCTGTTCTTAAATGCTCAACAAGCGCAAAATGTTTTGACACATATACAAATTCATTTTTTAACGGAAAGATATAAAATTGGAAATCCTGACCATGGAAGCGATTTTGAATGGAACTGTGCTTTTCATTTTCTGAACAATAAATTACCTATTGAGTTATAAACGATTTTTATCACGTGACAAACACGTTTTCCACACATTTTTGGACGATTATTCTTCTTTCGCGCGGAAATTCGGTTCAAAACGCCCACTTTGACACTATTTTCTGAAAGATCAATTGCGTTTGCAAAAAAAAAAAAAAAAGAAAAAAGAAAAAAAAAGAAAAAAAAAAGAAAAAGAAAAGAAAAAAAAACCTCGATTACATAGTTTCTGAACAACAACACCAGCTAGTTTCAAGCATTTCCGAACAAAAATAAATTAAAACTTATGTGACAAAGTTGCCCTTTTCGATTTGAGAACAGCCTTAATAATTTTGAAAAGGGTGAAATAATTGCAATAATTTGAAGAGATTTTGCTTTGTTTTAAATGTGATAGCTTCACGAAAAGGGCTCGAAAAGCACAGAATTTAAATTAGTGATACCGTATGCACTGACAACAAAATTGCAAAATGTAGAAAGTCGAGTTCACGTTATTTAGGTGCAAGTAGTGGAAATTCTGAACACTTGATTGTATCACATACTCTTCAAATTTGTGTTTCAATAGCTTAACTTTTCTGAAAGTTGCTAACAGAAGCCCGATTACGGTTTAGTCCTACAAGGGCTCAGGTTACTCGATTTTACCCGAACCCGATCTGACCAGCGATTCAAATCGGGGTTGACGCTATTTTTTTCGCTGCGGATCGGGTTCGGCTCGAGTTGACTTTGTTTTGGGTTCGAGTCAGTATCGGGTTGCATTTTAACATTTTCATGTTGGATTCGGGTTAACCCGATTTTTCACATGAAAGTCCTACATATTTTTCAAATGAAAAAAAAAAACTATATATTGGAATATTAATGAGTGTATATACGTTCATTTTTAAACAGAAAAGATAAAATTTATATTACAGACATAATTTATAGACAACTTTTCCATAATTGATTTAAAATATGGATTAATTTTCTTTCACTTCAGGTAGGGTTATACACGGCCATCGCCTGACTCTATTATATTGAAGCACCCTGTATTTTTGACTTAATAAGTGGATTACAATCCCGTGTTCCTATGTTATTATTGCTTGGTTTTATGCCCCTGACCCGTCCTAATAAATATTAAAAAATTATTATGAATCACAACGTATAGTTATGCTACTTCGTTTATGAATTTCCTCAACATTAAATAAATATTTAAAATAATTACCAATTATAAATCTCTAGATATGTTTTTCTGTACTAATGTTATTTGATCAGTGGTACATATAAATGAGATTTTAATAGTTTCCTGTAAAGATCTTTAAAAGTTTATTTAAAAAAAATAATATACAGAGGGTCCCAAAAACATTGACCTCGGCTTTTATTTCTTAAATTTTGATCATAGACTTATATTATGAATTACAAAGTTACGTAAAAAAGGATACAGAATTTTATAAAATCGATTAAAATTTCCAAGGGATTAAATTTGAAAAAATACAAAATTTAAGTTTTTATACGGCCCCTGTACAAAAAAATTCCCCAGTGAGTGAAATGTGCCCCATACGGTCATGTACAAAATTTCAGTATTTTATCATAAAAAGTCGCAGAGATATGAAAATACATAACTGCTGACTTAAATCACTTTCCGATGTCTGGATATGAGTTCGCAAAGTGAAAAAAGTTTCAGGAGTTGTACACAAATTACGACAGAACACAATGATTGACATTGAATTGAAAACTTTTACATTTTAAATTATGATTCACCACTCATCAACTTCGTATGAACATATCTACGACTTTTTATGATAAAATGCTGAAATTTTGTACATGGCTTTATTAGTGTATGGGGCACATTTTACTCATTGGGAAATTTTTTGTACGGGGGCCGTATAAAAACTTAAATTTTATATTTATTCAGATTTAATCCCCTTAAAATTTTAATCGATTTTTAAAAAATGCTATTCCTTTTTTTACGAAACTTTGTAATTTTTAGTATATGCCTATGATCAATATTTAAGGAATAAAAGCCGAGGTCAATGATTTTTGAGACACTTTCTATATGTTAAAGAGGACTTAGATGTAATAAAAACTTTCCATATAAAGCTAATTTAGTTCGCTTCAAGAACTTTACCGTTTCACCCAATTAATAACTGCTGTTATTGCATCAAGGAAAGAACAGAGGAAATGTAATAACAAAATTTATCTTGTGACAACCTAAGAAAGATTTGGCTAAAAACCGTAGCCAAACAACAATGTTCTTCAAATGAGAAATGAAATTTACAAAATAAATATTCAACAACTTATTTTTGAGATGAAGAACAAATTACTAGCACAAATAAAAGTAAAAAGAAAGTTGAAAAGTAAAATTTAGAAATTGTAGAAAATTTTCTAAAAAGAGTACATTTAAATATACAATAACTGCTAGATAAATTTAAATAACGGAATTAAACAAAAGCCAGGAACTTCTTAAAAGCCATTATTTAAAGTTTTTTATTATTTAAAAAAGTAAATTATGAAACTAATAACTTAAAAAAATGAATTTTTTTACCTAACAATAATAAAGAATCACATTTGAAATTATACCAATATTAGAGTAAAAATAATAAAATACACCGTTACGGAATGCATTTTTTTAATAAGACTTTTACTACACGTGCACCAGACACATCGATATGATAACATGTACAAGTGTTATTGCGTTAGATATACAAAAATAGAAAGCCTGCAATTTTTTTATATTAGATATTTCGAAATTCTTAACGCACCTGAAGAAAATGTGCTATAGCTGCATAAATATATAACACGATCATTAAAATAGAAAAGATATGGACACAAATCAGAAGTCGTGATAAAAATGGAAATCAGCTGTTGCACAAGTTGTTGTGCGGGAACTTAGCGAGAGAGATATATTTGGGAAAACCGATTACTACACAATAGAAATCTGCACTGTCGCTGCCGGCTAAGCTGTCTTGCCGATGACAAGTACTTTTCGAACGGCATGCTTCAGCTCGACATCATAAATGGGAATATAGATGCATGCCTATTTTTCATAATTTTAAAGCAAATAGAATTTTTGTAATTAGATGACAGTAAGTTACATATAGGGCATTCTCACAATCTTTTGACTTTCGGGAATAAAAGTCTGGTGAAATTAAACTTGCTAAAATAACATTTTAATCTGATAGACGAATGCCTTAATGATTCAAAATAAAGAAAAAATGGTTAGCAGCGAAATTTTTTTTATTTAACTGAGGTTTAAGTTAAACTTACGAGTTTAATTTTCCTTACCCTTTTACCACTATAACTTTCTATTTTCTTCTAAATTTTTACTTATAATGAATTTGCATAGTACCCACAGGAAATTCAAATAAGAATTAATAACGATGTAGTATTTTTAGTACAAGATTTTGGTATAACATTGTCTTAAAGCGGTGTTAAAGAAGAGACGGAAGGGAAAAAAAGGCGCTGGTATAGGAAAAAAGGGACGGTAATGGAAAAAAAGGGATGGTAAGGATGGGATGGTAAGGAAAATTACCACTATTTTTAGGCAAATCATGTTAAGACTAAGTGATAGCCACAATGTTCATTGATTTTTAGAAACAGTTCATTGGATCACACTGTTCACATTGAATTAAATAAAAAAAAATTAATTTACCTCGAAAAGTGCAGGAATAAACCTTGAGGACGGTAAGACTACTAATAAAGCCACGATGCTTGAAATTGATATTTAAATGCTGATTTAAATTCTGCAGTAAATTTCCTGTCAAAGAATTTTAGACATTCTTTCTCTAGCATACTTCTGCATGCGAAAAAACTTGAAAAAGATTCTGTGGCTGCATCTGAAGTGATTTTATGTATAAGTTTAGCAAGACGGACGGTAAGGAATCTAAAATCAAGGGACAGAGTTCAAAAAATAATATCAACCGTAAAAATGTGTCCAGTTTTAATCTTTTGCTACAAATTTATATAAAACAATTGTCCCAGTTTCAGAAAAAAATTACATCGAATTACTTTTATTGAAACAATTTTATACAGACAGCTCCAAATTTAAAAATCAGCATCAGGGACACGAGACGGTATAGGAGTTTTCCTGGTATTTGGACCCCCAACATCGTCCAAAACTTATTTATCTCGTTAATATTGTTATGCAATCATGCAATGGGAGGTTCACCAGTATATATATAAAAAACACACACACAAGAATATGTGCTAAAATAAAAATTATTATTCCGGGACATAAAAGTCAAAATATTGTGAGAATGCCCCATATCAGAAAATTTAAAGTATCATTGCATTACATTCACTCATAATCACGAAGTTTGAATGGAATGGTAGAGAAACATTCAGTTGATTTCCAGTACATTTCCAAATTTTTACGGAATTGTTTCCTTTGATGAAATGTTTTCGTGTAGAAATTAACTAATATGGATTTTAAAAAAAACTTGATAGATTACAGTGCTAAAAATCTATTTAATATGTTGTTTTCGCTAAGGCTTTGCGATTTTTTATATATTTACGCTCTAAAAAGTATTTTAACATTCTGCCAGTACATTTTCCGTATATTTAAGGATTTGCTTCTTTTGCAGTGTAATGACATAAATAAGCACCACAGCTTTAAAGAAAATTAACCCTTTGGACTCCGGCGTCTCTTACACAAATTTTATTCGGTCGGCACCACTTTTTTAAAATAAGTTTCCCTCAAGTTACACAATTTCAAAAATGCTCTGATAGAATAAGGCAAATTTTATTTTCTTTTATTACTGCTGCCAAAACAAATTTTTCAAAGAAAGATGATGTCTCCGCAGCAAAGACAACGGGGTGCAAAGGGTTAAAATTTAGCATTATGCGTCAAAGATGTTATCGAATCCATACTTTTTGGCATATTCACGAAATCACTTTCAACGAAAAAAAAAAAAAGTCAGTAAAAATACGGAAATTGCCCTGGCTATAAACTTTTTTTTAATTTTTTTTTCAGTAATTCATTCTATAGTATTATTAAATTTGTGAAAGAATTCCCTACTCGTCTCTCTGCTGTAGGTGATTGGCGTTAATGGTATTTTTTAGCAAATGGAACGACGTCGCTCTCTGGAATAGACGCAGGGTTCTTTAAATATCCTTAATAAATTCTATAAATTTTACTTAGAGTCTATCTATCAGTAGGTTCGCCATTTTTGGGATTCGGTACCGGGAACTTTGGCTCAAAAATTTTGCGTCAAAATTTCATTTTTTTTCAAAGGGTTCTTGATCTTTTTCTTCGCTTAAAATTTTATTGTGCAAGTAGGGATTTGATTCAAGATTAATCATTAAAACCATTTATAAATCAAGCTATAACAGCAAAAGTGGATGTAATAAATATTACAACAAAAAATCTTTTGAATAATGCTGTTTTCAGATAAATGCTAATTTAAATAGCCGTAAACGTAAGCAGCTAAAAAAATAGCGAAGTAACACTCACACATACAAATGACAACCGGATAGATTACTGCTAAAACTGTATTCAAAGACCTGTATCGAAGGCCTTATTAAAAAACACCAATAGACTAAAATTTTACCTTACGGAATTTAATATAAGCTATCTCAGTAATTTCAATAAACAGCTAGTTGATTATATTAAATTGATCCGAGAAACTATTAGAAATAATAATTAAAAAAACATTTTTGAATATTTGTACAGTCGTGGAAAAAAAAAAAAAAAAAAAAAAAAGTAAACACCCCCTACTAACTCCTCAACAAATTATCGTAGAAGAAAGTTACTGATACCGAACGATTGGGAATAAAATCTACTTTTAAATGATGTATATAAAATTTGCTTAGGGGGCCATCTACTTATTAAAACGAACCATAACTTTATTTTTTTTCAATGGCAGTACACAATTCTGACAGCATAAAGGAACTACACCCTTCAATTATCCTAAAAACAAATTTTTATGCAATTCGTACCATAAGTTTCCAAGAAATTAATTATTTTAAAACGAGCTTATTTTAAGGACTGTATCCAAATTCAAGTTCTGTACCCGATTGTTAACCGAGAGAGGATCTTGATCAAGGCACCTGAAGCACCACTCAAGGAGTCAATGAAGCCTGTTATTAGGACAGCAGAATAAATTTCAAAATATCTACTCACTTCTATCATACACGATTAAATCATCATTTTGCCGTTTTTTAAGCATAATTTGAAAACTACTTGGAAGGAAAATGTGAAATTTTCGATTTCCATAAAGCAGGACTTAATAAATCTAAATCCATCAAAAACTAGCTGGATGTGCCAATCCCAAAACTTTCTTCTATCTTATACATCTTAATATTTCAAAACCTAGTTACACATGTTAATACTTCAATATTATTAGTTCAATACTATACCAACTTTGATTTTCATTTTAAATTTCTGCTCAAGTCAATTAAACGGACTAAAAACGAGTAAATCTATATCATGATATTTGTTAAAATTATTAATTTTTCCTTATTCTGTCGTTATCAGCTGTTTGCGAATAGCCGGCATAGCAGGAAGCGAGTTCCCGCCGCTGCATGAGCCGCCGATGCACAATAGAACTACGAAAAATCAAGAAAAGTATACAAAAATCGGTAGCACGGAGCGCCTTTACCGCGCAATATTTCCAAATTCAAGGAGAACCTGTTGGCCAAAGCCAAAAACAAGCACAAACATTTTGGTTCAATTGTATGCATAATTTTATACGCTGTTCGATGGTACAATAATTAAAATGGCACAGAGATCGGAATTATAGCGCCCCCTTCTTTCGGAATTTTTTCAAGTTCAGGGAGGACTTGTTTGCCATAGCCAGAAACATGCACAAAAAATTTGGTTCAATTATATGGATAACTTCATACACTTTTCGATGGTACAATAATGAAAATGGTACAGACATCGCAATTATAGTGCCCCCTTCCGGCAGAATTTTTCCAAATTCAGGGAGAACCTTCGTGACATGACCAAAAATAAACACATAAAATTTGGTTCAATTCTATGCATAACTTCATACACTTTTCGGCGGTACAATATTCAAAATGGCACAAAAATTGTACAAAAATCGCTATTACAGCGCCCTCTACGAGCGATTTTTTTTACAAATTAAGGGAGGACCTCCTTGCCATAGCCAAGAACTTAAATTTTTTTTTTTGGTTCAATTCTATGCATAACTTCATACACTTTTCGATGGTGCAATATTCAAAATCGCGCAAAAATCGCTATTACAGCGCCCCCTAACGGCGAATTTTTTGCAAATTTATGGAGGACCTGCTTGCCATATCCAAAAACTTAAAATAAAAATTTGGTTTAATTCTATGCATAACTTCATACACTTTTAGACGGTACAATATTCAAAATCGCACAAAACTCGCTATTGCAGCGCCCCCTACCGGCGAATTTTTTCCAAATTCAGGGAGGACCTGCTTGCCATAGCCAAAAACTTAAAATAAAAATTTGTTTTAATTCTATGCATAACTTCATACACTTTTGGACGGTACAATATTCAAAATCGCACAAAAATCGCTATTACAGCGCCCCCTACCGGCGAATATTTTCCAAATTCAGGGAGGACTTGCTTGCCATAGCCAAAAACTTAAAATAAAAATTTGGTTCAGTTCTATGCATAACTCCATACACTTTTGGATGGTACAATATTCAAAATCGCACAAAAATTGTTATATCAGCGCCCCCTACCGGCGAATTTTTTCCAAATTCCGGGAGGACCTGCTTGCCATAGCCAAAAACTTATAATAAAATTTTGGTTTAATTCTATACATAACTTCATACACTTTTTGATGGTACAATGGCGACAGACAGACGGACAGGCGGACACACAGACATTTTCTATAAACATGTTTTTTGGAATCTCTGACCCCTAAAACATGCAAATCCGTCGAAAACCGGAAGTCGAAAAAAATTTCGATTACAATACTTTCTTCTATTGAAGATAGAAGAAAGTAAAAAGTAAAAATGTAGGTTGCAATTCATAATTTTTTTCGAATATTAATTTCATAATTCATAATTAATATCATAAAATTATAAAATTGCAAATTCAGCTTATTTATTTTTGGGTATATTAGTATTATTGCTACAAAAGGAAAAAAAAAAAATAGCATATTAGGAGCATAATTTCAGGAGATATAAATAAAAATATGAAAATGTAATTTAACATTCGAAGCACTAAATTTTGAATGTTTATAATTCAACAACTTATCATTCAAATGACTTGAAATTTGGCGTCTAGGCATAGTTTGAACCGAAAATTTGAAATATCTCGTTAAAATTGGGTATTGCCATTGAAAAAAAAATGAAGTTTGGATTCGTTTTAATATGTAGATGCCCCTCTAAGAAAATTTTATATACATCATTTTAAAGTAGACTTTGTTTTCAATCGTTCGATACCAGTAACTTTCGTCTACGATAATTTGTTGAGGAGTTAGTAGGGGGTGTTTACTTTTTTTTTTCCCACGACTGTACATATTTAGAATTACTAGATGTTTTGAACATACGCGAATTCATTTTGTCCGTGAATTATTATTTATCGGTATCCATCAAACGGTATCAATCTTTTATTTCTTACATGCAATTTGGCCTTACTAAGCCAATTGGAACAAATTTACCACTTGAAAATAAGGAAAATTTTACAAAATTTGTATTTGGCAGGAGAAAATCAATAAGTCCAGAGAATGGAAAAATAAATTTCATGTAAAATCTCCAGTGTGAATTACGTTCAAAATTGATATACTAGTCGAAATTAACTCTTAAAAAGTGGTGTATAATATCTCTAAAATCTATAATAAGGACTTATCCAGCTCATCGGTTAAGGCTGTTGGTTGTCATCTCCCATTTCCCCTCGTTTTAAACCTGTGGGTGTAAAATGCATTCTTAAACTTAAAATATCCCCCCAAGAAATTAATATTTTAAACCTCTTCTTTTTGTCTTAAAGGATATACCTTTTTTCTTATTTGTCAAAATATTTCTAAAATATATGCTTAATTTAGTAATTTATGGGTTAAAAGCTGGCAAGCTGTGAGTAAGATTTTAACACTTATAAAATTAAGTATTTATTTTAGAAATAGTTTAACAACTAAGAAAAAAAGGACATTCTTTAAGATGAGTACACAGAAAAAAAGAAGTTAAAATATTAATTTCCCGAGGAGATATTTTAAATATACGAATGCATACCACGCCATTAGGTTTAACATTATTGGGGAAATTGGGTAGTTGACTGACAAACAACCTTAAGGGTCTAAAATCTAAATTTTACTAATGCAGGTGTCAATACTGTGGTCCCGGGTTCCATTCCTGGCTCTGGCTAATTTTTCACTCCAGTTGGGTTTATTGTATTTATTGTATGTATGTCTGTATAATATTTATATATACCTTTAACTGTTGAATGCAGGCGTTATTTATGTGTGTATGTGTGTTTTAATATATATTGTAGTATGAGTGTTTTATTATAATTATCGTAGATCGATGTAATAGTAAAATCTATTCATCGTTGTCCTGTCATCCAAGGCTGTCGTATAGATGGCTAGAGACTTCCCCAACATGGTTTATTAGTGAGAAATTGCAGACTCGGGCATCGGTCGGAGTAGATCAGTGGTTAGAGCAGCAGTCTTGTATACTATGTTCCCGGGTTCGATTCCTGGCTCTGGAAAATTTTTCACTCCAGTTGGTTTATTGTATTTATTGTATGTATGTCTGTATAATATTTATATATACCTTTAACCTTAAGGAAGGGTGTTCTCAAATCCAAAAGGCAACTTTCTGACATAAGTTTTAATTTACTTTTGTTCGAAAATGCATGAAACTAGCTGGTGTTGTTGTTCAGAAACTATGTCATTGAGCTGTTTTTTCCATTTTTTTGCAAACGCAATAGATCTTTCAGAAAATAGAGTCAAAGTGGACGTTTTGAACCGAATTTCCGCGCGAAGGGAGAAAGAGCACTCAAGAGCGGGCGACAAACGGGTTTGTCACGTGATCGAATTCGCTTATAACTCAATAGGTAATCGATTGATCAAAAAAAGGAAAAACCAGTTCAATTCCAAATCGCTTCCATGACCAGGCTTTCCAATTTTATACCTTTCCGTTAAAAAATGAATTTGTAAATATGTCAAAACATTTTGCGCTTGTTGAGCAGAGCAGTTAAGAACAGCCTTAACGTGGAGCTGGGGGTACGCGCAAAATGACGAACTCGGATCCGAATTTTGCAGGTTCGATATTACGGAGGAGTGGTTATATAATGTTTCCGGGGGTTTGTTTATACGAAAACAAAAATTCGTTCTGTTCAAATCTGATCACCTTTCCTTTCGGAACATGCTCCGGTGATGGTATTACGGTCAAAAGTTGCAGGTGCCAATAAAATCTTTTGCCTCTTCTCCTAATCGTCTCCTACAAGACCCAGGGAATCAGTTTAATAGATTCTGAAAAAATTCAACGATTATTGCGATCACAAAAGAAATCAGTCCTATAAGCTCTTTGTGAAACAGTCTGCAGAAATGGTAAAATTTAGTAAATGCGTAATGTTAAGCAAGTATTCTTGTTGATTTTATTAATTAATTAAATAATAATTATTATTTTTTTAATTTGCTGTATAAATGTAAAATGGTTTATCTTAAAAGGGTAAAACATAACTAAAAAATAAACGATTTTGATCCAAAATCTATACAAACATATTTTTCTACATAATTAAACCAAGCATGAAACCTTTTGTACATTTTAAAAATAGAAAACTTACACATTTTACGCTGATAATATAGGGCAATTGACTAAAGGAGAGGGAGAAAGCCATAGCAGAAACTGTGCAACACGGATTATTTTTTTGCACAGATTATTTTAGACCTTGCAGATTAATCTTCCAGCTTAAAAATAAATACTGGGCTTAAAAAATTCACTTTGTTTTAAAAGTTATTGTGTTTCTTATTACATTTTCTTTCTAAAATGCAATCTTTGCTTAGTTTATGGGTTACTATAAGTATTTATGATAGTAGCTTGGTTCAGCATTGTTGGTTCGCAGATAAATTTTGGTTTGCTGCAGATGGACACCGAAAATTCTGCTGCTGGGAGAAAGAGGAGGGGGAGGGGTATCCTATACTATTTAATCTTAAAATTACTTCCGAAGGGGGGGGGGGGGCATTATTAGACTGTATGTGTCTTTTAATCTTTATATATTAAAAAAAAAATAAGGGGTTGTTTCTATTGAAACAACTTGAAATGATAAAACTTAACCTTATTTTGTCACGAGAAACAAATACAGACCCTCAAATTAACAGATATAAATTCCCACAAGCTAATTCAGTAAGCGGTCTCTAAATTGAAGTCTGTTACACTGCAAGGACATTACAAATATTATTAATGCTGCTGAATGGGAAACATTATTAGAAATAGAAACACGTCAATAAATCATTTTATTACAGAGCGAACGAATGTATCAGGTTGTAACGAAAGTTTCCCGCCACAGCTAATACGGTCTGTGAAAACAGTTCCCATTGACGTGCTTGCTTATATTTTGTCAAAAGATTTTTGGCATTTGAAAGAAAGAGACTTTCTTTATAACACTGTGTTGTGAAATTTGTAAAAAAAAATATCGTTATCATTAAATACAAGGTGTCTGAAATGGAACTATCACGCTACCAGATTAGAACCATCATTTACTTCCAGCTCTGTTGCAAGAAGTCAGCTTACAGAATGTCACCGAATAAAGTGTACACTGTACAGCTTGAGGTACTAGTATCGTATCACATGACACTGTGAAAGTTTGGCGGAATGGTGGTTATATATAAAATTACAGTTAATTATATATATTATAATTAGTACTATGTAATGGTGATTTAGCGGAAAACTTTCGTTACAACCTAATATCATTTTGATTTTGATGTATGTCTGAGTTAAAGGTATAAGGATTTATAAAACATTGAAATAAAACTGGTACCTCTATTTACTGGTACCTCTACTTTAAAAAAGAATCACAGATATATTTTGTCCATTCTTTTCATATTTTATCGGGTTTTTTCTTTTTTTTTTTAATCGTTTGAGCAAAGGGGAGTACCATTTTGATTTTGATATACGATTATGTTAGGGTGTGATTTATAAAACATTAAAATGAAACTGGCACCCTAATTCGTCCATACTTAAAAGAAGACCTCTTTCGTTTGCAATATGAATAAAATTTATTACATTATATTTTTATTAATTTATTTTATAATTTTTTACATATTTGTAAAAAAATATTTTTTTGCGTTACCATTAAATAAATTATATTTCTGTAATATCAATAACAAAATTATTTTACAGTAGGATGAGAATTTATATTATTTTTATACATACTGTATATTATTTAAACACTAGAACGCATGCAAATTAACTTTCTCGAACTGCATCAGAAATATTTTACAGTACAATTTTTATTCAAAACTAATTAACTTACTTATTTAACTTATTTCTATGTGGCTTATACTTAACTTATTTTATGGAAAAATTTCTGGTTCGAGTCAACATTTAATAATTTGGTCGGAGTCGAATCAACTCCTGCTGGGTGTTCTAGTGTTAACTAATTTTTAACTGATTATTTTTAGTTAATAATTGTTCTATGGTATTAATTTTATATAAAACTATAATTTACACTAGACTAGGAATATTTTATATTATGCCAAATTTGGGTAATGCAAATGAAAAAATTTAAAGTTGAATATGGAAAAGGCAAAACAAACCTATTACGGACCGCACCTTCTTATACTTAACACAAATGAAATAAAATTTTGTTTTATACATATTAATGACTATTTAACCCATTTATGCCTAGCGTCCCATTTTTGGGGCGCTACGAATAATAATTTTAAAAAAAAATGCATAATTTTCTTCTTTTTTTATAACATGAAAAATGTATAAAATGATTATTTATAAATTTCTTTATCTGTTACCGAGAGATGACAGCATAAGATGGATACTTATTTGCTTAAAATGAAGGATTTTTTCGGAGTCTATAGATTTTTCATTTTTCAAGATGGCGTAATGTAAAAAGTAAGTTTATTTGTGTCTTTTCCACCAAGGAACCAAATAAATAAGTCATAATCTTAGCTTGTAGACTTCTTTGAAATAAGTAATTTTTTAAATTGTGGAATTACACGTTCAAGCTTACTTTTTATGCATTTTTGTAAAGTACAAAATATAGGTCGCTAGGCACAAATGGGTACATATTTTTATTAGCCATTTATGGGACAGTTATTTATGTAAAGTACTTTTAATAACCATAATCAAGGTGATTATGAAACATATTGTTTTTAACCCTCAAATATGATTATTCTTAGTTTATTATTAATAATATTTGTAATGTTATTAGTCTCCACAAAGAAAGCAGTATATATTTTTAGTAATTCATAGAAATACTAATTATAGTATATAATGTACAATTTAAAAGCTTATTTTATATAAATTTAGACAAAACATATAATTATGCATATTATATTATTACAAATATTACACATATTCCCATTTTCAGTAAGTTTACATTTTATCAAATAAATACAAAAATATTTTAGCGTAATTTTTTAAATTATTTTTCCAGTTTATTTTGCAACATTTTAAACTTATTTTACCAACAAGTTTGAGACAAACAAAAATTCAGGCACGAGTGGGTTAAGAGAAAAAAGAAAGCGATGTTACAATTTTGTTTTTATATGTTGCGAAAAATAGGAATCAACTACATTTTTGTCATAGGAAAATCTTTGAAGCATTTACTATGTAGCGGTATGCATTATGTTTGCTACCCATAGTATAGTTTGACTGGTAAAACATCGGTATCTTGAATTGCTGATTTTTTTTTTTTCATTCTTTATATTGCATCTATGAACACAATCCGGAATTTATCATTAAAAATTTTGAAAACATTTCAGTACTATTTCATTCATATTTCTATTTTTTTTTTTTTTTTTTTTTTTGCAATTCGAATCAATTAAAAAAAAAGTCATATATACAATATGCGATAATAAATTTGTTGAAAAAATACTCTCAATAAAATAAAAAAATCACAAACAAAATGTTGCGAAAACGCAACATCAGACTTTAAGAGGCTACTTCAGTCAACTGAAAGGACCCGCTCATTAATGTTAATCCTATGGAAGAAATTTTTAAAAATATCTCGTTTGCATTTCAGCATTTTTAAACAATTCTTTTTGAATTGGCTAGCTGAGATCGATCTGCACAAAGGTCGTTTTTTTACCTTTTTCTATTTCGTTTACAGATATTCTTAATTAGGACACTTTCATTTTCGGAACCGGTTTCGAAAGTAAAAGCATCTTGTTGAAAAACAATCTGCAAACAAAATCCAAGAAGTAAAAAAGGGCAGATGTAGAGATCAATCTCAGCTATTCAATGCAAAAAGAATCATTTAAAAATATCAAAATGCAAACGAGATATCTTTAAAAAAAATCTTCCATAGGATTAGCATTAGCTAGCGAGTCTTTCCAGGTGACTGAAATAGCCCCTTAATGGGTTAAGCTTATTTTGTTCATATAAAGTAGAGGAGATATTTTCCCGTTTTCCATATTACACTCAAACTTGAATGTCTCGAAGTACGGAGGGTAAATAAAATGCTTTCAAATTATGGAAAATTTGATTTACGTTAAATATTGCTTTTTTCAACAGGGATGGGGAAACCTCTTCGAGATATAAATATACACAGGGTGTCCACGTATAACCTGACCGACCTTTATTTTCGCAACCGCTGGTCCTAGATGCATACTTTCAATTACAAAAATGGTTTAAATAAGGTAAAGAATTATTTTTAAAGCGATTTGGGTAAAAAAACCATTTCTTAAAAAATTACGAAATTAAAATTTTTATACTATCCCCCGGTCCTATAAGTTATATTTAGTAAAATTTTTCTGTTGCACTGACAAGTAAGGCAAAAAAAAAAAAAAAAAAAAAATCCCGTTATTTTACGATTAAAATTGACCGAGTAATAGCTGTTTAAAGTTGGAGCATATTTTTTGCTGCAAAATAAAGGTCATTCACAAATGTAGTAGAAATATAAATAATCGTCAGATATAACCAAAAAATAGTTGAGAGCAAAATTAACATTGCAATCTAATATAAATGTGAAATCTATAATCATTCTGACATATTACTAGAAAATATACAATTTGTACTGAACATATAAGAGGATAAAAATAACAGAATTTTTGTTAAATAAAACGATGAAAAACAACAGCCTCAATCTTTACAAAATGATACATATTTTAAAATGCTGTTAGATTACACTGTCTTTCCAATTTTGGATTGTGCCATGCTGTTTAGCTTTTGAAAATTGATTCACCTGTATTTTTTAGCGCTGAATTCGAAAATGACCTTCATTTTAAACCATCACGTCAAGATTTTTCTCAAATCGCAAATTTCAAAGTTAAAAAGCTCAAAGTTAAAATTGATACCCCCTCCCCTCCCAACCTCATCGGACCTCTGAGCTGTTCAGCTGTAAGAAACCCAGTATAAGCCAAAAAAAAAAAAAAAAATGAATAAATTATTGAATTAAATAAAATTAAACTGAATAATAAAGTCTTACATCTATTTTATAGTATCAGATTTTTCGCTATTTTTTAACCTTGAAATATACGATTTCCGAAAAATCTTGACATGATGGTTAAAAGTGAAGGTAATTTTTTTATTCAGCGTTAAAAAATACATAAAACGTAATTATAAAAGTTAAAAAACACAACCATCGCAGGTTTATGTTATCTAATCTAAAACTCTTTCTTAAACTTGTTGACGGTAATCTATCCGAATTTTTTTGTGTTATCCTCTAATATAAGTATGTATAAGATGATAAGCGTCGAAAATCATAAGGATATTACATTGTCATCGAATTTAAGTCAGTATGTAAAATTTAACTTCGATCGGACATTTGAAAGTGAGTTAAATTTCGAGTACAAATTTTAAAGTGGAAAGACGATCATTGCAAGCTAAATAAAACCTAATGAAAATAACAGATATTTGTTAAAAGAAATCATAGCCTCAAATCCTTACAAAATAAAACATATGTTAAAATACAATTATTTTAACTAATCTGAAACTTAACTGAATCGTAATAGTTGTACGATTTCTTTCAAGCGCAGATACCTTGAAATAATTTTAAGTACTTTATATACGACCCCTGAAAGCATGGCCGAAATCATCTGTTTTGAGACGAAAAAAAGTGGTATAAGTTGGTGGGATAAGTGGTTCAAAGTTGCATAACTTGGTCAATTTTAATGTGAGATGAATGGGACTTTATGATGATGAATGAGACAGGCAGTCTTACTTGTTAGTGTCACACTAAATTTTTATTAAATATCACTTATAGGACCGGGGGATCGTATAAAAATTTAAAGTTCGTAATTTTTTAATAAATGTTTTTCTTAACCCAAAGAGCTTTAAAAATAATTCTTTACTTTATTTAAACCATTTTTGTAATTGGATGTATGCATCTAGGGCCAACGGTTGCGAAAATAAAGGTCGGCCAGGTTATACGTTGACACCCTGTGTATAAAATAGTTATAACGAATTATTACTTTTGCATCTCTTTGCGAAAATTTGCTAATTTGAGTAATATGGAATATTCCCTTCCCCTTTGTTTTTCTTTTTGGCCGTCTGAATTGTCTGAACATAAATAGGCCCCGTGCGGTCTCACTCCGTTTTTCTACGAAATTTCGTCATAGCAGAAGAACAATCTACCGAGATAAGGGAACGTTAACTTTCAGTAATCAGCTGTTTGATAGCTGTTGCTGCTAATAACAGAACTTTAAAGGATGCTTTGTAGTAGCATCTAGAACATAAATATTAGTAGCATATCGAGCAACCGGAGCAAAAACCGTACAGAGTAACTGATTAGCCTTTCAAGATAAGAAATAACAAGAGTGTCAAAAATCGTAATTTATGATAATCAATAACAATAATGCAGTTATTGGAAATTAAATTGTCTTTTTAGGGGGATATATATATATATTAGTTTTAAAGTAACCGGAGGAAAACTGGAAAAAAAAAAAACCCACATGGCTGTTTAAATCATTGTAATAAACCATATGGCTAGTCGAAATAAATCATATTGTGGGCGAAATAAATCATATGGCCCATTAAATAAATCCACATGACGAAATAAATTATGTAGCTAATTCGTAACAGATTATTATTACATTCAAACTTGAATATCTCGAAGTGCACAGGATAAATAAAATACCTGCTAATTTTAGGAAATTCGATTTACATTAAAAATTGCTTTTTCCAGCAAGGTAGGATGAACTTCTTCCAGATATGAAAAAAAATGAGTTTTAGACGTTCCACTTGCAGAAAATTTACAATTTATATCATTAAAAACATGTCCGTCAGTAACGCTGACATCATAACGATAATGGCAACAATGTGGTCATAACTGTATGAAAGACACAACAATAGAGTTAATTATGCTACATACACATTCGATTCAAAATGTCGCATAATTAAAAATTTTACCATATTGAATAGAAAAAAAAATGTACTATAAATGTAAAATTTAAAAACGATAACTCAAATTACTCATTTTTAAAATTGCATGATTTTTTTAATCTGTTACCTCAAAAATAAACATTTGGTTTCTACAATAATGTGAAGTAACATTTGAACCATAATAAATAAATATGATAAATTAAAGAGAAAGTGGCAGCGTCAGAACAATTGGCAATTGATTGCCTAAGATCAGCGACAACCCATTCTTCACCTTCCTCTCCTAACTGAAAAAAATGTATTTTCTTTCGTAAAATGGAAAAATGCGGAACTAATTCCTTTAAAGATTTGTATCTAGATAGATTATGAGCAGTATTAGGTCATAGGCTACTTTTTTTCATTTAAACATGTAATTTTTAATAAATTTCAAAACTTTGTTATTTGAATACATTGGTGAAACTACCAGTTATTGACACCTAATCAGTAACTGACACTTCAGGAAAAAGCTAAATCAAATGAGCATTTTCTTGTAAAATTCAGCAAAGCAATGGTATCTAGTGGTAACTTATTTGTCTTAACTGTTATAACTTATTTTTCTGTCATTGTATTTTTAGAAAAGGGACGGTGTCAGTTACTGGAGATATCGACCATATTTATTGAAAAAAATTATTTCTTAGTAATAAAAGCATATTTAAAAAAAAATTTCAACAATAATTTTTTAATGTATCGCTACTATACTTTAAAAAACAAAGATAAGTATAAAATAGATTTAAAACTTTGTAATAGTGATTTGTACAATAAAGAATCCTTAAGATGTCAGTTACTGGGGTTTCACCCAAATTGATATCGTTCATAGTAAATGTATTTTGGTGTATTTGATGACCAATCTAAAATATATATATTAAAAGTAAAAAAAATATATTAGTGTCAATTAAAAGCGATTTTCAACTATATTCTGTACACCTTGTAGTACATAAGGTATCCATAATATTAATGTAATAGATTGAACTTTAAGAACATTTTATTAAGCTGCAGTCTAAAATATATATGGTAAAACTATAAAAACTATTAGTATCAATTAAAAACAATTTTCACCTATGTTCTATCCACCAGGTAGTCTAACCCAGGTATCCTAGATTGGATCCCTGATAACATTAATGTAATTGATTCCGCTTTAAGAACATTTTATTAAGCTGGAGTCTAAAATATATGGTAAAAGTATAAAAACTATTAGTGTCAATTTAAAACGATTTTCACCTATGTTCTGTCCACCAGGTAGTCTAACCCAGGTATCCTAAATTGGATCCCTGATAACATTAATGTAATTGATTCCGCCTTAAGAACATTTTATTAAGCTGGAGTCTAAAATATATATATATTAAAACTAAAAAAAACTATTAGTGTCAATTAAAAATGATTTTCACCTATGTTCTGTCCACCAGGTAGTATAACCCCAGGTATCCTAGACTGGATCCCTGGTAATATTAATGTAATATGGAATAGAGGTATCATCGTTTGGAATAAGTGTAGAAAATTTTATGGGAGTATTATGTTAGGGATTTACAACGCATAGGGATTGTATATTTTATAGTGTTAGGATAGCATAGTGGTATAAAGTGTTTGGGATTCATATACCATTAGAATACAGGTTAACATAACAAAGCACACGGATAACACAGTAAAGCGTAAGGTTAACAAGTTTTATAGAGATTCATATTGCGTAGAATAGGGTATCATATCATAGCATAGGAGTTAATATAGCATATAAAATAGGAATACCATTAACTTAAGTCGAATGATCTTTATCGTTCCTTATAGATATTAGAAATTTGAAATGTTGGACATCGGTTATAATTAAGCTATGAAAGGTATAGTACATATTCAAGAATTTTTCAAGATGTTAAAAAAAATCTTTACAAATTTTTTGAATATAAAGAAATTCATTTACGTAAATTAGTACCACATGACATGAAATTTTCCAAAAAAGAAAACCCAAATAAAATATTTAGTTAAAATTCGGTTACTATACGGATAAGGGAAAGATCAGCAGCATTTTAGGATTGAACTATGAATATTACAAATAATTTTGAAAACCAAGCAACATCTCTTATGCACAACGTACAGAAATATTTCATCTTTTACCCTGTCTCTATTTCATGCTGTGCAGCTTATTACAATGCATGGTATTGCATCATGAGATAATTTTGCTTCAGAAAAAATTCTATTGCCGTAATATGAAGCATTTTGAGATGAAAAGGAAGTAGATCAGACTGCAGCCTAAATGCAATCAAATTATATTACCCGCAGGACTAGAAGGAAGCCCCAGTTGCTCTAGAATTTTTTTTTTTTTCCACGGAAGTTTTTTTAAATGTGTGTAAAGTTTTTTGTGGGTTCCCCTCCTTCTCCCTTTTGATATAATAAGATCATTTCCATGTAGTCAGATTATCTATGGTATCACAATTTGTTTCTTACCTACATATATTTCTTATGTGTAAAACTCAGAACTGGTCGTTTGGTATATTTGCAGACTTTTATACATTGCAGTTCCATTATAAATTAATAATCAATTATATTCCATTATATTCCGTTTAAAATACTAAAATTCTAATCCTGTTAATAAAATGTCTAAAGAAGAAAATAACAACGTAATTTCTTTCAATGTAATTTCTTAAAACTCCAAACATGTTTTAAAAAGATACACATTTTATACGCAACAGTTTTATAGTTTTCTTCATAAAGTCATGTAAGTGTGTGATCGAGCCTAAACTTTTTACGTTTGAAGTTATCACACGTATTCTTCGATTCATGAAGATAGCTTTAAAAGCACTGACCTCGAAACTAGGTTATTTTTTAATCTTTTGTTGCCCACGCAGAGTCAAACTTCTATTTCCCAAATATCAGAGATTTATGCTATCATTATTTTACCTTATTTATCTTATTTTAAAATTTAAATAAAAGAAACTAAAGATGCTGATAAAACAAGTAATTTTCAACAAAAGAATAAAGCCGACTTCAAGAGGTATTGTTGCTTACCTTCGTGTTTTTGTTGCAACCCTATTATTCACATTCGAGCCTTGCGTGCACCAAGCCCGACCCGAACTCGAAAATTCTATTTCAAGTCAACCCGAAACTCTACCCGAAACCGCTAACACCAAGTTTATCTTTTATGTAGAAAAGTAAACATAAAAAAACTCATTTATATTCAGATATAAAGTTTTTCATCTTAAACAATATTCTGGACATGCTTTTGAAAAGACGGGCTACCAAACCCGACCCGCAAGAGAAAAAACTAAAACAATTAGTAAACCTGAGCTGAGACGAAAAAAGTTATTGCCGACCCTACCCGATGCAAACCACGAGTCCGGTCGGGTCGTGTTCAGGTAAAATCGGGTTACCCGATCTAATGCTGGACTCTAATTAATTTACATTCATTTTAAATCTCATTGTAATCAACATTGGTTATTTTGACACGTAAATCACGAAATATTAAAATTTTCGAGGTGTCCCGGTAAAAAGAAAAAATATGATACGACGACTATTTTAATACCATAAAGCAGCGCGATGTACCTTAACACTATATAAAAATTTCCTGATGATTGGTCGATTAAAAACTTATGAAAAAAGACACCGAAAAACACACTCTTTTTAAATTCTAATGATATTACAAAGGTATCATCTGAAGACGTTTCCAACAAGAAGAAAATAGGAAAATAAGATCATCCGTTCGAGAGTTTTTCGTTGGCAAACATAGAAAAAAAACAGAAGATAGAAACGAATTGTATAACATGCTTTGATGAAAGTCAGTTAATTAAAATAACATTTTTAAAGACCCATTGTTACAATGAATTTTGTTTGATATTTGATCGTTTTTAGAGGAATTTTCAAAGAAACATTAAGTTAAAATATGACTTATAACATAAAATAGTAGTCATTTTATTGTAGACATTTATCTCTGAATTTATTTATGTCTCACTATAATTTCCACATTTTTAAAGTGTTTTTTTAAACGTTTAAAATCCTTAAACATTTTCATGAGGATTTTATTTTATTTTTTAATTTAATTTTTTTTTCTATGATAGCATATTTGGGACGGTTGAACACATCATTGAAGAATTCAGGGAATGACTCGGGGAAGAGAGGACATCGAAATGTCCTCGTAGCATCAAATGTCTTCGTATTTACTGGAGCATCAAAATGCCTCCCTAAAATTTTCAAAATTTCTATTTATTAACCCCTAACTGCTGTTATGGTGCTTTCTCACAGACTTCTGCATTTTTCAATTTTCACAATTTAACTTGTAACTTTCAGTTTAACTCTATAATACTTAATACACTCATAACCATCAATTTCTGTCACAGTAGTTAAGTGTTAGTCAACCAATAGTTCTCCATCTAAAATTTATTACAAAAAATAACAAAATGTCATTATGCCGTACGAACGTCGAAATTACCATGCAAAGTCAAAATTCGGATTTTTCTATGTTCCTGGAAGATGCGCTATAATTAAGTTGCTTAGAAATTTAATTTCTTGAAAATTCTGGATGCCCCAACGATCTGAGCTACTTGACCATATTGTTTGTAAACTATTTCTATGCTGTTTTGAAGTTAATACTTATCGTTTTAGTATTACTGCATTTTGAAGCAATCACATTTATCCTTCGATTCATGAAGATAACTTTGAAAGTATTGACCTCGAAAATAGGCACTTTTTTTTTACCTTCTATTACCCACGCAAACTCACACTTCTATTGCCCAAATACCCGAGATATATTCGATTATTATTTTACTTTATTTTTCTTATGTTAGATAAAAGGAATTAAAAATGATGATGAAATAAAAATTACATTTTTAAAGCCCCATTGTTACCATGATTTTTAATTTGGATTTTGATCGTAACATAAAGTAAAAGTAATTTAATTTCATTGCACATCTAAATGTATTTGTCCTTCATTTTAAATTTCGACATAAGTGTTTTTCTTTAAACAATTAACATCCTAATACCTTTAACCTTATAAAACCTTTTCTCTTTTTTGCTGGTGTGTGTAGGGGCGGGGGGAGAGGTATAGCATATTGTGTATGCTTGAACCTAAAGAGCAACATTTGACATTTATCACAAAAATTATGACACTATTCCGTAGTAACTACGAATTCTATTAGCATGCAAAGCCAAAATTTGCATTTTCATATTTTTCTGGACAGAGCTATAATTAAATATTATTTTTTTAATTTTAATAATTTTAATATTTTTTTCTTTTATAATTAAATATAATTTTTTAAGACAGAGCTATAATTAACTTGCTCCGAAATTTATTTTCCTGAAAATTGCGTATTGCGTCATGGCTTAACACGGGAAATGCATTTTGGCGATCATTATAAATCACTCCTGCGAGACATTATAAATCTCTGTCTGCGAGAATAAAAGATGTGCTTGATGAAGTGGAGGGTATACAGTGGTGTACGATTCCTGTCTAATTCCGTATAATCTCCGTAGTTATAGCGTATACTAGAGATCTGCACGGGCCGGGTCCTGGCCCGAAACCCGAAGCACGGCCCGGCCCGCGGCCAGACTCGGGCCTATTTTCATTCACGGCACTCGGCCCGGGACTAACTCATTTTTTACGTACCGATCCGGGACTGGTTTCATTCTTCCTAGTCTTCACAGGCCAAAAGTTTCAGTCTCGGTTTTGACCTAGCCCGTATGAAAATTATTCATTGTCCCGGTGTGGCCTGGTTCGTTCAATGATTAGTAAAATTTAACCTGGCCCAAAAAGTTTTGCAAAAAATGTATACATTTTTAAATCACCATTATTTTATAATTAAAGGTTAAAATTTATTCTTTTTAAAGAGGCCCCACCAGTGGCCGAGAGGGTTCTGCTCTAGAAGCTGGTAGACGGGAGGTGCTTGGTTCGAACCCAGTCGCGCCCGTCGGCCTAATCTGTCGGAGTTTTCGTGGTTTTCTTCGAACCTTGGATTTCCAAGCGTTAATACGGGTTAGGTTCCCTTAGAAAGACCCCCACGAAGGGCGCTCCCCCCAGGGCCTATATCCCTAGTGATTCCGTCTCCCTAGTGATAGTGTATCCCTATATCCCTAGAAGATTTTACTGTGTAGCATTTTTCAGATTTTTAAGTCTCCAATATATGGAATATGGATTAACAATATTAATGATAACTGAAACATTTACGTACAAGAAATAGAAATTCATTATAAAAATAAATGTCGCAGCCTATGTACTTCTATAAAAATGAAGATTATAAATATGAAAACACAAAAGCTAAGGTAATTTTTGGCCAGAACTCCTCGTACGAGACAATTTTTTAACTTAAATCGAGAAATCAATGTTTTGTAGAAATTCACCCGGGCCGGGCAGGGCTCGAGCCGAGATTTTAACTTTTTTCCGGGACAGACCGGTTTTGGGCCGAACTTGTAACTTTTATAGCGGGCCGGGCCAATAATTTTTTTCAACGGGCCGAGCCGGGCTCGGGTCGAACTTTTTTTCTATGGGTCGGGCCGTTCCCGAGCCCGGAAATTTCGGCCCGTGCAGACCTCTAGCGTATACTATCTGGTCTCTGTCTATAGCGTACACCCTCTGATTTTTTTTACAACTACACCACTGCTGGTTGTCATGGGGATCAACACACGTTATATCCTTAACCATCTCTGCTGATAAAAAATGTTCTATGGACAATTTATGATTCATTAACTTTATGAGAACAAGCTCCACAGATTGGGTTTTGTTTTCAATCGCATTGTACTAACAATAATTGTTTGATCACACTTACAGGAAGATACAGAGGATAAATCAAATTCTAACCAATCAACAATACTGTAAGTGCTACAATTAACTTGCTCCGAAATTTATTTTCCTGAAAAATCCGGATATCTAACGATCTGTGCTATTTGGCCATATTGTTTTTAAACTATTTCGAAACTGTTTTTTTTTTTTTTTTTTTTTTTTTTAATTGCACTAAAAAAGTTTGAAAAATTCAGCTCGCATTTTCTCAGTACAGACTTAAGTCATAATGGTCGGCTGTGGCTTCAAACTTCCCATCTATTACCATAAATTTTATTTGCTATTTTAGAGTTTTTAGATAAGTTTCAAAGAAATCATTTTAAACAGCATGAAGTTAATATATATGAACTAATATCAGAAAAATAGTAGTTTAATTTAATAATAATAATAATAATTAATTAAATAAATAATTTAAAATTCATGTAAGCATTTTTTTTTATGAATTTTCAGAGACCATTTTTTAAACATGAAGCTTACATATGAATTTCCTTTCATAAATTAGTGTGATTTTAATTTGAAATTTAAGTACGTTTAGAAGAATTTTCAAAGAGTAATTTTTAAGGACACAGTCAAAATTTTAATAAGACATAAATAGCAATAATTTTAATTTTTAGGTAAATTGTCAGAAAAGCATTTTTTAAAGCATGAATTTAAAATATGGCATAAAGCAGATGTAATTTTAATTTAAATGCAGATAAAACTTTGAAAAACTGAGAAAAGGGAAATTTTTTCCCTTTCTTTTTGCATGAATGTATGTATTCGTGCATTTTTTTAAATATTAATATTTTTCCTCATCTTGAAAAGCCTGTCAAAACGAACGGAGCTTCTTAAACATATCATTTTAAAGCTGTTTCCATGCTATTTCCAAGTCGTAAGTTATTATTTTAATACGAACGCCTTTCGAAAGAATTTAATCAGAAAAAAAAAATGTATTAGAAAACTTTGAAAAAATTCAGCTCGTGTTTTCCCAATACAGACCTAAGATATAATGTCGGCTGTGGCTACAAACTTCCCAATCTGTTACCATAAATTTAATTTGGTATTTTAGAATTTTTAGATAAATTTCAAAGAAATCATTTTAAGCATGAAGTTAAAATATGAATTAATATTAGAAAAAAATAATTTTATTTAATAATAATAAATAACAAAATAATTTTAATGATTTTAATTTAATATTTGATTATTTTTTTGTGAATTATCAAAGAGTCATTGTTTAAACATGAAGCTAAAACATGAATATGTTTTACATAAATCGGCATGATTTTAATTTTCGTGATTGTATTCGTGCATCTTTTAAAATATTTCTAATTTTACCATCTTCCGTCCCTCCTTGAAACTTTTTCTGCTGGCCACCATCCCACAAAATCAGTATATCAATGTTCATTTAATAGTAATATCATACGAAATCGATTTCTTTAAAAATACCTGAAAATTTGTAGCATATTTGCTATCGCAAGACGTAGACAACTACAATATTCAGAAAATGCATCAGGTTATAGTTAGAGTTGAGTGTGAAAGGAATTCAATTTACAAATACAGTAAAACCTGCCAAAAAAGAAAATGTGAGATAGGGAAATCTGCATTGAACTGGAAATTCCTCAGTCCCAGCGAAAAATATCCTATTATAAAAGATGGTGTACTTGCTAATATAGAAAACCGCTAAGCCGGAATTTTTCTCGGTTCCATGCGATTTCGTCTTAGGTTTAATTGTAATAAAATTTGGAATACGAACACTGTAGCTTCTATTTTTTCCTTATAACTGTTTTGATGTTTTTATTTTCATTAAGAAAAATGGCTATAAAGGTCATTTGTTTTCTAAGAAAATCAAATAAAACCGCAAACGCTAAAAATTTCATATTTAGGTGGTTCCTTTAGAGTTAAGTAAATATACTAAAAAAGAACGGGAAATTCGGTAAACGCGCGCTGTGATTGCTTTCATTCTTAATCTTTATTCTTAAATAAATTAAACATAATCATTGAACAAAACTATGAAATTATCTACTAACTTGAATATACTGAAAACTTAGATTAAAATAAAAAGGTTATGCTAATAAAGTGAGGCATTTCAACAGAGCCGGAAAAAGGTGATGCAGGCGATGCTCTAACACCAGGCGCCAAGTCGGATGCAAGTACTTCATCTGTATTGTTAATTATTACAACGAATGTACAGTTGTAAAAAAAAAGTAAACACCCCCTACTAACTCCTCAACAAATTATCGTAGGAGAAAGTTACTGGTACCGAACGATTGGAAATAAAGTCTACTTTTAAATGATGCATATAAAATTTGCTTAGGGGGCCATCTATATATTAAAACGAACCATAACTTTGTTTTTTTTCAGTAGCAGTGCACAATTCTGACAGCATAAATGAACTCTACATCCTTCAATTACGCTAAACACAAATTTTTATGCAATTCGTACCATACGTTTCCTAGAAATTAATTATTTTAAAACGAGCGTATTTTAAGGGCTGTATCCAAATTGAAGTTCGGTATTCCATTGTTAACCGAGAGAGCCCCCTTCTTGATCAAGGCACCTTAAGCACCACTTAAGCAGTAAATGAAGCCGGTTAGATTACTGGACAGCAGAAAAAATTTAAAAATATCTATTTACTTCCATCGGAGACGGCCTCTTAAACTAGCATTTTGCCGTTTTTTAAGCATTGTTTGAAAACTACTTGGAAGAAAAATGTGAAATTTTGGATTTCCATATTGCAGGACTTAATAAATCTAAATCCATCAAAAAAATTGTAGGTTGCAATTAATAATTTTTTCGAATATTAATTTCCTAATTCATAATTCATATCATAAAATTATAAAAATTGCAAATTCAGCGTATTTATGTTTGGGTATATTAGAATTATTGCTACACAAAAAATTAGCACATTAGGAGCATAATTTCAGGAGATATAAATAAAAATATGAAAATGTAATTTAACATTAGAAGCACTCAATTTTGAATGTTTATAATTCAAAAACTTATCATTCAAATGACTTGAAATTTGGTATCTAGGCATAATTTGAACCGAAGATTTGAAATATCTCGTTAAAATTGAGTATTGCCATTGAAAAAAATAAAGTTTGGATTCGTTTTAATATTTAGATGGCCTCCTAAGCAAATTTTATATGCATCATTTAAAAGTAGACTTCAGTTCCAATCGTTCGGTACCAGTAACTTTTGTTTACGATAATTTGTTGAGGAGTTAGTAGGGGGTGTTTGCTTTTTTTTTCCACGACTGTACAATGTAATCAGTTAGCAGAACAAACAAAATAGTTCGCTCCACTTGCCAAATAAGTTTATGTGGTCCTGCATTTTAGTATTAAATATTATATAAATATCCAGTAAACCCCATATCATTTATCACATATCTACAATGCTACATTACATATCTACACACAGCTGCTTTAACTCCTTTGAGTCCGGCGTTCCATACACAAATTTTATTCAGTTAGCAATACTCTTTTTTAAATAGTTACATTTGCTTATGTAATCAGGAAAATGCTCTAATTAAATGAGGACAATATTACTTTTCTTTATTACTAGTACCAAAACCAAATTCTATATGCACCCATGGCCCGAAGGTGTCAATAGAATAACACCAGGTCATTAATATATCATAAATTGTATTTTTTTAAATAACATACTTACAGGATTACAGATACATCAGAGTTTTTTGGGACAAACCTTTATAAAAATTATTTCACTAGCTTAACCGTAAATAACGTTTGTGCTATTACTAACCATGTGGATTATTATACTATGTGGTGGAATTCTTTTGGCAATGGTTTATTACAGGCATGAATTTATTGTTTAAATTTCGAAAAATAACTTTAAAAAACTTTTGATAGTCAAATGTTGAAGGAATAATGTCACGTGGAAAAATAGAAAAAAATGTAATGATAATTAACTCTATCATGTATAAGGCTGTATTGAAAAACAACCCTCAGAGCACTGTGCATAATACTTAACGGAATACACCACAGATTGTAAAACCATTTTCTTTTCAAATAATCGGTTGAAAATTCCGCCTTTAAAGAGACTAGAAAAGATTGAATGGCGTAAAAATGTATTTATAATTATTATTTTTTTAATAATGTTTGAACTTTTAAGATTGTCGTACATTTGGTCCGATTGAAAAATTCCTAAAATTACGGTCCTGGTCCTACGAACCATAGATGTTGAGCCCAGGTAAAACTTTGAACTCGATTATCTTGAAACACTATTTTTCTGCGGTTTTATTAACTTTTGAAAGAGTTAACGGATTTAGAAGTTATTTTATTAAAATAAAGAAAATTAAATTCTCCACAAACTGTACTTATAGTCCAGGCAATAGAGACCGTATAGGGATTAAACCTAGCAAAATTCATGGTAGTTCTGGAAAAAGGCTTACTATATGTTTTTTGGGTCGCTGAATCCGAATTTTTAACTTCCCACCAAAATTTCCAACGGCAACCCCCCCCCCCCCCCCAAATTTTGGTAAAATGCCCCCAAAAAATGTTTTTATTAAAAAAATCAGTTGCGCAATTTCATTTAACCACTCATATCGTTTACATTCGCCCTCCCATCTCCCCTCCGAACTTTCCCTATAAGGTTTACTTTAAGTTTTTTGGGTTTCTGAATCCGAATTTTTAACTTTCCCCCAAAATTCCCCCCCGCAACCTCCCCCCCCCCCAAAATAGTTGTTTTTAAATTAAATTTTTTATTGTTTTAGGGGAAAAGTATGTAGAAATTCAGAAAGTAGACAAAATTTGCAACAAATAGGATATATGACATTATGACGTAGGATGAACGGGGAGGGGGACGTCTGCCTCTGAACATGCACTGCGGCGCTACGTGCACTAAGTTATGCAAGTCAAGGCAATAGAGGATTTTACCTGTCAAAATTAATACCAATTCTGGATTTCAACTCACTTTATGTGTTTTGGATCGCTGAATCCGAATTTGTAACTTCCCACCAAAATTTCACCCGGCAACCCCCAAAAAATTGATTTTTTGAAAAAATTTGGTTTTTGAGAACAGCGCGCGGAGAATGTTCCGAGGCAGCCCCCCCCCCCCTTCTCCCCGTTTATCCTACGTGATAATGTCATATATCCTATTTGTTGCAAATTTTGTCTACTTTCTGAATTTCTACATACTTTCCCCCTAAAAAAAAGTAATAATTTAAAAACAACTATTTTTGGGTGGGTGGGGGGGGGGTTGCAGGGGGGGGGGCGAATTTTGGGAGGGAAGTTAAAAATTCGGATTCAGCGACCCAAAAAACTTAAAGTAAACCTTATAGGGAAAGTTCGGAGGGGAGACGGGTGGGCGAATCTAAACGATGCGAGTGGTTAAGTGAAATTGCTCAACTTAGTCCACGCAGCACCGCGGCGCATGTTCCAAGCAGATCCCCATCACCATTCGTCCTACGTTATAATGTCGTATATCTTATTTGTTGCAAATTTTGTCTACTTTCTAAATTTCTAGATACTTTTCCCCTTAAACAATAAAAAAATTGATTTTTTTAATAAAAACCTTTTGGGGGGGGGGGGGTTGGCGGGGGAAATTTTGGTGGGAAGTTACAAATTCGGATTCAGCGACCCAAAAAACATAAAGTAAGCCGATTTCCAGAACTACCATTAATTTTTCCAGGTAAAATCCCCTACTGCCTTGACTATTAAAAAAAAGCAATTTTTTTTTCAAAAAATATGATCAATTTTTATGAATTTCGAATTTTTATTAAAAATTTTAAAATGTTTTATTTTATTTTATTTTCCTTTTTGTTTGTTTCAAGTATAATCGAGAGCCAACGTAAAAAGCAGTATTTAGTACAAATGACGACTGAAAATAGTATGGAACCCGGGCTTCAAAATGGTGGCAGAACTAGTTTTGCAAAACTCATTTCGTCGAAAAATATTAAAACTTTTATTACTATTATTATTATTATCATTACAATTTAACAATTTTTTTAAATTTCTATAAAACTAAAATAAATAAACGTAAAAATAATTAATAGTCTAAATTAATTACAGTGTTTCTAATTTACGATTAAACTTCAGTCATTTTTTGCCCTTTAAAACCTTTTTGTTCCTTTTAATAAACTCGTTTCTCTTCTTGCATTGGAGTAAATGTTTTCAAAGAATTTCTGTTCTTGGATCTAAATAAAAACATGGCTATTTTTTTGTATCTAAAGTTTTACCCTTAAATGCGTGATTTTTAGGTGCGTTTGTAGTTATATAAATACGTAGCACCTATAGTCGTCGTTCAGTCCGTCCGTCTGTCTGTCTGTCTGTCTGTCCGCATATAACAGAGCAAAAACTACCCAACCGAATAGTCTGAAATTTTAAATATATGATTGTTGCAAAATTTTGTCGAGCCATTTCAAATTTTATGAAAATCGGATGTATAGTTTAATTACAGGGACAGTCAAAAGTTTTTCTTTACATTACGGCCAATGGGAAAAATTATTGCAAGTGCATTTTAATGATGTAACAGCCTTCCGAATGGTCTGAAATTTTAAATATATAATTGTTGCAAAATTTTGTCGAGCATGTCCAATTTTAGGAAAATCGGATGTATAGTTTAATTACAGGGACAGTCAAAAGTGTTCCGTTACATTACAGGGAATGGGAAAAAAGTTATTGCAAGTGCATTTTAATGATGCTACAGACTATGCACTTTTTGAAGTGCAAAAAATTATACATTCAGTACAATATGGGGTGTAAAAAATAATTATAAAACTAGTTATAGTGCGAACGCACCTCATTTGCCACGTTTGACGAGCAATTTCCAACTTGTTTATTTTGTTTCGACAAAATTATATGATGATTCTCTGAAAGGTTTACAACAGAGAATAAATTATAAAAAAATCAGAGATACGTTTTTAGTATAATACGTCAACCTTTTCTTATGTTGCACATCTGCAATACAAGTAAAAACTAAAATATTGCAAATTAGTAAATATCTTAACAAGTATTAATCTAAATACCTAATTTTATATAATTTTTCATTTTGTAAAACTTAATCCTTAAATGCAGGAATTATTTTTTCAGAAATATGTTTTTTACTCTTATATTAAAGATTAGACTCCAGAAATTTTAAGATAGATTTTAACTTTATAATTTTGTAATTTTTACAGGATTAATATTTCTATATAAATATACTGGTTGCTAATAATTAAATAAAAAGCGATGTAGATATGCATCACTATGAATTTAAGGGTTAAATTATTACAAAAACTATTTAATAACTATTAATAATAATATTTTATTCCTTGCGAACCTAAGGTGCGTAAAATTTTACAGCAGAATTTTTACAGTTTTTGTGCCTCATTTTTTCGCAGATAAGCGTAAAAAAATTCCACAATTAAACGAGGTGGTTACAAATTCTGCGATTGAAATATTAAACAGAAAATTTCTGAACTGAAATAGTGATGCCAGGCTCCTTGGAAATTATTAGGTCATCAAGTATAAAATTTGTGATTACAAAAGAGTCAGATTACCAACGGGCAATCTTCCACCATTAAATTGTAATAGAAATTTTCATATTATATAAACGCGCCATTTTCATGAAAAATTACTGCCATCAATAACACAAAAATTTCTATTCTTTTTTACTGTTGGAAGTTTGCCCTGTCGGTAATCTGGCCCTTTTGTAGTCACAAGTTTCATACTTGATGACCTAATACAAGGAGTGTATGCTCACGGCAAAGCTCATATGAAGTTTCTTTTACAATTTTGCAATAAGTGTGATATTTTGACGGGGGTCCGGCTGTCAAAATTATAAAAAAAAACACATTTTTTATTTTTCTTGCTAATTAAATACTATACAAAGTGAAATAAATTAAATAAAGCAAACCGCGTATTTCTACAATGATTACATCAGCAGATACAATAATTTTTGTGTTGTACTCACAGTTCTGCCCTGCCCGTAACTGAAACTTTAAGTCCATTTATCTCAAATGGATTTTGTCATGTTTAAAAGGATATATCTAAATTTATTTCTTGCAAGATATATGTATGAAAGTTTGTACAGAATTTTTATGTTATGTTTTTAATACATTGTCTTCAGGATTTTTAATTTCAAATGACATTTTCTTAATTATGATTTTCAAAGTAAAAATCGCTCTCAAAAATCTTCTTTTTTTAACATTTAAATTTATTATAAATTTTGTTAATACATTTTCTTATAAATCCTGGAGACAAAATAACAAGAAACTTGTTCTGCACACAGTAGTAAAAAATGTAATCAAATCGAGCAAGTGGTTCATCAAAAATTAAACAATTAACAAAAAAATTTTGTAATAAAATCTTGAAGTTTTCAAAACCTTTTTATCTGAAAAGTAATATTTATGGGAGATACGTCGCAGAAAAAAAAATATTAAAATATGCCTTTAAACAAAGAAAATAAAATTTTGAGTCCTGGACCTCCTTTAAAGTTCAATCTTATTAGATCTTAAAAAATGTATGCACCATTGTAACGTAAATAGGATCTATGCAAAAATATATTTTGCCTAAGGAAATGACATTTAGGATAATTTTATATTATTATTTGTAACAAAGCAGACCCCCCCCCCCATAAAAATATAAAAAGCAATAGTGAATGTCTTAAATACCCTTTCTTCGATCTCAAACTTTTTATAAATATGAATTAATGATTGTGTGACTCGGGCCACATAAGTTGAGTATGGCTGCACTATAGATTAGGTTTTCAAACTTATTAAAGTCTCAAGAGAATTCACATTAGCAAAAAATTAGTATATATTGCATTGCAAACCATCTAAAGTATTTATCAAGTGCAGTGTACCTTGTACAGTGTCGAGTTACAATCCATTTATTTTGTACTCGATATACTAAGCTGGTCCGGAGAACAATTTTTTTTCTTTTTTAATTAAAAAATATTTTTTGCTCATTTTGTTTTCTTGAAACTCATATTTGATTAGAAATTCAGATTATTACGTTATTACTGTCAAAATTTCTTACTAAACTACAGTTTCCTTTCTTTTAGTTTTATTTTAATGGATGAATTTTAATGCTTTTTCACATAGCATTTTCGGCATATTGTTTTAATTTTCCTTTAATCGATAAATAATGCCAATTTTTGAAAAATAATGGAAATATACATCAGATTATAGAGAGATAATAGATATCAATGTTTATAGAAAATTAAATGCAAGGTTGTATATTGCATACATTTAATTATTCGAAAAAAAAAGCGTTCGGAAATCTTAAATTATGCATTCATTATAAAGAACTTCCTTCAGGAGAAACGAAATTTTAAACAACGCAAAGCTGCTTACCTCAAATAAGCAACAAACCTTCTGATTAAACTACAGTTTCCTTTCTTTTAGTTTATTCTTATGGAAGAATTTTAATAATTTTTCACATTACATTTTAGAAATATTATTTTAATTTTCTTTTAATTCTATGCATAATTGCGATTTTTGAAAAATAATAGAAATATATAAAAAATCCGAAAGATCATAGAAAAATAATATATATCAATGTTTATCAAAAATGAAATACAAATTTCTATATTACATATATTTAATTATTTGAAAAAAAAAGTTCGGATATCTTATATTATGCATATATTATAACACTTTATCGATGCAGAAAAAAGAATTGCCTTCAGGTGAAACAAAATAATAATAATAAAAAAAAAACACAGAGCCGCTAACCTCAAATGAGCAGCAAACTTTTTTTTTTTTTTTTAAACTACAGTTTCTTTTAAATAGTTTTATTTTTATGGACGAATTTTAATACTTCTTCAATTATTATTAATTATTTTTAATCATTTATTATTACTAATCATTTATTATTAATCATTTATTATTAATGATTTATTATTATTAATTATTATTAAATTTTTATTATAAATCATTTATTATTAATCAATTATTATTAATCTATTATTATTAATCATTTATTATTATCAACTATTAACAATTCTATTTTCGAAATTTCATCTTAATTTTCTTTTAATTCTATGCATAATTGCAATTGTTGAAACACAATAGAAATATACAGAAAATGCGAAAGATAATAGAGAGATGATAGATATCAATGTTTAGTGAAAATCACATAAATTTCTAATTTCTATATAGCATATATTTACTTATTTGGGAAAAAGCGTTTGGATATCTTAAATTATGCATTTATTATAACACTTTATCGACGCAGAAAAAAGAAATGCCTGCAGGAAAAACAAAATTTAAGAAAACACAAAGCCGCTTACCTCAAATGAGCCGCAAACTTTCTTATTAAACTACAGTTTCCTTCTTTTTCTTTTTATTTTTATGGAAGAATTTTAACAATTTTTCGCAAAAAAATTTCGAAATATTATTTTAATTTTCTTTAAATTTTATATATAATTGCAATTTTTTTAAAGTAAGAGAAATATATAAAAAAAATCGAAAGACCATAGAAAGGTAATATATATTAATGTTTATCGAAAATGAAACACAAATGTTTATATTGTGTATATTAATAATATTAAAAAAAACCTTTTGGATATCTTAAAATATGCATTTATTATAACGCTTTATCGGCACAAAAAAAAAAAATGCCTTCAGGAGAAACAAAATTTTAAAAACAACACAAAGCCGCTAGCCTCAAATAAGCGGCAAACTGTTTTATTTATTATTATTAAACTACAGTTTCTTTTCTAATAGTTTTATTTTTATGGACGAATTTTAATACTTTTTCAATTATTATTAATTATTTATTATTATTAATTATTATTAATCATTTACTATTAATAATTATTTATTATTATTAATTATTATTAATCATTTACTATTAATAATTATTTATTATTATTATTTATTATTAATCATTTATTGTTATTAGTTATTATTAACCTTTTATTATTAATCATTTTTTATCAATAAATTATTAGTAATAATTTATTATTATTAATTATTAACAATTCTATTTTCGAAATTTTATTTTAATTTTCTTTTAATTCGATGCATAATTGCAATTGTTGAAAAACAATAGAAATATACAGAAAATGCGAAAGATCATAGAGAGATGATAGATATCAATGTTTAGTGAAAATAAAACACACATTTCTAATTTCTATACAATATATATTTAATTATTTGAGAAAAAAGTATTTGGATATCTTAAATTATGCATTTGTTATAACACTTTATCGACAAAGAAAAAGAAACGCCTTCAGGAGAAATAAAATTTTATAAAACGCAAATCTGCTAACCTCAAGTAAGCGGCAAACTTTTTTTATATTAAACTACAGTTTCTTTTCTAATAGTTTTATTTTTATGGACGAATTTTAATGCTTTTTCAGTTATTATTAATAATTTATTATTATTAATTATGTTTAATCCTTTATTATTACTAACCACTTATTAGCA
Source organism: Maratus speciosus (assembly GCA_963932465.1). NCBI lineage: Eukaryota > Metazoa > Arthropoda > Arachnida > Araneae > Salticidae > Maratus > Maratus speciosus. Next base: position 535,975,339 of record OZ010787.1, on the reverse strand, counting down.
ATCAATTATTATTAATGATTTATTATTATTAATTATTATTAATGATTTATTATTATTAACTATTATTAAACTTTTATTATTCATGATTCATTATTATTAATTATTATTAATGATTTATTATTATTAACTATTATTAAACTTTTATTAATAATCAATTATTATTAATAGTTTAATATTATCAATTATTAACAATTCTATTTTCGAAATTTTATCTTAGTTTTCTTTTAATTCTATGCATAATTGCGACTGTTGAAAAACAATAGAAATATACAGAAAATGCGAAAGATCATAGAGAGATGACAGGTATGAATGTTGAGTGAAAATCAAACACAAATTTCTAATTTCTATATAGCATATATTTAATTATTTGGGAAAAAAGCGTATGGATATCTTAAATTATCCATTTATTATAGCACTTTATCGACGCAGAAAAAAATAAATGCCTGCAGGAAAAACAAAATTTAAGAGAACGCAAAGCCGCTTACCTCAAATGAGCGGCAAACTTTCTTATTAAACTACAGTTTCGTTCTTTTTCTTTTTATGAAAGAATTTTAATAATTTTTTACATAAAATTTTCGAAATATTATTTTAATTTTCTTTGCATTTTATATATAATTGCGTTTTTTAACATAAGAGAAATATATAAAAAACCCGAAAGATTATAGAAAGATAATATGTATCAATATTTATCGAAAATGAAACACAAATTTCTATATTTTATATGTTTAATTTTTTGAAAAAGTATTCGTATACCTTAAAATGTGCATTTCTTATAACACTTTATCGAGACAGAAAAAGAAATGCCTTCAGGAGAAACAAAATTTTAAAAAACGCAAAGCCGCCCTCAAATGAGCGGCAATTTAAAAAAAAAAATTAAACTACAGTTTCTTTTCCATTAGTTTTATTTTTATGGACGAATTTTAATACTTTTTCAATTATTGTTAATCATTTATCGTTATTAATTATTATTAATTTATTATTAATCAATTATTATTAATTATTATTAATCAATTATTATTAATTATTATTAATCATTTATTATTATCAATTATTAACCATTCTATTTTCGAAATATTACTTTATTTTTCTTTTAATTCTATGCACAATTGCAATTTTTGAAAAATAATAGAAATATACAGAAAATGCGAAAGATCACAGAGAGATGATAGATATCAATGTTTAGTGAAAATTAAACACAAATTTCTCATTTCTATATCGCATATATTTAATTATTTGGGAAAAAAGCGTTTGGATATCTTAAATTTTCACTTATTATAACGCTTTATTGACGCAGAAATAAATAAATAAATAAATAAATAAATAAACGCAAAGTCGCTTACCCCAATTATGCGGCAAACTTTTTTTTTTTTATTAAACTACAGTTTCCTTCCTTTTATTTTCATTTTTTTTGGAAGAGTTTTAATATTTTTCGAAATATTATTTTAATTTTCTTTTAATTCTATACATAATTGCAAGTTTTGAAAAATAATAGAAATATATATAAAAAACCCCGAAAGATAATAGATATCAATGTTTATTTAAAATTGAATGCAAAGTTCTATGTTGCATATATTTAACTATTTGAAAAAAGCGTTCGGATATCTTAAATTATGTATTTATTATAATCCACTCAGTTAAAAAGAAATTCCTTCAGGCGAAAAAAAATTTTAAACAACGCAAAGCCGCTAGCCTCGAATGAGCGGCTTTCTATTAGTTTTACTTTTACGGAAAAATTTTAATAATTTTTCGCATAAAAATTTTCAAAATATTATTTTAATTTTCTTTTAATTCTATACATAACTGCAAGTTTTGAAAAATAATTGAAATATTCAAAATTCGAAAGATCATAGAGAAACGATCTATATCAATATTTAGTGAAAATTAAACACGAATTTCTATATTACATATATTCGGGAAAAAAGCGTAAATATTTTAAATTATGCATTTATTATTACACATTATCCCCGCTGATAAAAGAAATTTCTTGAGAAGAAATAAAATTTTAAACAACTCAAAACCGCTTACCTGTAATGAGCGGCAAACTTTTCTAACTTCAAGAGAGTCGGATTAGTGAGCTGCGGTGCGGCGATGTCTCTACAGCAGATCCCAGTAACTTTGGATGAAGTGCGAAAACTAAGTTAATATGAGAGGACGGTGGGCTACGTAAGTCCCATGCTTATTTTATAGCTACTACTTGAGCGCCAAATCTTGGATTTCAGCCAATTCTCTCAGCAAGCAAATATTAACAGGTTTATCTTACTTGGCGATGCATCTCCGAGGAAATTATTCTTGTGACAAAAAAGAAGATTTCGGTCAGAATGCGACGAATCCTTTTCTGGGATATTTATTGGTGCATGCGCGTAGCTAGGGGGGGAGGTACCCTAGGTGCCCGGGTACCACCCCATTCACGCACATCTATGTAGAAATATATAAGAAACCGACATCTACGCACACAAAAATTGATACCGAAGAAAAAAAAGAAAAGAAAATGTGAAATCAGTTTTGAAAAAGGAATAAAATTAATCAGTCTATATTTATATTATAAGTACTTCTGACAAGAATAGTCATTTCTGGAGTATGATGATAGAACATATGTTTTTTGAAAATATATCACATTAAATTTGCACTCATTCTTCTTTTTAGAATGTGTATTTTAAATCAGAAATCACAAAACTCAAAAGGTAAGATTTTCGTATTGATAGACATTTTCATCTTAACAAGTTGGTCTGAATTAGCCCAATAGACAGATTGGCCTAATTGATAATATATATTAGAGGTCTACATAGGCCTGGGCCTATCTCGAAATCCTAACTTAAGGAATTTTTTTTTCATTAAACTCGGACCGGGCTTAATTTTTGGCTCGGTTCTGGGGCTGAACTTCATTCATCCCGGGACGGGCCCGGGTCTTACATTTTTTTTGCAGATTCGGGACGGACTGGAACTGTATTACTTTCTTTCTGGGCCGTGTCGATTAAGATATTTCTTTTTTCTTTTCTTTTCTTTTTTTGTTACGAGTAATCTCATGGCAAACTGCTTAATATGACTAATTTTTCTTTTAAAATCTTACATGTACTTAAATCTTATCTAGGAATCCGAGTAAAATCTTGGGCAATTAGATCGATATTTAAGCAAACAAACAACAAAAAAAAAAATTCTAAAGCTTTTCATTTAGTTAAAAAAAAATGGTTATCTTTTGTCTTCATTATTTTTTCAGAAACTGACAAGGGCGAATGCTAAAATTAGTAGTATGGGGGAGGGGGGAGTGATTATGATTAATCATTGTTACAATAAAATAACAAATAGAGCAGATAAAATTTTAATAGATAAAAATTTGAAAATCGTTTTGTGTGCTGGTGGAGGCAAAGGAAAGCAGTAGAAAAATTTCGTGGTGATGTAGGATTTAAGTAAAATTGTTAAAAAAGCTGAATCCGTCAGAACGTGAAAAATTCTCAAGCCTAGTTTTAATATTATGAAGTTTTTAAAGCATTTTTCACATTTTAAAAACTGCATTATTTTTTTGTTAAATATATTTTTTTATGTAATTGTCTAAGTGATCATTAACATTGTTAATCCATTTCCCAATGTTTAGAGACATAAAAATCTAAAAAATACTATAGATTAAATGTTTGTATCTTTTAACATTAATCTAATCTTTTAACAATAATTTTATATGTAGAATAATAGCGATATCTGCAATATTTTTTAGAAATTGAGTTGTACCGTGTCGGGCCTGATTTCATTGCTTTGTGCATAGGCCAATCTGGATCCGTGCTGACCATTTAGATTTAAAATCGGGCCGGACCAGGTGAATGGCATTTTTTGCGCGGACAGAGGTCGTTTCAAACTTTTAGCTATTGAACCGAAGCGGACCGGGCCGAGCCTGGGTTTAAAATCTGTTGCCGGTGCAGATCTGTAACTGATACACAGTGACTCAGTTTTTTAAAGTAGAGAGATGTGTCGTCGAACACCTAACGATTTTGTTTGATGTACAAATTTTGTAGCTTGTCAAACAATATTGTTGACAAGTGATGTAAAAAAATATCTATGTACAAAAATAATACTTAAGGGCCTCCAAACCCGAAATACTTCAATCTAAACTCGAAATTCTTCAACCCACCCAACCAAGTTATCATGTTCTTTTTTTCAAGCACAAATCATGATTACAAAACTTTCCTTACACTATATGTTCGAAAAGTAAAAGTGGAATTAATCTGTACACATATTTATTCCATTTTTAGGTGCGTTCGTAATTATATAAATACGTAGCACCTATAGTCGTCGTTCAGTCCGTCTGTCCGTCCGTCTGTCTGTCCGTCCGCATATAACAGAGCAAAAACTACCCGACCGAATGATCTGAAATTTTTAATATATAATTGCTGCAAAATTTTGTCGAGCCATTTCCACTTTTATGAAAATCGGATGTATAGTTTAATTACAGGGACAGTCAAAAGTTTTTCTTTACATTACGGCCAATGGGAAAAATTATTGCAAGTGAATTTTAATGATCTTACAGACTTCCGAATGGTCTGAAATTTTTAATATATAATTGCTGCAAAATTTTGTCGAGCCATTTCCAATTTTATGAAAATCGGATGTATAGTTTAATTACAGGGACACCCAAAAGTTTTCCGTTACATTACGGCCAATGGGAAAAAAATATAGCAAATGCATTTTAATGATTTTACAGCCTTCCGAATGGTCTGAAATTTTTAATATATAATTGCTGCAAAATTTTGTTGAGCCATTTCCAATTTTATGAAAATCGGATGTATAGTTTAATTACAGGGACACCCAAAAGTTTTCCGTTACATTATGGCCAATGGGAAAAAATTATTGCAAATGCATTTTAATGATTTTACAGCCTTCCGAATGGTCTGAAATTTTAAATATATAATTGCTGCAAAATTTTGTCGAGCCATTTCAAATTTTATGAAAATCGAATGTATAGTTTAATTACAGGGACAGTCAAAATTTTTCCGTTACATTACGGGGAATGGGGAAAAAATTATTGTAAGTGCATTTTAATGATGTTACAGACTATGCACTTATGAAGCGCAAAAAAATATACATTCAGTACAATATGGGGTGCAAAAAATAATTATAAAACTAGTTATAGTACGAACGCACCTCATTTGCCACGTTTGACGAGCAATTTCCAACTTGTATTAATAATATGGTCAAGCAACCGTTATCTTTAAAAACGGTCGAAAGTCTGGACAAAATGCTGTAGAATTTTAACAGTGTGTGTATATTCTCGCTGTTTTAACAAATAATAATAATAATAATAATAATATAATAATCATATTATTTAAATAATAGTAAAACTAATATTACTCTGCAAAAGAAAAATAATGTCCTAAAATACTTCCCTAACTAACAAAATACAAATAATAAATTATTACACCGCACACTTAAAAAATACAACAGAAAGAAGACGAAAGAAAGAAAACTCGTTTTCTAACACAGCTGAAATGAATCTCAAATTGTGCATGACTAGGTTTCAACTTTCAGTACTCTAACAATTACAGAAATTGCTCTGTTATGAATGTAATTTTAATATGTTAATAAGACGCATGATAGGATGTTCTTGCTTGTTCGATTTTAATATTCTTTCACTTAAACAATGTAGAATTTTCCCTCTAAAGATATGTTTTCGACTAGAAAAAACAATTAATAATATGAAAACGCAGTTACATTTCTAAGTTACCAATCTTTAAAATATTAGTTATTTGATTCCAGCAAGTGTGTGTGACACAGGCAAGCAAAGTAAGTATAGCTACAAAGAATGAAGATGCTTGAGATTGCTAGATATGGGTCGTCAACCTTTTGATAATTACGGGCGCATTTGAATTTTCAAGCCATCTTCTCGAGTACACCCCTTCTACCACAGGCATGCGTGAAGTCAATTTTATTTGAGCTTCTGATGTTCACTAATTTGCAATTAGGTATTTTTACATTGTGTATAAGAGACAATAAATTTTTGTCTTTTTTTTTTGTGGTTAATTTAAAATAATCTCAAATTTAATTTTTATTTCTGAACTAGCTGCCCCGCATGGCGTTTAAAAAAAATCGCATTTGAAACCAATTACCTTTTATGAATGTCAAAAAATCGCCGAGGAACGCGATAAGTCGCTAAGAATTGCATTGAAAATCGCATTAAAAATCGTTAAGTAAAAAATTGCGGAGGACAAAATTTAATATGTTAGACTAAAAGTTTGAAACAGAATTCCTTTTATGAAAGTCAAAAAATCGCCATGGAACACGAAAAAAAAAAACCCGCTAAAAATGACATTTAAAATCCGCACTAAAAATCGCTTAGAACAAAATTTTCTGTATTAACCTAAAAGCCTGAAACGTAATTGCTATGACGAATGTCAAAATATCGTAGCGAAAGGCGATAAAACGTTAAAAATAGCGGCAGACAAAATTTACTACATTAGGCTAAGTTTGAAACAGAATTATTTTTTTGACTGTCAACAAGTAAAAATTAAATTTAAAAAATCAAAAACCCGACTGTGTAAAAAGCGAACTAATTAATTATTTCTCATCAATGTGAAACTATTTTTTATATTACTTACATATTTTTTTTATTTACTTGTATTGATGACTTTTAAGTTGTGTTTAATTGTTAGTTCCTATCTATAAACACTGTTTTGATGAGGCCTATGATGGTTAGAGTTGCAGTAAAGCTAGCGATCCTACCTACACAAATTCCATGTTGTGTAATATTTAAACAGAGCTTCTGACTATAGAATGGTCAATGAAACATCGTCTTCATTTTGAAAGACCTATCCAATGCTATGCCACCTCAATAGGGTGCGTAAAAGTTTTTTTCGTCTCTACCGCCATTTTGTATTTTACGGCCGCCATTTTGAATTTATGAAAACAAATCTAGCATATAACCATCGGACTGTTAAGACGAATCAATAGAGACCTCATTCATTAAAATCCATCCAGCTGTTGGGATGTTTCGAGGGTATAAAGAAATCGACATACCCAGATACGCGTGAAATACATAACCCTTCTTGGCAGTCGGGTAAAAAATCCCCGCAGAACGCGAAAAAACGCTAAAATTGCGTTGTAAATCGCATTAAATCGCTAAAAATTAAAGAAGAAAAAATACTATGTTAGGTTAAAATTCGAAACCGAATTCGTATTACAATGCTAAAGAAGCGCCGCGAAACGCGAAAAAACTTTAAAATCGCATTAAAAAATTCGCGAAAATCTGAAAAATCGTAGTAGGAATTCCGAATAAATTTTGTAGAACAGAGGGCAAAATTTTCTATGTTGGTCCAAAAGGTTGAAACCGCGGTTCCTTTAACTGAAGTGAAAAAATTGCTACAAAGGGTGAAACAACGCTAAAAATAGAAAAAAAAAATCTATTGGGTCGTTCGGAAAGTCGTGTCCTTTTGGGAAAATCAATTCGTACCGGAAAATTCTGCCCGGTAATTATTAGACATTAAATATCGGAATCAATGTCTAATAATTAAATGATAGGATTTTCTGGTACGAATTGATTTTCCCAAACGGACACGACTTTCCGAAACACCTAATAATATAAAAATCTAAAATTGAGCTTTATTGTGCATATCTGTGACATAGATGTACCCTCCTGGTTTCTGCAGCGGTTTCTTCAGAACACAGCAGAAAAACATACACAGACAAACTTCTATCTTTATTATTATAGACCCCGGTATAGTGCCCGGTCACGTCAAAAAATAGTATAGCGCGAAAAAATTCAATCGCAGAATAAATTTTACTGAAAAGAGGACAAAATTTACTGTAATTGGACTAGGAGATTGAAACCGGATTCCTTTTAAAATAATGGGTAAAAATCGTAACGAATCGCGGAAAAAAGAGTTGAAAGTCATGAAAATTTATTTCAAAAGCCGCAGAAGATAAAATTTACAATATTGGGCTAAAAGATTAAAACAGGATTTCTTTTATAAATGTGGAAATATCTCCGCCGAACACGAAAATCCATCCCAAACGTACCTAGAGTTGGGAGCTCAAAAACCGCTGTATGAATTCGGAAAAAACTTTATCGAAAATAGGACAAAATTTACAATATTATACTAAAAGATTAAACCGGGTTATTTTTACTAATGTGAAAAAACACCGCTAAACCAAAAAAAAAAAAAAAAAAGAAAAAAAAAGAAAGAAAAAAAGAAAGAAAGAAAAGAAAACTCGCTAAAAATCTCATAAAAAATTGCTTAAAATTCAAAGATTGCTTAAAATTGCTTAAAACTCAACAATTGCTTAAAACTCAAAATTTTGTATTCTTTCAAGAATACAAAAATCGACTCGAAACGCAAAAAAACGCTAAAAAATGCATTTAAAGTTGCGGAAGACAAAATGTACTACATTATATGAAATGTTTGAAACCGAATTCCTTTCACGGATGTCAAAAATTCACCGTAGAACGTGAAAAGTGCTAAAAATTGCATTGAAAATCGCGGAAGATAAAATGTACAGTATTAAGCTAAAAGTTTGAAACCGAATTCTTCTTACTAATGTGAAAAATCGCCGCAAAACGCGAAAACATTCTAAAAATCGCATAAGAAAATTTACGAAAAATTCAAAAATCGCTGTAGGAATTTCGAATAAATTTTATTGAAAAGAGGACAACATTTACTAGAGTGGACTAAGATACTGTAACCGGATTTCTTACGTGAATGTGAAAAACTAACCGCAAAACGCGGAAAAATGCTAAAAGTCGCTAAAAAATTCAAAAATAGCAGAGGACAAAATTTACTACAGTAAGCCAAACCACTGTTTTAGCAATTTTTTAGGAATGTCAAAAAATGGCACAAAAAGCGTTAAATCGGTAAAAATCGCTAAAATACCAAATAAAAATGCCTAAAAATTGAAAAATCGAGGAGGACAAAAGTTACTATATTAGGCTAAAAAGTTGAAACCAAATTCCTTTTACTAATGTGGAACAATCGCCGTGAAACGAGAAAAAACCTTAAAATTCGCCGATAATTCAAAAATAGTTGCATGAATACGGAATAAACTGTATTGAAAAGAGGACAAAATTTACTAAAGTGAAAACCGAACCGAGCTTGTTAACGAAATTGTTTCATAAATGTAAAAAAAAATCACAGCGGAACGCGAAAAACGCTAAAATCGCATAAAAAATCTCATAAAAATATCTAATCAAACAATCAAAATCGGGCATCGAGGTGCATAACTAGAAATATACAGATACCTTCCTGCAAAATGTTGTAGCTTTGCATGTAGCGGTCTCTTCAGGACAAACATGCACACTCGCACACACCACACACAGACTTCTTTCCTTATTATTATGGATTAGATCCACGTTTTCCTCTTTACTTACCAATAAACCTGTCCGAATGACCATTAGTCCGGGAGGCAGTGTGACATTCTTTACTGCCAATTTTAGTGTAGATAATTTTCAAATCTATCTTAGATTAGATGTTACAGATAACGAAACTGAAAGTTACCTGGCGCATCAGTGTGTGTGTGTGGGGGGGGGGGGGGAGGGTGTCCGCTGCAGTGTGAAATGAATGGCAACCCAATTGCTGAAGACTACCATCGTGTCGGGGTAATATCAGTAATCAAGTTGCCATTCATTTCACATTGCAGGGGAGTGTCCGATGTTGCTACGGCAACACGTCTCGCTGATATGCCAGCTGACATTTAATCCATTATATATGGGTCATTATAAAAAAAAAATGTAACATTTGATCATCATAAATTTTAATTTTGAAAGTTTCTCCGAAAACGTCTATATTAATTTCTGAGGTAGCCCTTACATTTATCAATAATATTAATATTGTGGTCAAGATCATGCATTTCAATTTCAATTTTAAAACAAAGAACTGGGTCTATGGACATAGTACTCGTATATGTGTACATGGCATGTACACAGATGTGATGGCTACAGACATGACAATTTCAAGCATTTCTTCTTTTAAAAGAATTAATTTTGAGCCATACTTTATAAAATTGATGTGATCTATTCTATATAATGCAGGTTTACATTATTTGCAAGTATTGATAGCAACATGCATTGTTTAATCTTTTTTTTAGAAAGCGCATATGTGATCCTATGATCTTAACTCTCTACAAAGGCGACAAACAGCCACATACACACTGCACAAAACTTTCTGTGGCTTCTTTAGACAAAATGACTGCAAAAGAGTTTAGATTAGAATTAAAATTTCACTGTGCTACAATCTGGTGGATTTTAATGGAAATTTTAGTTTTGTACACAGACAGGACACAAAAGTTAGTGGCAATAATAAATTGAGAAAAAAAAATCTTTCGCTAAAAGAAAGAAAAATATACTATTAAACTACAGGAAATACACCTCTTTTGCGTACTAATAAAATATTAACTGGATAATTAACTTAAAATTATATTTTTACATTTGTACTTGTAAAACCAGAATAGTGATAGTTCACAGACATGACATATCACAGTCTGTGGACATACTTAAAATAATTTTTTTCTTACTTTTATACATGTTCTCACATGGTAATGTGACTAAGAGTCTTGTTTCTTACTCTTTTCAATATAATTTTACATTAAAAGTATACTAAATGAACACACATTATTAGTGGCAGCATATAGCACGTTCTTTTTTTTAATATAATGACCCATATATCAAAATCATCAACGCTAAACTAGGATGCAAGAAGGAGATGCTGCCTCTAGGACTATATAAGGAACAACTTTAAAACTTTATGTCTGAAATTATGAATTAATAAAAATTTCGTTTTCGAAAATGTGTTTCCTCTGTTTTTGAAAATACGTTAGAAAATTTGTGAAATCATTAAATAAAATTTAGTAAAGACTCCCTCCATTAAAATTAATGAATAAATCGGTATTTATAGGGGTTTTATAGAATATTTAAAACCATATTTCAATCATTTCTTTAAAATATTTTGTAAAATATTTTATCGAATTAGAAAAGGCACAAATATAATGTAAACATCGCATGACACTAGATTTCTTTCAACATAAAGAAAACTGAACAGTTATAACTGGAAAAGAAATCATCCACTTAGAATTTTTGTTTTATACAACGAATATTATGTTAAATGAATTTTACGACAAGTTTTTTAAATGGTATCTTATAGTAACCTCGGTGAATAAAAGGGTTACAGACTATATTTCTAGACACTAACATTTCACTAACATTATCGTTACATGTTGTAATCTAATTAACAGTTTTTATAGTTTAGTAAATTTGTTGACTTTAAGTAAAATGTATACCTTTTTAATTCCATTCAGTTGGTTTAACTTTTGTCCTTGAAAAATGAACTTCTGGTTGTAACTGGTCGGCGGTGACACAAATGACTACGCCATCGGGTTGCAAGATAAGATGAAATTATAACGCAGAAAAATATTAAAAGTACAATGCTAGTCTGCCTCGCCATATCTTGTTACGATGTGAACAGTAGCAGGGGGCGCTAATTCGTTCTTTTGACAGCACTATCACGTCATCAAGTTTCGAAATGAAATTGGTGCCAAATTAAAGCTTAAACAAAATATTTAAAAAATATTTTAGTCTGGCGGGGCATATCCAGGTATAACCCTCCGGCAGACTAAAAATTATTACAGCAAATAACGTCATATAGTACTATTGAAATTCAATAAGCATAATATTTAACATTAAATTGTCCTATATATTACAACGTCACCGAGTTTCAAGATGAATTAATTGTCGAAGGACAGGTTATTAAAAATATGTTAAACAATGACTGGCCTGCCTCAGCATATCTTGGTACAACATGAGCATATTGGAGCACCAATTCATCAATATGGAGGTACTATCACTTCATCAACTCTATTTTTAATTTTTATTTTTTTCATTCTGATTGATGTCACCCAGCCCTTACTTTTGGCACCGGTTATCACTCACCTTTTTAACGCTTATATTTTTATATTATTTTATAATTTATAGCTTATTTATATGATTAAATTTTTTTTATTGCTTTGATTTATATAACGGAAAAATGTATTATATGGCTTTTCCCCTTTCCCCGAGTGTTTGGTTGACAAAACCATTGCCACTGCACGAACTTTGCTGCAAAGTTCACCATCTTCTGAATTCATCTATGCACTCATTCATCGACTCAACAACATCGAAGTGAAGTTAACTCAGGGATTGCGACCTGCGTAGGTATTCAAGTTTTTTGCATTGGTCATTGGTCAAATTTTGGCATAAAATTTTAACATGTTGTATATCTCGACTAGTACGATATAAATATTTCAGTTTACCTCTTTATATCTTAATGCGATATGAGCAGAATGGGGCGCCAAATCGTCCTTTTAGCGGTACTAATACGTCATTGAGTTTCTGAATGAAATTTTAGCATGTTGTAGATATCGATTAGTACAATACAAATAGTTAAGTCTGCCTCGTGATATTTTTGTACGATATGAAAGAACGAGGCACAAATTCGTCATTTTGGTATGAAATTTTAATATGTGGTAGATCTCGAGTAGTACAATACAAATATTTCAGTCTGCCTCGATATAAATTTATACGATATGAGCATAACGGGCACCAAATCGTCATATTGACGGTACTAACACGTCATCAAGTATTGGCATGAAATTTTAACCTGTGGTAGATATCTCCACTATTACAATGCAAATAGTTTAGTCTGCCTCGTTATATCTTGGTACGATACGAGAGAACGGGACGCCAATTCGTCAATCTGGCGATACTAAGATAATTTTGGTATGAAATTTTAGCATGTTGTCAGTATCTCTACTAGTACAATAGAAATATTTCAGTCTGCCTCGTGATATCTTGGCACAATATGAGTAGAACAAGACGGCAATTCTTCATTAAGGCAGCACTATCACGTCACCTAGTTTCGGCGTGAAATTTTAACAGAACATATATATATATATATATAGATTAGTACAATATAAATATTTCAGTCTGCTTGTGATATCGTGGTACAATACGAGCCGATTGAGGCGTCATTTTTTCGGTTTGGCGGTACGTGATCGCGTTTAACAATTTACAAAAATGACGAATTGGCAGCTCGTTCTGCTCATATCGTAGCAAAATAGCATGAGGCATACTGAGATATTTGTATTGTAGTAGTCGAAGTCTACAACATGTTAAAATTTCATTTCGAAACTCGGGGAAGTGACAGGATTGCCAAAATGACGAATCGGATACCCATTCTGGTTCATATTGTACCTAGATATGGTGAGACTAGACCCTGTCATTGTTTAAGGTATACTCTTAATAATATGTTCTTATATAATTAATTCATCACAAAACTCGCTGACTTTGTAATATATAGGGCAATGTAATGTAAAATATTATATTTTTTGAGTTTCAATTGTACTACATGACATTTTTTGTCATAATTTTGAGTCTGCCGGAAGATTCTACCAGGATATGCCCCGGCAGACCAAAATATTTTTTAAATGCCTCGTACTTTATTTAAAGTTTAATTTTGGATTAATTTCATCTCGAAACTCGATGACATGATAGTCATCGAAATAGCCAAAACGACAAATTAGCGTCCCTTGCTGCTCATATCGCACCAATATATGCCGAAGCAGACTAGTAATTTTTTTATGCACTCTTGTCCTACATCATAATTTCATCTTGTAACTCGACGACGTAGTAATTTTTGTCACCGCCGCTCTGTCTAGAAAAACTGTCTTATTATTACTGTTATAACTAATCTGCACCTAACTTGTTTGTTAAAAACATCCTGTTTAAGTTATTCCTATGCATAATAATGCCCCAATAATAATGAGGATAACAAAATATCGATTTTATTATAAAATGAATTTTTATACAATACAACACAGAACTAAAATTCTGGAATCCCAAAGCCTGCTTATAATTCGGTTAGACATACTGAAGATATAATATAACCGCGAATTGTACAATAATCACTTTCGAGTTATTTACAGTTCCGAAAAGCGTTGTTTATTTTTAGGAACCTCAGAGACTAATTTATTTTTCGGATTTAAAGAAGCATTTATAAATACAAAGTTTCCTTCGCTGACACTGATTTTCGAAAACGTTTTCGGTCAGGCTTTTGAGTGCATTAATAAGTTTACTCAAGCGAAATATAGGTTTGCCGATGCTAGAAATTTTCAAGTAAACATTTTCATGTTTAAAAGATATCTTTTACCGACAAAAATTATAAATTAACAGTATTAACATTACCATTAAAAAAAGAAAATATACAAGGTGATTCAGAACTCTTTGTCAATAATTGACATGTAGGTTAGGAAGACGATAACAAGCAAGAATCATATAGGAACATAGGATCGCAAATGCAATGTAGAAGCGCCACATGGCCACAAAGTTGGGGACGGCTACCGTCTACTGTCGAAACTAATGTACCCAGTCCAAACGGTTGCTGGCAACCGTTCACCGGTGGTCAGAGGCTGCACACTTTGCACATGGTACGGATGCAACTCGTCCGCGCATAAGATAAGTCAAATGCAGGATTGAAATGCACGCACACGTGCTGCAATACGTCGAGTACTCGACCCTGGGTCGTTTTCGACTTCGGACAGTACGGCTTCTTCCAGTCAACGTGTCCGCGTTGTTCTCTGAATACCAGTATCGATCATTCGTGCGTGTCAAAACGTCCCGTTTCGCTCAATCGATGATGCAGACGTGTGAACATGTTACGAATACACTGCAAAAAAAAGATGATTATTAATTTACGAAAATGTATTATAATCACGAACGAAAATATACAATAACCTATTCCGAGTCACCCAAGATTCCGAAAAGCGTTCCTTTACCTTTAGAAATCTCACAAAAGAATTTATCTTTGAAATTTAAAGAAGAATTTATAAAAATAAATTTTTATTAGCTGCCCGTAGTTTTCGAAAACGTTTCCAAGTAGCTATTACAGTGCATTAATCAGTTCTCTCTACCTAGACAACCGGTTTTTCGGATGCTATGAGGTCTCAAGCAAATATATTCATGTTCAGAAAACATGTTTAACTGAAAAAACATATAGAATTAACAGCATTAACATTAACATTAACATTAACATTTTTCTGTTAAAATTGCATGCATAATTTCAGTTATGCAGCTGAAAATGTTTAGTTGAGCTCTGATAGCATTCAAAAAAACGATTTTCCGGGTAGAGAGAACTGATTAATCCATTGTAAAAGCTACACGAAAACGTTTCCGAAAATTACGGGCAGCTTATAAAAATTCATTTTTATAATTTTTTCTTTAAATTTCGAAAATAAATTATTTTCTGAGATTTCTAATGATAAAGGAACGCTTTTTGGAATATTGGGTGACTTGGAATCGGTTACCGAATGTTTTCGTTCGTGATTATAGTAAATATTCGTAGTTTAGGAAACGTCTGTCTTTTTTTTTTTTTTTTTTTTTTACAGTGTAGAGATCCATCTGGTTGGAAACAGGGAACGGTACAGTTCCCTAGCGGCTGTTCCACTGCAAATGGCCGCCCCGTAAACAAGGTGCATTGCCGATGCATCCTTCCTTCAGCTCAATACACGCGAAATACGCTTTTCCTCGCTTCTGTTTGCCCAGCTGTCCGCGCGACCTCTAGCACCCTCTTGCGCGGCAGGGTTGCATGCGCGACCCTATGTTCCCGTATGATTCTTGCTTGTTATTGTTTTCCTAACCTACATGTCTATTATTGGAAAAGAGTTCTGAATCAACCTGTATCTACACACTTTTTGTACAATTAAACTATTTAAACACATGAAAACTGACCAAAATTGATGCATTAACCAGTTATAGACAAAAGATACAAAAATCCAGCTAAATAATGTTGAACTATGAAAAGACGTATGAAAAAACAAATGAAAGATCAATTGAATGGATGTAGAAGGAAGCTTATAGTGTATTTCACTTCTTCAGGGGTACATGAAATACAAATATAAGCAATACACAGCCGATTTCTGTAAAAGAATCAAGCTATAAGCTGAAAAATTGATGGTGTCCATAATTAAACGACCCTATTTTACAGTTGTCTACAGATGAAACTTTTGTTCAGAAAGTTGTGAAATTTTGTGAAATACATAGTAATGAAGGTATGGGAATTTGTTTGAGTGAACAAAATAGTTCAAAATTTCGCCACCAGAGGCCGTTTTTTGATTCTATTACACATTTAACATACATTTACGATAGTTTACAATTATTATTACAACAAATCATGTGCCACATGACGGCCATCATTTTCACGTACCATTTGTAATTGTAAGATAGCAAGTTTCACATTTGCGCGCAGTGTGTTCTGGGAAATGCTAAGATCATGTAGTGAAATGCTATTTTTAAGATCAAGGAAAGTTAATAAATAAAATTTCCGAACTATCGTAAATGCATGCTATATGTGTAATTTATTAATAAACCACCCTCTGGTGGCGAAATTTTGAACTAATTTTTTTTTCGCTTACACAAATTCCCATCTTTTTATTATGTCTTTCACAAAATTTCACAATTTTCTGAACAATAGTTTCGGCTGTTGGAAACTTTAAAATAGGATCGTTTAATTATGGACACTCTGTATTACTCTTACATGTTTAAATTCCATCATGCAGGTGAAAATGTTTGAGACTGTATGATAATCTAAAAACTGATATTCTGATTTAAGAAACTGATTAATACACTATAAAAATTAATCAAAAACGTTTCTGAAAATCAATGGCAGCAAAATAAACTTTGTTTTATAAATGCTTCATTAAACCTCGAAGATATATTAGTTTCAGAGGTTTTTAAACATAAAGAACATTTTACGGAATCATGAGTAACTTGGAAAAGGTTGTTGTATATTTCGTTTGGGGTCATATATAATTTTCGCAGATTAAGAAACATTTGTCCTTTTTTATTACCGCATGTGGTGGTGATAAGATAAAGTAACCAAACGGGTTGATTACCCATTAATCGTCGTGCCCGATACATTCACAGGTGATTTGCCCGTGAATGTATCGGGCACGAGGATTAAGGGTTTAAAAAGCTTATGAATTAATTTCAGTTTTTTGTAAGTTTTACTTACTTCCAGAAAATAAAGATTTATTATCCTTTTATAACAAAAATTAACATATGAAACTTAAAAAAATAAAAACTTTCACGCATTTATGAAAAGGAGTTTTATATAACCAATCATTTATTTATCATTTCAATATCAGTATACATGTCAGGGAATTCAGTATATTTATTCAAACTACTTAATTATAGTCTATCCACACTTTACAACAGCTTTTGAATTATTTTATCATTTCTTGTATCTGCAGCACTAGCGGAACGATTGTTTTCTAACTTTAAAATTATGAAAGAAAACAAGTCGTAAATTGTATATCAAACGTTGCAAATGAGTTCAATTAGTTGTACTATAACTAGTTTTATAAATAGTCAGGTCTTGGTGCAATAGCTGTTGCACTATTATGCAAAAATGCATGAATGCAAAATTTATTACGATTATATATATTAAATTCTGTAATATGGAAATAAAATGACTCCATCTTAAATCTTACGTAATCACCATGGCAAGGTAATCTAATATCATTACCTATAATGGGATATCATTGAATTAATTACGTATGATAGGATTTAATAGAATGAAGGAAACGTTTATTACTATCTTTTTAAGTTTTGATTCGATTTTCATAAAATTTGAAATGACTCGGGGCAAAATTCTGTAATCCATTTGATTCTAAATTAAATTAAAAATCATTCGGTTGGGTAGTTTATTTTCGCTGTTATATGCGGACAGACGGATAGACAGGCGGACGGACCAGACGCCGACTATAGGTGCTATATATTTATATAATTACGAACGCACCTAAAAAAGGACACTTATAAAATAAAAGTCGAATATTTTGTATCAACTTGATATATGGGGCATTCTCACAATCTTTTAACTTTTGGGGAAAAAAATCTGACAAAATTAAACTTGCTAAAATAACATTTTAATCTGATAGACGAATGCCTTAATGATTCTAAATAAAGAAAAAATGGTCAGCTGCGATTTTTTTTTTATTTAACTGAGGATTAAGTTAAACTTGCGAGTTTAATTTTCCTTACCATTTTACCCCTATAACTTTTTATTTTCTTATAAATTTTTACTTATAATGAATTTGCATAGTACCCACAGGACATTCAAATAAGAAATAATAACAATGTAGTACTTTTAATACAGAATTTTTGTATAACATTGTCTTAAAGAGGTGTTAAAGAAGGGACGGTGAGGTAAAAAAAGGGGATGGCATTGGAAAAAATGGACAAAATGCTAAAAAAAAAGGACGGTAAGGATGGAACGGTAAGGAAAATTACCACCTATTTTTAGGATAATCATGTTAAGACTAAGTGATAGCCACAATGTTCATTGATTTTTAGAAACAGTTGTTAACATTGGATTAAATTTTTTTTTTTTTTTTTTTAATTTACCTCGAAAAGTGCAGGAATAAACCTTGGGGACGGTGAGACTACCAATAAAGCCACGATGCATGAAATTGATATTTAAATGATGATTTAAATTCTACAGTAAATTTCCTGCCAAAGAATCTTAGACATTCTTTCTCTAGCATACTTCTGCATGAGAAAAAAACTTGAAAAAAGTTCTGTGGCTGCATCTGAAATGATTTTCTGTATAATTTTAGAAGAGGGGTGGTAAGGAATCTAAAACCCAAGGACAGAGTTTAAAAAATAATAATAACCCTAAAAATGTGTGCAGGTTAATTTTTAGCAACATCGTTATATAAAACAATAGTTCCAGTTTTAGAAAAAAATTACATCGAATTTTTTTTATTGAAACAATTTTATCCAGACAGCTCCAAATTTAAAAATCAACATCAAGGACACGGGACGGTATAGGAGTGTTCCAGGTGTTTTTGACCCCCAACGTCGTCCAAAACTTATTTATCTCGTTTTTATTGTTGTGCAATCCTGCAATGGGATGTTCCCCAGTATATGAAATAAAAAAAAACACAAAAAAAATAGATTAAAATAAAAATTATTATTCAGGGACATGAAAGTCAAAAGATTGTGAGAATGCTCCATATGTGATATTACTCAATAATTTTCATTAATGAAAGCAAGAAAATTTTAATTCATTGATTCCTTTATCTGTTTAAATATTTATTTACTAATTTCATTACCAAATAATGTTTGCATTTTATATTCTTGTAAATTTATACATTTCTTATTTATACGAGTATGTAAAGTACAAATAACAAAAGTGATTTTCTTACCAAATAAGATTAGAAATTAATTATATACGAAAAATATTTCATATTGTTATTTTAACAAAGCTATTAATTTATTTAAAACTATAAAAGCTGCAATCCACATATGAATTTCTTCTCGGCAGAGTTCGTTGTGTATGAATGCGAGGGGGGCGGATGGGGACGAATCGCCACGTCCTCGAGAGGCTCATCTCCGACAGGCGTTGAGTCCGGTGGCCACGGTTAACGGACGTCGTGCCTGGTGCGTGGGGCTCTCGGGCCCGCGTATCCGCGCACCCCCGGCAGCCAGGTTCTCTGGCCAAGCCGGCTAGCGACGCTCCATAGGTCGATCCCGGTGCCGGTCTAAGGGCCGGACGGTGTCGCCGGGCAAAGACTAGCTAAGGCGATAGGACCGCATCCACCTATTGACTAAGAGGGAGCCTGAGGTGTGAGTGAGGGCTTTGTAGTGGAAAGTCCTCGGTGCTCGCTAGTGACGACGGGGCTCGCGGGAACGCCATGCAGGGACTCCCGGAGCAACCGAAGGGGGAGGGTTTCGGACAGCACCCAGGTTACTTTTTGACTTGGGTGGCTCATCCCTCCGAGGACCGCAGCTGAAGCAGTTGTGAGCCGACCCTAAGGTGGGTAGGGTTTGGCTGTGCCCCCGTTGACCAAGAAGCGGTCGCGTGGGGAGGACAGTATGGCTCTGGTTGCTCCATGTCGTGCCGTGACCCTTGGGAGGGGGTCGGCCGGCAGGTCCACCATCGAACGTTGTCCCCACGGGGAACCGGGCCGGAGGCTCGCCGGTAACGCGGCGGCTCATCGTGCCTCAGAGGAACTCTTGGTCCGATCCAGGTCCTTCGTGTCTATGCGATACTGGAGTTTGCCTCGCCCAGTGATGAGGACCTAGAGGTGTCTACACCTAACTTTCGAACGCATTAACATAGGTAGCGGTCGGTCACTGCACGGGGTCGGGGGCCTTCGGGCCTGGGTACCCTCGACGGCCGTGAGGTAAGGTAGTGGTGGGCGGGCTTCTGTCGGCCTCCGCTGGCTTCTCTGTCTTCGGGCGGGGTCGAGTCGGCGGGGGCTGCCGGGACTCCGTTCCATCCAGCCCCCTAGCGAGGCGGAGTCTATTCCGTCTAGGTGGAGCTTTCCGTGCCCGCCTTGGGTCGCTAACGGCACCTAGTCTGGGCCAACTGGTTCCCGGCGTGATCCACGAGGGGTTCCGTCGGTTGAGCCGGGTGGTCTGGGCGAAAAGCCCGGAGCTGGGTCGCTTTACGGCCGGAGGGACTTTCCCCGTCCTCCCGGGTTTTCAAGCTAAGGGCCCTTCATTAACTTTCCTATCGCCTGGCCCACATAAATGTCTTTGCCGGAAAATGGTATTTGATCTTGGGGGCCTCCCGTAAAGTAATTCCGGGTCGGGAAGCCTCAGTTCAGTTCGTAGGCCCGGCGTCTTTATAGGCGTCCGGTTGCTGCAGGGCTTGCGGGGTCTACCGGCTCGCGAACCATGTTTAGGGACCACTTGGTTTTTCTAGCTGGGTAGTGAGGACTGTCGTAGCGGCCGTTCGTCTTGAGTTGGGAATAGCGGACGTGGCGTGCGCTGGGCAGCGCGTTGGTCTTGACTGGAGCTTGCGTGGGGTTCCGCTCAGTCGGGGCTTGTCTGGCGGCGACCTTCGGGACGCGCCGCGGGGCTTGTCTCGCGGGTGGTTCCCTGCGTAGGCAAATGGGCCTTCTGAGGGCCTGGGACCGGGGGATGGCAACCCGTCTTTGACACATAACTTAAATTACTTAATTTTCATGTGTTATTACATATTTTTTTCTGTTTTTACTCGTTACTTGGTTTACTGCAAATTCTTTTGTAATTTGTGATTTTTTTTTCTTCAAAAAACCTATAATATTGAAACAGGTTTTCCAATTCCATTTATTGTAATTGCGTTGTGTTATTTTTATCGGGCTATGAAAATTTTCGATTTAAGTGTGTGTGTGTGTGTATGAAAGTGGGCTTCGACGTTATTCGCTGATCGAGAAATCCCATGTTAACCAAAGGGGAAATTTAAGCAGTTATTTATTCATTACTTATCGAAATATGGTTTTCACCATCAGAAAGCACGTGTCCGGTGCTGCATAATCCATTTTTTTAAGTTTTTTTAAATTTTAAATACTTTTCAGAAGAGTGAAAATTATGATATGTTTTCTGAAGTAAAAATTTCAAAGTTTATTGCGTTTATAAAAATAATAAAAATTTATAAAAATAATTTTTGAAAACGCACTACGCCGGCATCAAACATCTATTTTCTGATGGTAAAAAGCGCATTCCTATAATTATATTAGTTAAGGAGTAATCGTCCTTTAAATTTACCCGTACGTTAACATGGGATTTCACGATCGACGAGGGTGATTAAGAGGGGGCTAAAGATAGCATTACTTTACAGACAGATTTCGCTTTTATAGGTTTTACTGTATACTTCATTATTGATAAATGGCCCTAAAGTCAGTAAAAGAATGTTTATACAGGGTGCAATATGTTATCTGTCACCGACCTTTAATTTCTGAACCGTTGGTCGTAGACAAATAGTTCCAATTACAAAAACGTTTTAAATGAGGTAAATATTCATGTTGTGGTATTATTTAAAGTAAAAAATCAATTTGATAAAAATTCAGAAAACTAACTTTTTATACGGTCCCCCAGTCCCTATAGTTATATTCAGTAAAAGTTTACACATTTCATAACACATATAACGCAAAAAGTTTGACATCTGTACTACAAAAATTGACACAGTTATTAAATTTCAAAGTTTGAGATTTTTGCACATGATTTTGCCTTTTATTGAGGGATCAGTTAAAAGATGAATTAAAGTAATTCGAGATCAAAATCAGGGTGCAATGTCCTTTTTACGGCGAAACCACCTTTAGCCGGTATCATCGGTACGTTTGAATATTGTTCGACCCACAAAAGTTAGCTCAAACTTGAAATAATCCTATTTGGTGATTCCCCGACCTTCCTCTGAATTCATGACTGTATTAACTGTTTGTCTATCATAAATATACCTGAGAAAAGAAATATGAAAACTTCGACACTTTCTTAGTAGAAAAAATTACAACGCAATGGCAAGTGGTTCGCATACGAGTAATTCTCAGAAAAGTTGCAATTTCGTGTCCCAGGGCTCTCGTGGACGTATTTTTAAAATTACAAAAGGGAAAAAAATATTTAAACTACCAATATTGATTAGTTATGCATATAAGCTGCCATTATTTGCTTATTGAAATTAAAATATAATATTAAACATGTTTCTTAAAATGCAAATGTCATTCCCTCACTTTGTCCCCATTTACGCACATGTATGAAAGAAAATGGTTTCCTTCCTATTACATCATTTGTTTTAAATATAAAATCCATTAATTAAACATACTTAAATAAATATTTAGAGACTTAATTATATTTATATTTCATACAATGAAGAAAATTAGGTCACTTTTTATTGATGAACCTAGTGGTTGACATCATTCCCTCGCATGATGTCAACCATAAAACTGCTCGTACTTGCACAGTAAATGATATCACATGCATTTTATAGGTCTAGAATAATTTGTATAGGAGTAAAGTAAAGAAAAGATCTTGTTTTTTGCTCAACAACATTCTTCAATAGCTAGCACATGGCCTTCAAGTTTTAAATCAAGTATTTTAATTACCTGTCATTGCATCATCTATTATATTTTCAATATAAGCAAATGAATTTCTTTTTCTGTTATTATCTTATTGGAAATGTATTTCATTAAATATTTAGTGACTGAAAATATACCTAAACTTAATAATTTTTGTACAGAGTAACTTTCAGAAGTATTTCATCATTCCCTCATAATTTTAATAACGTATAATCATAATTTTAATATGCACTCATAATTTTACTATGCAATGCTTTATTATACAATAAAATAAGACTAATCTGATGCAATAAAGGACATATTAAAAACTGGTATGATATTTAATCAAGTAAGTAAGGGTAATTTATTTTGAGGGAATTTCATTTCGGCTCAATTTTTTTTTAAAAAACAGCCACTTTTCAGAGAAGGTACTTATATTTTCCCCGAATATCAAGCCAATGTTTTTTGGGGGTTTTGATCTGATCAATTTACAGCATACACTATATAGTATATTGTTCACATCCACTATTTTAAATCTAAAACATCTTTTTTTTTTTACATAGACAAATTTAAAATTAAACATAAAATAAAGATAATAATAATAATATGCTTCCTTTTTTACCATTTTAATAATTTTATTTAAAATAAATTGTTTTCTTACAATGAAAAAAATACACACACAAAAAAAAAAAAAAAAAAAAAAAAAAAAAAAAAAAAACACGAGCAATGTTTAATCTGCTACCATATCAACTGCAGAAAACAACTAAAACATTAAATAAAAAAATTCAATGCAGAGGAGTTAATAAAGAAATGAAAATGACTTCAGTTATGACGCTATTTTAATAAAATTGTCTTTTTTTTCTTTTCATGAAAAAACATCTTTTCTTAATTTGGCGCGAATTAATGCTACCAAAATGTCCCGCATTTATTGGGATTAAAACTCTAATTCAGATCTAAGAGAATAACTACTTTTTTTCCCGAGCGTAAAAATGTGAAAGTTAAGGTCCTGGTATACTTAAATGTAATTTTAATTCTTTGGCATTAATTAGTTGATTTAAAAAGCTTATTTTTTTTCTTCCAATTATTATTGTTCCCAGACAGAGACAAGAAAATCGTCGCGACAATTTCCGTTTTCTTCTCTTTCTTTCTGTTCTTTCTTCATTTCTTGAATAAAGTCAGATATTTTTTCATTGTATTTTGACTCAAATGAATATATTTTAAAAAAATATAAGCTGCATTTTGTATATCAGGACTATAATAAATATTCATTAGACTTCAAAAATAAGACAATTAATTAATGCAGATTTAAGTTTTCTATATTTACCAATTAGAGGGGATTCAAGAGGGGAGATGAATCCCCCGCAGACTTTCTCCCACACAAAAAGTGTTTTTTTATCCTGAAAAGTCTAATAAAAAAGAAATGGCCTATAAATATCATCGCGGACAATCTAGCTTAAAGTGCAATTAATTAATTTTTAAAAAGAAATAAAACTTTGCTTAAGTAAGACTATTTAAGGAAATGAAAGTGCAAATTATAGGATTTATATGATTTTTTATTAGATATAAAATAATTGGGGTTAACATAAAAACACAATTTATACACGTGGGCATTCATGCTTCAGATTGGTAGCTTTACTAGTTTTTATATGATTATTATTATTATTATTATTAAGTACGCATATTTTTTATGCTTTAATAAAGGACAGAGATTTTCAGTTCTGGAGAGAATTAAACGACTTATTAAAGAAAAGTTAACATAGAGCGCCATACTTCTCAAAACATAGAGTCCGAAACAAAAAAAAAAATTACCGTATATACTTGCGTATAAGTCGAGAAATTTCTGACAATTTTCGCTAAGCAAAGTTGGGCGGTCGACTTATACGCGAGTCAGTTAAAAAGTAAAAACAAAAACTTCGAATACTGAAAAATGATGGCCTTTTTATGCGTATGAATAATAAAATAAGGTACTTGTTAGTTATCCCTTCGACACATTTCACCAAATTATATAAATCACCAAACCACTCGCCAAATTATACAAATTGACATAAGTTTCATTTTAAATAACGAAATAACAAATAAATTAGTATAACATTAATAAAAATACAAATAAAACGTCGAAATAAAAATCACTTGATGACGTAAACACGTGTAACTCAAGTTAATGTGACATTTACGATCAACCCTCATTGGCATTTAGTCTTACAATTTTGCAACAATAATTTGGTCGACGGATTAACTAACAAGTACCAAAAATAATACATAAAATGTACAAATAATAATAATTTATCACTTAAAAAATTTCAATGATTTGTTTTTTGTTTACTTACTACCTTTTCGCATTGGAAAGTGGAATCTTTGGTTTGATTTTGTGCAAAATTGAAGTAAAAAGTTAGGGGGTTGACTTATACGCGGGTTTTTGATATTTTCCAGAATTTACATTCGAAAGTTAGGGGGTCGACTTATACGCGAGTATATACGGTATTTATTTTTTACTAATAAATATTATATTAATAAACAATACTCCATTTTCTTGAAATGTATACATATATATATCTATGTATACCACGGCGCAAAAGTTTAGACAATGATCACATATTTGTCTCCGAATTAATGAAAACAAATTGTTACGCTACAAAAAATGGACAATTTGCATTAAAAAAAAGTATTTGGAAGGAAGCAGCCAGTAAATGACTCTAAATCTGCTAAAGTAGTAAATTTTCACTACTAAACACAAATTAGTATCACGCAAAAATTAAGACACAATCTTGTACAATTCGGACTAGTCGTGAAAAAAATGCAAATTTAAATTGAATGATGTCATACTGTCATGCATTACTTATTTCATTTGTTCACCTTGCAAAAGCTTTCTATAAAACATTGTGATGTAAGGGTGACTTTATAATGACGTCATATTGTGGCATCCCGTCAATGTGACGTGGATGTGAACTCGTCTAAGATGTGTGTCAGATGTGAAGCCTAAGACATCTCTAGTAATGACCTTTTTATGCCTTTCTGTGACCGTTTTGTGAAGTCGCAAAGCGAGTTCAATTGGAAAATGTGACATTTGTGACGATCCTGCAAAGGATCGGGTGATCAGAATTTACCGGAATCCGACCCGAAAAAGTTGGTTGGGCTTTTTTGTGTGTGCAGGACGGATTCGGATTAGAAATCCGTCACAGGGGAAAGAAACTGACTTTCGGGGAAACCTGACCCGTGTCAGGTAGGCTTGAACTTTTTTTTTACTGAAGGTCGTGTTCGGTTTAGAATTCTGCATCAGGCTAGATAACCCGCTGTACCCGGATCTGGTACGACCCGGTCGATGATATTATTTTATTTTATTTTATTTATTATTATTAATTTTAGTTTTTGCTTGAGCTCCTGTTCGTTGAATCCTGCTCGAGTTGAATCTTGCATCAGGTCGGGTAATTCGTATAAATTATGTTTGTATCATAATTTATAATCGCATATTGATTGAAATTGGTATATTTACTCGTATAAAGCATTTTACTGTAGGTAAGTAAATAAATTAGTGAATATAGGTTAATTTGCAATATAGAGACACAAAAAATCAGTTTGATCTAGACCCCTAAATGCATTAAGACTGTCCTGAATAATATCTCTCTCCTCATTTTCAAATATTTTTTTAATTCAAATTTTGGTCAAAAAGTGACTTCACAATATGGTGCTCTTTTGGTCCCACATGTTACGTGACTTGTAGTGGCGTCACAAAAAAATTAAAAATTAATCAGAAACATACTTTTTTTTACAGTGAATGACATGTTTTACAGCGTTCTTGCAATTTTTTCTTTGCAAATTTTCTAAGCTGTTCACATTTTACTCGCAATGTGATATCACTGTGTGGTAGTATTTGTCTCCCAGATGTGACGTGACCATCGTGACTTACAGTAACGTCAATTCCACCATATTTGCTATACTTGTTCATATATTCAAGATGCTGCAAGCTAAAGAGATTCAGCCGGAAGAGGTAACTAAGATATGAAAGTTAAAATCAGAAGGTAGGTGTGTTTCAGAAATTGCTGTAATTTAAATCATCTAAGCAGGTCTGGCTTACACTGTCCTGTACTGAGGTAATACATACGTAGCAAAACTACAGCGCCTAGAATAAATAGTGTGGAAATCTGTTATCCAAACAGCGCTAAAAAGTTGTATCCCTTAAATGTGCAATGATACTGAGATCCAAGGAGCCGATCGCAGTGACATCTGTGAAACATTTTCAAATTTTAATGTAAACATTGTATTATTCCTGCGTCTAGACGAAATCGTCTTGGAGTTTTAGAAAATATCATGCAGATGTCGCTGTGATCGACTCTTTGGATTTCAGCATTGTTTGGCATTTAAGGGATCCAATATTTTAGCAGTTTTTTTAAGTATTACTGGGATAGCCGATTTCCACACTATATATTCTGGCCGCTGTAGCAAGACCTAGAATTGAAAGACCACGGATCACAGATAAACTCACGATACAAGGGTTCGGAAGATGGCTTCTACACAAAAGATCACCGTGCGACAAGTTCTAGATGAATCGGGGCTCCTGCTATCAAAAAATACAATTTATAGGTGAATACAAGTAACAGGTATCATACACTTTAAAAATAATTGTTGATTTTTTTAGTATAATACTGGCAGCTGAATGCCAGTTTAACACTTTGCGCTCGGCGTCTCTTACACAAATTTTATTCGATCGGCAGCACTTTTTTAAAGGAAGTTTCGTCCAAGTACACAATTTCAAAAATGCTCTGATTAAATAAGGTACATTTTATTTTTCTTTATTACTGGTGCCTAAAACAAATTTTGCAAAGAAAGATTATGTCTCTGCAGCGGAGTTCTCGAGTGCAAAGGGTTAAAACCGTAAAATTAACAGTAACAAACCGTAAAATTAACAAATAATATACCGCCAAGCAGTAATATACTGCTGAATTCATATATACGACGGCATATTACTGCTTATTTTACGGTTATAAACTAGCGCCCCAGCTGCCAGTATTATACCATAAAATCAACATTTTTTTTTTTTTTTTTTTTTTCTTGCAGTGTAGCTCAACGCCAAAATGAGGAGGCACCTAGCTCTGAAATCTGAATACAAGCTGTAGAGAATGATCTGGGCCTATATGTTCATGTTATATAGAGAAAAGAGTTATTAAATTATATTCAGTGGCGAAAAGGGTTGTACTCTGGATTGCCCGGATGGCTGGATCAACTACTGGCAGGGTTTACGCAAATAACAACGCAGCATTGGTCGAGTACGAGGTGACGGTTCAGTGACAGTTTGGACAACGTTTTGTGTCAATGGGCAGATATCTCATCTGTGAACTTTCTCGGCAGACGCCAAACACCCCAAGCATACATACAAACATTGGATGATAAGTTAATACCTTTAGCACACCTTTTAGTTGGTCGAGAATGGGTATTTCAGCATTATAATTCTTCGATACATAAGGCGCGTATTATAAAACATTCAGTTTTAATTCACAGAAGATTAAAGTTCTCGGTTGGCCACCTTGTAGACCTGATCTTAACTCCATCGAAAACCTATGGAGTAACATGGAGGAAATGACTCGTAAAGTTTGCTAAAATAATTGGCAATAAAACTAAGTTCTCGAGACGAACTTAACGCTAGAACGATCATAGTGGTCAGTTTTGAACGCTTCCAATTAAATATATTTTTATTCGAATCAGAAATTTCTTCAAAATATAAATTAAATATATACCACACAGAAATAAGTTAAAATAATTAATTAAGTAGTTTCAAATAAAAATTCTAGTGTAAAATATTTTACATAAAACTTGAGTAAAATTTTGGGGTTCTCTGGTGTTAATACTCCAATCGAGAATGCTTGGTAAAAAATTTCCTTAATTCTGTTAAGTTTAGACATTTTGTCTAGACTTTTAAGACGATGCAATTATGTTTATTTGTTATTAAAGTATAATTTACGAAATGTTTGACAACTGTTTCTTGCTCTGCACAAAGACTAAAGAATATTTAATATATGGGGGTATTTGGATATTTCAAACAGCTCTTCCTCAGAAACTGTGGGAATTCATTCGTTGTCTAAACTTTTAAACCGAAATTCATATATATGATTCTTTTTTAAATTCAAATTCTTTTTTAAAAATTAAAATCCGCTGTTTTAAAACTAAAACTTGTAAGTTTTAACTATGTTTAAAATTTGACATTATTATTATTATTATTATTATTATTATTATTATTATTTTGAGTTTAGAGAAAAGAAAAAAATAATTTGTCTTCAGAATTTATAAAAATATTTTTTAAAGAAAATAGTCTTTTCTATAAATACTCTTTACTACTAGAATCACCTTTTCAAACATTTCTATTAAAAAAAATTAATACAATATTTATATATAAAGGATTATTACTAGAAGAAGAAAGATCTTATTCATGGTTTTTCAGTAGTGATTATCGTATTGCTTCCGCAACTGTTTCCTGTAATGTTGATTCAAATTTGTAAAATATCCGCTATTCTCTTTCCTCTAGAAGTTATATAATTATTAAAGATTGCAAGAAAATATGTACTCTAATGTGTGTGATAAATATATAATTTTCTTTCTTCCCCCCCCCCCGCCTTTTTTTATGTGTGTTATTATGTTACTAAGTTATGCAATTATTTTAACAGCCTTACATTTTATTAAAAAATATACACTATATAGCCGTTAACCCCCAGACACTTTCAATTTTAGACATTTTGTTAAGTATTAAAGATATACTTGTCAGATTTTCCTGGAACTTCAGGATTATGAAGAATGTGTCAGACTTTACATTTATCAACAACGATTTGATCAGAAGGACAATTAGAGGACCAACAAAAAATCAAAGAAGAAAATAATACTTTGGGTCACCCTGTAAAATAAAATGCACGAAATGATCTGTCGCTACAGCGTACGAATATGTGAATATTGTACAATATGTATATTCATTGTGTAAGAATAGCACGTATATTCATGGAAATAAAGCGATTTTTTTTAAGTTCAAAAAATTCTTGCAAGTTTTTTGTTTATATCATGCAGAGTTTTCAACCAAATTTAACGTCAGTTTCAGAAAATTTGACAAAATGTAGTAGAAATAATATAATGCAATTGGAATATAAATATATTAAACTTTTGATGAAATATGAGTACTTTTATTAAATATTTTTTTAGCTGCGCATACGCGAATGATAAGAAAGTTTTTTTCTTTTCATGAATTAATACTCAATTCTATGGAGCAACTCATGTAAAAAAGCCAGTCAAATACCGTGAAAATAATATCATACCTCTTTCCATTATATTAAAAAATAAAAACCTCAAAGTGATAAATAATTTCACGAAGTTTTCTTCAATTTATTTATCAAACTTATAAACCTACCATATCAGATAACTGATGCCAAACTTTAATAACTTTATTTTATTAAAATGCATATTATATTTATAATATATGAGTTAATATAATTGTAATTTCGTCGCAGATTCACAGAAAACTTTTAACTGTGAGTTATTTTTAACATGAAAATCGGCATACTGCAGCAAATATGTAGCACCGCTATACTTTTTCTTTTAATATAATGCATAAGCTGCTTATGTTTCCAATATACGCTCGTGATGTAATTTTGATTTTGTTGCACATTTTATTAGCTAAAAAGATTTGGTTCTGTAAGAGAAAGAGCTAAACATATACTTTTTTACAAAAAACTTTTGTACCTAAGTTAACTTTACCTGAAAATCGGACGAGTATACTGCAGCCAATAGCACCACTGTACTTTTTCTCTTAAAAGCGCACTTTGTATGCACTCTGCACTCTTTATCTGGGGCAAAGGTTAGCAACCTCCGAACATGGTAATTAAGAGGCTCCCTGTTTCCGAAAAAGATTTCTTTATATTTTTTTCTTTAACCATGCTTCCCTCTTGATTCTGATGATATGAATGAATTATAACATTGAAAGCTAATTTTCTTTACCAGGCAGGTAATACTCCTTACTATCAAGAAAAGATGTGTAAAGGTCAATGAAGCTATAATAAATGATAAAAACTGGTATTAGAATATGGTTTTGAATTTAATAGCAGCAAAAAGTTACTCTCTTTTTATCAGACGAAAAGTAAATTTCTTTAAATACCATGAATTTGATTCGGGCTCAAGTCATTAAGAGCATTTTGACAGTAATGCAAAATAATAATAATAATAATAGTAAAATAAAAGTACACAAGGGAATATATATATATTTTAAATTACTACTTGTTTATATTTAATGTACGTAAACATAATTTATTTTGTTTTTTGAATTCACTTGTTTTATCACAAAAGTTTACTTTCGTCAGCTGAAAGCAAAACTTTTTAAATTACAGCCGCTGCAAGGGTTTTGCCAAGGGTGCGAGCAATGCCTTGTAGATTCCTGCGTGGATCGGGTATGATCAGACCCGAACCCGCCAAAAAAGTTTCGTCAACCCAAAACTCGGACCGAACCTGACCCCCTTCAACCAGAACTCTAACCGAATCGGAAATGGAAGAAAAGTAATCCATATTTAAATACAATTATGGAAAAATAGTCTGCAAATATTTTTCTAATATTAATGTCTTATCTTTTATGTTGAAAAATGAACACACACACATATATATAGCCATTAATATTCAAAGATATAGGTTTCATATGAAAAAATATTCTAAACCCTTTTTTTAATCGGGTTAATCCGAACCCTACACGCACGAATCAAACCCCGACCCGAAACTGACCCGAACTCGAAACAGTTATTTAACCAGACTCGCAACGGAAAAAGTATTAGCCTCAACCCGGGCCGGGTTCGGGAAAAGTCTGGTTACCCGACTCCATGCAAGATTCTAGTTCCCAGCCACCAGCCGCCGAACCGAATGGGCGATTAATCGGCATGGCGGTTTAGTCGACTGCTTTCCAAATGTAGCAGTAAACTTCTTTTCTTTTGCAACAGACGTCAAATGCGGCTCTTATATGCGCATATTGTGCATTATAATTTTACGATTTATTTCATACGTAAGGCATCATTAAATTAACAACGCCATTTGTACTTAATTTAGGTTTCAATGAAAATAAAATCGAAGAAATTGGCATCAATGATAGGTTTATACACAAACTTGTAAATAGAAAATACTAACATATACCAACATATGTAACATATATGAGTGAGAGATGCTAAGCTGGATCCGGGTTCGATTCCCGGCTTGGACATTTTTCATTCTGTTGGTTCTACGCTTAGTTAGCAATGTGATAATTCACGTATTAAATATTCAATAATTCAAGCGTAAATTCACCGTTGAAAATTAATTGAAAAAATAATTAAAATTATAGAAAATACTACCTGAAATTTTTTATCACATATTTTAGAGGCTTTAATTTTTCTTGACATCGTTGAAAGAGGCAGGTTATTAAGATTTTAAAATAAAATTTGATTTCAGGAAGTTTTGTTTCCTGTTTAAATATATTTGAAATAATAAAGGGTGCTTTTAACCTTTATTGAGCTGAATTCTCTATATATCTAGGTGCTGACATGACTACTCAAAAACTGTATGTCGACATAGGAAACCTGTAGAAAATGAAACAAGACCGAAAAATCATGCATCCAGCATAGATTATGAAACAATTTCGAACACATTCAGAATTTAAAAAATTTGCAGCATTCTGTCAGGTCATTCGACCGTTTTTTGAGAAAACGGTTTCATAACCATAATTTAACTATATTCTGACCATAAAATGGCCAATAATATGGTCAGAATAGTGTTAAAATTACGGTTGTGTAACCGTTTTTGAAAAAAAAAAACCGTTCAAATGACCTGCCGGAATGCTGCAAATTTTTAACAGTGTACTGTAACAAAACCACAGTTTATTAAGGTGAAAGATGATGTCTAAACCTAAAAGAACAATTTGGAAAACGCATAACGCATTTGAAAACCAATTTCTGGTATTAACATCAACAGTCGGAAAACTATCCGATTAATTTTGTGCAGCACTGTATATGATCTTTAGATTTGTATGTATACTACATACTATGCTAAAAGTTAGTTCTGTTAAACGAATAGCACAGTTGAAATTTTCCATTAAGTGATTTCCGTGAATAAAAAGAAATGTCTTTGAGACCTTTTGTGCAGCCCTGTATATGATCTATAAAATTTATATACACAAATTAATATTTAAAAAAAAGTTCAGTTTAAAAAGACGTACCACAACACAAAACGAGCTTCCAGCGATTATTGTTCATAGGCTTCAACAGTTCAATTATTGTTCATTTTCTGTATTGTTATTACCCGGCTACCAAGAAGGGTTATGTGTTTCACGCGTATCTGGGTATGTGGATTTTTTATACCCTTGAAACATCCCAACGGCTGCATGGATTTTAATGAATGAGGTCTCTATCGATTCACCTTAACCTTCCGATGGTTATAGGCTAGGTTTTGTTTTTATAAATTCAAAATGACTGCCGTAAAATACAAAATGGCGGTTGAGACGAAACAAAAATTTATGCACCCTAT
The DNA here is from genome assembly GCA_963932465.1 of Maratus speciosus. Taxonomy (NCBI): domain Eukaryota; kingdom Metazoa; phylum Arthropoda; class Arachnida; order Araneae; family Salticidae; genus Maratus; species Maratus speciosus. The sequence goes on along the minus strand of OZ010787.1, from coordinate 535,942,021 downwards.
TGAGTGGCATATCATTGGATAGGTCCTTCAACATGAAGACGATGTTTCATTGACTATTTTACAGTCAGAAGCTCCGTTAAAATATTACACAATCTGGAAGTTGTGTAGGTAGGATCTCTAGCTTTACTGCAACTCTAACCTTCATAGACATCAATAGGCCTCATCAAAACAATGTTTATAAATAGGAAATAACAATTAAACACAACTTAAAAGTCATCAATACAAGTAAATAAAATAAATAGGTAAGCAATACAAAACATAGTTTCACATTGATGAGACATAATTAATTAGTTCGCTTTTCTACGCAGTCGGGTTTTTTGATTCTTTTAAATTTAATTTTTTTGTGCGTGTGTCCCTGTAAATGAACGATGAATGCTATGTACGCCATATTTTACAGTAAGTGCCGTTCAGTACACCTCAGTGATATATATAAATTTGAATATATTTAAAATAGTGAAATATCATTAACCCGGGAGAACTTGCTGCATGAGATTTTCTCTGACCGTCGTACTTTTTTTAAGACTTTTATTTAAACCATTTTTCATTTTAATTAAAATTTAAAAATGTTATTTCAATTATTTTACCTATTTGTGAGTAAAAGTGCTAAGCCAAGCAAAAAGAATGATAGGGGAGAGTAGCCGAATTTGGACCACTTCACTTATTTTCAGGTGTAACTGACTTAATTTTTGGAATATCTGCAAAAGATCCTTACACAGGGTATATCTATTCATCTACTAACTAAATAAATATTTAGATCAATTTCTTTTTGAAAATCTTAAATTTTATTTTAATTTGAAAAATTTGTCAAAGGTGGTCCAAATTCAGCAACTGGTCGCCTAAGTTGGACCCCCAGTCTCCTAAATTGGACCAAATAATATAAGATTGTTTTAATGAATAGGGAATATAACTAATTTTATTAAAAGCAAAGTTTGCGATTAATAAAACAATCAAACAAAATAACAGCAATGAAATATAATGAAATCAAATATCTGAAAATAAGAGTGATTGTTTTAAATCAAAATGTATTCAAAATATAAATCAAAGTTATCAGTAATTAAGAATAGAAATTATGGAACTAATTGTCAGTTACTTGAATATCATGTAAGGAGTGATGCAAAGCTTATACATGAATTTTGTTTATAATTTTTGTTTTCCAGCGCACACAACATGGAACCGTATTGGCAATCTGAACACCGAATCATTTCTGTTATTTTATTTTTCTTACAAATTAGGCAAAACCAATCATCACTGTCTAGATTTTTCTTTTTAAGATTCTGAATTATCAGACTTCTTTTTTTGCAACAGAAGTTTTCTTTACATTATGTTTGTAGTTCTTCTCTTCCATCATTTTCTTGCTAACTGTATTACGCCTATTTTTTAAAACTCGATGGTCCAATTGCTTTTGTGCTGTGAAAGCTTCCTTTCTGTTTTTTTTTTCTTCATTTCAAGGTTTAGTTTATATGGCGATAATGTTAACACAACTGTTTTTTGGCTCCCTCTGTACTTTGATTTACCTGAAGTTAGCAAGGGAAATAACATTTCTAATGATTTTTTTGCTTTTGCAGAGGATTTGTAACTGCAGCCTTGTTGCAGGTCAATTTCTTCACAAATTACTGTCTGCTTTTTGTTTCCTATATCTTTAACAGCTTTTGCTGTCACGGGTGTTTTTCTTCCAGACAGTTTGTCTATGTCTTTTTCAACCTTTTCATCAAGGTTTGAGATTTTATGCATTTTAATGGCAAAAAAGTATAATTCTACCCTCCAGAACTGTAAAAAATCTTCCATCACAAATATCCTGCAGGAGGAAAATGTTTGAACTCAACCCTGTAAATCAAATATGCCGTAGGAATAAAGAATTCAAAGAAAATAAATACAATTACATACAAGATGAAAAAAAGATGAGAAAAATGGAAAAAATCATCGAATATAAACAAGTAATCATATAAGATACATAGAAGGAACACGAGCAATCACGAAAGTGTAGAGCACGTTGGAAAAAATCATCGAATATAAACAAGTAATCATATAAGATACATACAGGGAATACGAGTAATCACGAAAATGTAGGGCGCGTTATATGATTACTTGTTTATATTCGATGTTTTTTTTTACATTTTAGGTAGATTTCGTATGAAATACTACCTATTGGCGTCGTTCCTATGTTGGAATTTCTGAAAACTTTTTGCAGATCTACACCGATCATGACCCCTAGAACCCAAAACCACCCTCAGTAAAAAACTTTATCTGTCCATCTATCTATCTATCTATCTATGTATCTATCTGTATATATATCACTTTCTTCTGGACACGATAACTTCCACAATTCTGCGCAAATCTCTTCCAAACTGATACATAAAATCAAGGGGCATAAAATCTCGTTCAAGTTCGTTAATGGGCAAAACCGAGCCAAGGGGCTGGAAATAGGGAGGGGTTTTGTGAAAATAGAAAAAAACCCATAACTTATTAAATTTTGTACATATCAAATCAGTTTAAAGTTTTTATTACTCCTAAAGGGGCCAAAAATTTATGCATCACAGAATTTTGATAAAATTAAAAATGGCTCAAGGGGCGCAAAAATAGGGTTTTGGGGAGAAAAAAATTCATAACTTCGTCAATTCTCAAGATATCAAATTCAATTAATCTTATTATACATCTCCTGAATATTATCTACAACTTTTATATTCACAAGTTTTTGATAGGACCAATTCGTACCCCAAAAAAAATTAAAAACAAACACAAAAAAGGGTGGTGAAGAAGAAAAATTTCCATAACTCTGTGAATTCACAAGATATAAAATCCCCATGAATTTAACATATATCTTCTTAATATTGTCTTCAACATTTATATAGATAAGTTTTTGATAGGACCAATCTTACAGCAAAAACAAATTAAAAATACATAGCGGTTGAAGAAAAAAATCATCTTATTAATGGTGTATTCAAATCCAAACTGCTTATTTTCTGACTCATTTTTAAATTCATTTTTGCTCTCAAACGCATCCAATTGATAGATTCTCTTCTTCAGAAACTATATAATGTACCGCAATGATCGATTTTTTTTTTATAGAGGCAGAATATATTTCAAAAAATGATGTCAAAGTGGGCATTTTGAACAGAAATTCCCGAAGCGATTGTGTTAGAAAGAAAAATATTGCCCTACTGAGAAAATAATTGTTTGTTAATCAAGTTTTAATTAATTGAAAGGAAAACAAGAACACATGCCGCTTATAAATCTTTTCAAAAATCACGTCAGCAAGTTTCGTATTTTTTCTATTAAAAATGAATCTGAAAATGTGCCAGAAAATTTCGAGTTGTTGAGCATGGAAAAGTATTTTTTTAATACCGCCTTAACATGATTCTGATAAAACCAGCTATTATATAAAAATGAAATAAAAACTCGTCAAAAGCGGCCAGATAAAACTGCTAAAGTGGATTTATATCTAATCATGCTTTAGTTTTTGTTGGAGCAATTAATATACTTAACTTCGAAATCTACCTCCGCCTGTAGGCCATTGTGATATGGTTAGTAGTGAACGCAATTTTGACTTACTACTCGCACTTATTTACATTTGTATGTTGGAAAGTGTTAAAAACGATGAAATAATCAATGATAAAAACGATAGAAAATAAATTTGAAGTTAATCTCGCCAGAGCAAAACCCATTAGAATAAATTATCCATTATATATTTTGAATTGGATTCAAGCATAAAACACCACGTACTTTTGATAAGAATGCAGAAGATAAATTTACTTAAAAGACTATTTTTTAATTATTTGTCCGTCATTTATGTTTAATGTTTTTATTTTGAATTCAGTTGCGTGAGCGAATTATTTTCTTTTCATCAGGTGAAAAGTATATCTCTGTGATCACATGAAATAGATTCAGGCATCACACATTAAATCTAAGAAGAAGTTCGGGTATTACATTTTTATTTGTTTAACCCCTTGAGGGGTGGTGGGATATATTTTATCCCACCTACGAGTAATGAAGATTTTCACCACAAAAATTTTATTAAATTTTACTTTTCTAGCTTTGGTGGAAAAAAGTTGTAAAATTGCTTTTCCCTATTTTGCAATAAATTTTTTGGAAGATTTCGACATTACGGAAACACAATTACTTGCCCCTCAAAAGGTTAACCTCCCCAATTCAGAAGTATCGTACGTGATACTTCCGAACCAAGAAGGATATAAACTAAACTATTTGATTTTTTTTTACACTTTTACTTTTCTTCTATATTCTAATTCTCACAATCTTTTGACTTTTATGTCCCTGAATAATAATTTTTATTTTAGAACATATTCTTGTTTTTTTCTTTTTATTTCATATGCTGGGGAACATACCATTGCATGATTGCATAGCAATATTAACGTGATAAATAAGTTTTGGACAATATTGGGGGTCCAAATACCAGGAAAACTCCTAAAGCGTTCCGTGTCCCTGATGCTGATTTTTAAGTTTGGGGCTGCCTGTATAAAATTTTTTCAATAAAAGTAATTCGACGTAATTTGTTTCCAAAACTGGGACACATTTTTTATATAAATATGTAGCAAAAAATTAACCTGCACACACTTTTACGGTTGATATTATTTTTTGAACTCTGTCCCTGGGTTTCAGATTCCTTACTGGCCCTCTTCTAAACTTATACAAAAAATCACTTCAGATGCAGCCACAGAATTTTTTTCAAGTTTTTTCTCATGCAGAAGTTTGCTAGAGAGAGAATGTCTAAAATTCTTTGACAGGAAATTCACTGCAGAATTTAAATCAGCATTTAAATATTAATTTCAAGCATCGTGGCTTTATTGGTAGTCTTACTGTCCCCAAGGTTTATTTCTGCACTTTTCGAGGTATTTTTTTTTTTTTTTTATTAACTCAATGTAAATTACTGTTTCTAAAAGTTAATGAACATTGTGGCTATCACTGGGTCTTAACATGATTTGCCTGAAAATAGTGGTAATTTTCCTTACCGATCCATCCTTATCATCCTTTTTTCCCCCATTACCGTCCCTTTTCCCATATACCATCCCCTTCTCTTTTCCTTCCGTACCTCCTTTAACACCCCTTTAAGACAATGTTATACCAAAATTTTGTACTAAAATACTACATTGTTATTATTTCTTATTTGAATGTCCTATGGGTACTATGTAAATTCATTATAAGTAAAAATTTAGAAGAAAATAGAAAGTTATAGTGGTAAAATGGTAAGGAAAATTAAACTCGCAAGTTTAACTTAAACCTCAGTTAAATAAAGAATTTTCGCTGCTGATCATTTTTTTTTTCTTTGAATCATTAAGGCATTCATCTATCAGATTAAAATGTTATTTTAGCAAGTTTAATTTCACCATATTTTTATTTCCGAAAGTCAAAAGATTGTGAGAATGCCCCATACCTGAATGTGTTTGGCTTTGGATCAAAAGCAATAAATGGCAGCACTGATGATTATTTTCTCATACAATAAGTGTTATTTTCATCTGAGTTTGCAAAATGCACTCCAGACAGTGTGCCCAAGAATGTAAGAAAATTTCATAATTATTTAACTGAAACGATTAAAAAAAGGGGGGGGGGATTTGTAGATAATTCCATTAATTAAAGGCCTTAAATTTGTTACTGCATAAATTTAGGTTATTGATAATTAAATTGATATTTTAAGGGTGTTAGTAATTTTAGATCTGTATTTGTGAACATAATTAGCAGCCGAATAAAGTATCGATTTCAGAAAAAGGACTCCTTTTGCCATATATGGTGTCTTTTTTTGTGCAAAATTAATGAATGTGTATTCGTAGTGTTATTTTACTTTTAGGACGGAAGAGGATAAGTGAAGAGAAAAAAATTGAGATACATTAAAAGTTAGTAAAGAAAAAACTTTGATTATCTCTTTACACATTTTTAATGCGTTTAAAATGGAAGAAAAAAATATACATATCAATATTTATCTTTTTAAAAAAAAGTTACACTTTTCGATAAATGGCAACCAGTCGGGTAATATGGAATAGGGTTTTATAAGGAATAAGGAATATTAAAATTGCAAGAAAAACCACGATTTAAATGAATAACCAAAGTTATTTACCCCTTAATTCTCGCCCCCGTCAATATCACGGGGTGAGGTGTCATTTGTTATTTCTTGTGCCCGTCATACTTCCGGGCTGAAGATTTAATTGCTTGAAAATCTGGAACCAGAAAAATTTAACTGGCATTTTCGTGTGAAATCTTTGAATATTACTGCTTGGGTTTGGTTTTTGCGCTGATTGTGTTGTTGGACTTTGTATTGCATGTTTCGAAATATATCACACTCAAAAAAATTATTAATAATCAAAATTTAATGTATATATATTATTTAAAATATTATTTGTAAAAATTTCTGTGATGAAGATAAATAAAGATCTAAGATGTGAAAAATAAAGGTCTTATTCGCATTAATTTGTATGGCGTAAAACAGACATTAAGACACAGAATTATCGCATGATGGCTTTTCTGTAAATGTGAATTTGTTCTATAACACCTTTTTTCCCCCTTAAAAAAAACAAAAAAAAATGCATATTTTATTTAGAAATCTTATAGTTATTCAATTTCTGTAATAAAAAAATAGGTACTTTTTTATGGTTTTTCCAAATATTAAGCGATCCTTAAGGGATTAATGAGTAAACCTTCTAAGTACATCATCTATAAATCATCAGATTCTTTGAAAAATTGTTTTAATTTTTAGACTCGCCTTGAAACAGTTGTCTAGCTGATATTCCATATTGTCTGAAACACACCATCTTGAAAAGCATAACCTCTTCACTCGTCAAGAAGTTAGCATAGTGGAAAACTGACACAGCAATAAATATAACTGTTCAACTTTATATTGGACATGGTAAACATCAATGCCAATGACATTTTATAATTAATACGAATTTTATAAAATTTACCTGCAAAAAACTACAAAAATTGAGAAGAAGATTTTATTTCACCACGTTGCTCCAACAACAGGTATCCAAACAGAACTGAGTGCAGTGCCTCCTGGGAGTACTAGGAAGTTGTATTGCAGATTTAAGTTTGGCTGCAACACCGTATGCGCCAGATATTGAAGTATTCCATATTGCCCGACCATTCCATAATACCCGAACTTATTCTATATGATAAGAATTCAAAAAAGTTCACTTAGGAATCTTTAAAATGATATATACATATATTTTTTAATTTACATCTTTTTACATGATTTCTTTTAACTTACAATTCTGTTTGTATGTGGCAGTCAAATCTTGTTACCCACTTTCCACATCCTGTTTACATATAGCTTTGAAATTTGGAATATATATGTATTGCTGAGGGCAATACATGAACAGAACATTGGTTTTTTTAATTTCATCCCTACGGGGGCAACGGGGAGCAAATTTAAAAGAAATCACCATATTTCATAAACTAATGGAAATAAAATCTTGAAGCTTGACATGCCTTTAGTATAACTAAAATTAGTAAACACGTTTCGGATTTTTCAAAATTCGATCCCTAAGGGGGGAAAAGGAGGAACTTTCCCCAAGCGCCCTCTGTTTTAGAAAGACATCGCAAAAACACTACTTAAGGTTAAACTAACACTACTAAGATTAACACTGCTGAAACTTAATGGTTACTCAATTCTAGTTTGATTTTCTATGAAGAAATCCGTATCAGCTTCAATACTAAGCATATTTGTTGAAAAGTACTAATAGCAGGGTTATCACAATAATGACCACCTTTAGCCAATTTGGCAAAATATCGCCAAATTTGGCGGCAAAAATAAGTTGCCATATATGAAGCCAACTTGGCGATAGCTGGCTAATTTGGCGAAATCCATATTTAAATCAATTAATCCACATTGCTTCATTTTTGGGAATTTTAATGAAATAACATCTTTAAAATTATTTTTTTTTTACATTTATAATTATTTATGTTTAATATTAATGCACAATGATATTTTATTTTATCGTTTGAAATTCATCCTTTATAGTAGATTACATTGCTTTGAACATTAATGGTAATTCTCTTTAGATTCCATAAATTTGATTCAGACATACATTCAGTATATTTTGATAGCAATTCAAAAATAAATAAATAAATGAATAAAATTAAATAGAAGTATACAATATAGAATACCTTATATATTTTTTTTCATTTAAACATTGTTTATGATTAATATTAGTACACAATCCTATTTCAATTTATTATTTTGAATTAAGTTCGTTTAACAAATGACTTTCTTTTCACCCGATGAAAAGTAAATCTTTTTATATCCCATACATTAAGATTCAAGCATAAGGTATTAAATGCATTTGATATGAATGCAAAAATGTTCACAAAACAGTTTTTAGAAGGATATACAGGGTGTTGCCGAAATCGACAGACAAATTCAGAGGGCTGATAGTAGGCTACAAGAAAATGAAAAATTTTCATAGAACATGGGGACGCAAAACACGTTTAATGGGAGAAAATCGCAAAAATAGTTATGAAGGATGTGACGCCGAGTGGAACAAAAAGGGCCAATGATAAATAGAAAAACATTTAATTTGAACTTAAAGCAGGAATATAATGCATTGCAGTTCAAAGTCAGAAAGGAGACGACGAGACATTTTTATAGGAATTGTTCGAAGTTGCGACCGCGAAGGTCATTGCACAGTCGACACCAAGGAACGAAGGATTTCCGGACGCATTCAAACATAGCCGGTGTGCTGGTGATGTCTGCTGAAGCGACGACGATCCGTGCTGTCAAATCCTACAGTGCATCCAGAGGCGTCTGATAAACAACCGATTTCAGTTGGCCCCAGAACAAGAAATCCAAGGGATTGAGATCCGGCAGCATGGAGACCAAGCAACAGGTCTGCCCTCTCCAATCCACCTCCCGGGATATGTATCATCGAGATGGTTGCGCACCGAAATCGCAAAATGTGTGGGTGCACCATCATGCATGAACCACATGTTCTGGCACACAGTGGCCGGTATTTCATGCATCAAATCCGGGAGGACGTGCTGTAGGAAAACAAGGTAATTTGCGTCATTGACGCGTTCGGGCAGATGGTATGGTCCCAACAGATGACCTATGATATTTCGTTGCTCAGACGTTAATACCGAACGTGTGATGCACTTTCGACCAGACAGTGCTTCAGGGATTTTCGGACGACAAAACTGCGCATTGTGTGTGTTGATCATGCCTTCTCTCGTAAAGCAGGCTTCACCTGAGAATAAAACAGTGGCGGGAAACTGTGAATCATTCTGTATGGCATCGGCATGAAGCATCCAGAGTACGAACTGCACCCGAAGTGGGCAATCGGCGTCGCCTAAGAGTTGGACCTCCTGCACGTGGAAGAGGTGCATGTTTTCTGCACGCAGAACCTTCCACACCATTTCATGCCGAATACCCAGTTCAGCAGCAACCGATCGTGTACTGGTCGGCAGGGAAACGACAAACCGTTGCAATACTCGGTTTTCTGTTTCAGGCGTGCGCACAGTGCGTTCTTGCCCTGCATTACGCCTCGTTACTTGGAAAGATTCCGTCTCCCGCAGCCGTCGATCGATGTTCGTGAAGGTGGTATGGTGAGGACAACACCACCTCAGATATTGTCCTTGGAGCATCCTCTGTGCTAGGTGTCCATCGGCTCCTGCTCGGCCATAAATCAGATGCATATCATCATATTCCTTGTCCGTTTATTCTGACATGTTGTTTCCGAATGAAGTTTAACGCCCGCAATGCTCACTAATGAATACTTGCTCGCTGCTTTTATTTTCCTCATACGCATCGGAAATTTGCATACAAGAAGATTTTCTCTTCTCGACTGCTGCTTTTATTTTCCCCATACGCATGGGAAATTTGCATACGAGAAGGTTTTTTCTTCTCGACCGCAGTGCTCCTAATCCTCGTATTTGTCTGGCTACTCTTTGCGTCAGGCTCACTGTCCTCTCGACGTCTATTTTTACCATTTTCACCGACTAAAGGTGATTACGACCCCCATGTTCTATGGTAATTTTTCATCCTCTTGATGACACTATCACCCCTCTGAATTTGTTGTTCGAATTCGTCAGCACCCAGTATATATTTATTTAAGTTTATACCTTTTTTTAAAATGTTTAATAGTAATAAATAGCCATATTTTATTTTAGTTTTTAATTAAGTTTCTTTAGCAAATAACTTTCGCTTCAGCAAATGAAAAGTAAATCACTTTATATTCCATGCATCAAGATTCAAGCATAAGTCATTAAATGTATTTGATATGAATGCAAAAATGTTCACAAAACAGTTTTTTAGAAGGATATATATTTATTCAAGTTTATATCTTTTTTATGTTTAATAGTAATAAATAGTTATATTTTTTGTTTTGAATTCAGCTCCTTTAGCGCATGACTTTCGCTTCAGCACATGAAAAGTAAATCAGTTTACATTCCACGAATTTGATTCGGGCATATGACATAACGTAAATTTCGATAGGAATTCAAAAAATAAAAGTATATAAGAGAATTTTTTTTAAATATGTATTTTATAAATTACTTATTGTTTATATTAAATACTAGTACACATTACTATTTTATTTTATTTCAAACAACAAAAGTTTAAATGGGATTTTAAAATATTAAATAAAGCACGGAAAAAGCAAATTTGAGACTCGTATGTAAATATTACCTCAGCGTTCTTTGATTATTCCGCAAGAAACACAGTTAATAGTCTCGAATAAAGAAAAAAAAAAGCATTTTAAATAAATCACGTGAAACAGCGATTACTTCAGTTAACGTTAGCAGTAACTACCGAATAAATGAATCAATATTTTTAACATAAAACAACTAAACTTTTTAAGGATTCTTTAGTCAACTAATTACAAATATGTGATATTTACTTTTAAAAGAAAAATTATCTCCACGGGATGTCACTTTAAAACAGTATGGAACGCAACATACACACGCACACACATATATATACAGGGTGTCTACTAGAGTGGCCGAAATTTTCTTTTTAGAAATTGATTTTAGCATAATACGCAAAAGTTGTGTAATGGGTCAGATATAACTCACAAAAATTTTCATCGATATTGCTCAATATTTAACCGCGCCCCTCTAACATTGAAAAACAGAAAAAAAGAGAAAAATCGTTTTTTTTTTTTTGTGAAAAAATATATTTTGAAAAATTTTCCAAAATTTTCATTAGCATACAATGAAAATGTTACATAATGGATCAGTTAGAACCTGCAAAAATGTTTATCAATTTCTATCAATATTTAACCGTGCCCCTCTGACATCAAAAATTGGAGAAAAATGAAAAAATATATTGGATTTTCTAACAAACTGTACTATGAAAATTATTTCCCGAAATTTGTATTGCCATTAATATTTTTCATATTAATTTTAATTAAGCATATTTTTATTGAAATGCACACAGACAGAATACAGATCAGAACAAAATCTATAAATTTGAAGTGCTACAGCAGTACTGGCTGATTTGGATTTACTTTCACCTGAGAAACAAACTTATATAGTTGATAAAAACGAAGTCAGAAGGGAAGTAGAGAAAAAAAGTAAAGAACTAAGGTGAAATGATTTAAGGGCATTTGAAGTGGCACCTCTTAAGAGTTTGTATTTTGATGGGTGCAAAGATGATACCTTTCAACAACTATCTGGTCATCGAAAATTAACAACAGAAGTGCATGTACCTTTAATAGAGGAACCAAGTAGCAAGTATATAGTTCATATATCGTTAGCTGCTGGTGAAAGTACAAAAGAGTACAAAGTCCAAGGTATTATCACATTTACAAAAACGTATAATATGAATTTGCAGAACCTACCGGTTATCGGATGTGACGGAACACGGAACAAATGTGAATACGAGATGGAAAGGCGGAGTAATATGTTTGCTTGAGATATACATTGGAAGACCATTACAATGGAATATATGTATGTTACATACTAATGAGTTGCCACTAAGGCACCTTATTCTGGAAATGAATGGTTGCACAAAAGGGCCGTATTCATATTCCGGACCTATTGGATTGCTTCTAAAAGATTGCGACAAAAAATCCAGTGGTCAAATTTGATCAAATTCATTGTAAACTTCAGCCTATGTATCTGAAAGATATCCAAAAGCTAAGAACCGACCAACAATATTTGTGTCGCATCTGACTTGTCATAAAAGATGTAACTTGCACTTCTAACGTGACTGAGAATAACCAAGGTAAACTCAGTCATGCAGAATGGTTGACCGCTGCAAACCGTTTGTTACGATTATACATTAGCACTACAAGACCGTCACAAAATCTTATAATACTAGTGAAGTATGTATTGCTGGTGTATGATCCAATGTGGTTTGAGATAAAAATGAAATCGAATTGCCTGTATGGTGCCTAACATTTCTGGAAAATGATTTCCCTTGCAAGCCAACTTCCAGATAACGTTAAGCAAATTATTTACAACGTATTCTCATAAAATGCAAATTTTGCGCATCCTGAACACCTATTATTAGCAATGCTACATTATTCTAGAATACACATCCAGGAATTAGCAGTTAGGCGTATTCTCAGCGCTCCAGATAGGAAGACGAAGAACTTGAGTGGATTACGTTTTTTCAAGCTTCCCAAACTCAATTTTGAAGCAGCCGATTATATTGATTTAATTGATTGGTCAAATACTGTTGTAACAGAGTCACCTCTTACAATGCATATAAAGGACAAAGACTTGAAAGAAATGTGCAAAGAAAGACAGTTTCCAGTACTAACTTTTGAGGAATTTCCATGACACACGCAATCTGTTAAACGACGTGTTAAGCTAATATCTGAAGCTGCAATGAAAGATTGTGGTGAGACTGCAAGAGATGGATATATTCGTGCCAAGCTTCAAACAAGGAAAGAACTCCCAACACCCGACAACAATGGTCGATATTATTCAAACACCTAATATTCAATTTGCATCAGGTATTATTAAATATATTTCAAATTTGTAGATTTTTGTTCTAATCTGTATTCTTTTGTGCGTGTAATTAAAAAAAAAATGCTAGTATTAATTTCGTAAAAAAAATTAATAAAAAGTTAAATTACGTAATAATTATAGAATTTTTATTATTTATAGTACTATTTAATTAATCAATTGATGTCAATACTAATTTCGAAAAACAATTTTCCTAGTACAGTTTTTTAGAAAATCCGATATATATTTTTTTTCTGCAATTTCTGATGTCAAAGGTGCACGGGCAAATATTGAGAGAAATTGATATTTTTTTTTTTTTTTTTTTGTGGGTTATAGCTGACCCATTGTGTAACATTTTCATTGTATGCCAGTAAAAATTTTGGAACATTTAAAAGAATATTTTTTTTCACAAAAAAAACGATTTTTCTCTTTTTTTTTCTGTTTTTTAATATCAGAGGGGCGCGGCTAAATATTGTGCAATATTGAAAAAAAAAAATTGTCAGGTCTAACTCTCTCATTACACAACTTTTGCGTACTATGCCAAATCAATTTCGAAAAAAAAATTTTTAGTTTATTTTGGCTCACCCTGGTTCACATGAAATCCCCTGATTTCAAATGTTAATTGTACGGAAACTATGAATCCCAGAGATTTGCGGTTTGAGCAACACAACAAGTTTATTTTGCTGCAAAAAATTTTTCCGAAACAGTTAAATTTTGCTGTGCGCATTATTAATATGTCATGACAAACAAGTTTATTTTGCTGCAAACGTTTGTTTGTCTGAAAAAGTTACATTTTTGCCTATGTATGCACTTCAATATGGGCTCCGTTCGTAGCTCTCAGAATCTCCAGTCGATATTCAATCTCAATATACGTGTTGCGCAGCATGAAATGGCAATTACATGACACCATGCGATACGGCTTATGATGTCATACTATAAAATCATGCTATGATATCATGATATGATATTATGCGAAACGGCAGTTTTTCGAATGACACCAGATGAAATACCCAAAGACCGGCATTCTAACGGCTAGCTTGAGATTAAAAGAAACACAAAAAGGCGCCCTTTAATACCTGAACATCTATGGGGCATATTGTTCTGATTTTTTACAGCAGTCTCATATCTTCTGTCTAAGTCTATCCTGAAATTTATGCATTTCAACATGCAGTATATTTTGAGATCTGGAATTCTCTTTTAGAAAGAAAAAGAACGGTGCCATAATTTAAAAAAAAAAAAAAACGCCGGTTGATTTAACAAAACATTGATATACGATATTAATCGGTTTTAGGTGCCATGAATAACGTTTTACATAAGTAAACTCTTGTTTCTTATATAATCCGGTTCAAAAATGGTACTATTTTTCTAAGCTTTTTAGTATCTTAAGTGGAAATGTTTTAGGCATTTCTGAGTAAAAAAGCCTACGCCGATTCAGGGTTAATATTCGCTTATGGGTTCACAGGTACATCTGGATGTAGCCGATAAATTATTTAGATAGAGCCATGGAGCTAGGATCTTTGTACTTCTATGGTTAGAGCACGGCCGAACTTTATAACCGGTCTGCGTGCTTTCCCCCTTTTTCTGAAAGTCATGTAACTCCAGTGGTCTATGGGAAAACGAGCTTTTATTCAACGTGATGTTAAAATTGCGCGAGAGGTTAAAGCAGCCATAGTTTTTAAATTATCCGTTTTCGTTAATGAGTTTAATGCAGGGTCGTACTGGCCCACCGGGCAACGAGGCAACTGCCCGGTGCGCCCATCGTCACTTTTTTTTTTTTTTTTTTTTTTTTTTTTTTTAAAGCACGCTTAAAGTTCTGTATTCTGAAAGGCATAAAATTTTCAAAGATTTTCATTTGGAAAATTAAAAAGTAATGCTTTTTATTTTTTAAAGTATAGCATAAGCAAACTATGTGTGATCAAAGACAATTAGATAACCCAATTTCGAGATAACATAAGTTATCGACAATCAGATATCCCATTCTTAAACATTGTATCCTGACCAGACCTTTCAAAGCCTGTACTAATGATAAATTCTAAGAAAAATAATATTAAGTATTCACTTATTTAGATATACACCTAAATAAGTTCTGCTCGAAGAATGCTTCTAATAAGTGTCTAATAAGTTTGCATATTTTCTTTTCTGCGTCTAAGTATTTAGCGCCCCTGGTGTTGCCAGGTATTTTTGTATTTATGCCTTTTGCACAAGTATAAACGACGGAACACTGTATAAGAAACAGATTCTTTCTCATTTTAAATGGATTCATTGACAGAAACTTCGATAGTCATGGCGCCCAGGTCCAGATTTTATTCAGTACCCCGAAGAATAGTAACTTCCACATAAATTAATATTAGAATTAATGGCGTATTTAGCATATTTTCTGTCAAATGTTTGGCGCCCTGGGTGGCTGCCCGGTAGTTTGATATTTCTGCTTTTATTGCGAAAGTACAAAAGACAAAAGATAGAAAAAAAAGGAATTCCGATTTAAGACAGGAGATTTTCATTTTAATTTCATTTGGTCCCATTGTCAGAGCGATGGCTTTGGTAATCATGGCGCCCTTGGTCAGATTTTTTTAAGCGTTTCTGTAAAAATAACTTTCAAAAAATTAATATCGTGTTTTTGTAAGCATGGCGCCCTTGGTCAGATTTTTTCAGCGTCTCTGTAAAAATAAGTTTCAAAAACTAATATTGTTTTTTTGTAATCATGGAGCTCTTGGTCAGATTTTTTTAGCGCCTCTGTAAAAATAATTTTCAAAAAATTAATATCGTTTTTTTTAATCACGCGTTCTTAGTCAGATTTTTTTTTCAACGCCTCTGTAAAAATGCCTTTCAAAAAACTATTTCTCTAATCATGGCGCCCTTGGATAGATTTTTTTTAGCGCCTCTCTAAAAAAAATTTTTAAAAACTAATATCGCGTTTTGTAATCATGGCGACCTTAGTCAGATTTTTTAGCGCCTCTGTAAAAATAACTTTTAAAAAACTAATATCGTGTTTTTGTAATCATGGCGCCCTTGGTAAATTTTTTTTCAGCGCCTGTGTAAAAATGCCTTTCAAAAACTATTATCGTGTTTTTCTAATAATGGCGCCCTTGTACAGATTTTTTTCAGCGCCTCTGTAAAAATAAATTTCAAAAAACCATATTGTGTTTTTGTAACAATGGTGCCCTTGGTCAGATTTTTTCAGCGCCTGTGTAAAAATAAATTTTCAAAAACTAATATCGTGTTTTTCTAATCATGGCGCCCTTGGACAGATTTTTTTCAGCACCTGTGTAAAAATAAATTTTCAAAAACTAATATCGTATTTTTCTAATCATGGCGCCCTTGGACAGATTTTTTTCAGCGCCTCTGTAAAAATGTCTTTCAAAAAGTTATTATCGTGTTTTTCTAATCATGGCGCCCTTGGTCATATTTTTCAGCGCCTCTGTAAAAATAAGTTTCAGAAAACTAATTTCGTGTTTTTTAATCATGGCGCCCTTAATCAGATATTTTCAGCGCCTCTGTAAGATAATAACTTTCAAAAAACTAACATGTGTATTTGTAAAAGTTATTATCGTGTTTTTCTAATCATGGCGCCCTTGGTCATATTTTTCAGCGCCTCTGTAAAAATAAGTTTCAGAAAACTAATTTCGTGTTTTTTAATCATGGCGCCCTTAATCAGATATTTTCAGCGCCTCTGTAAGATAATAACTTTCAAAAAACTAACATGTGTATTTGTAATCATGGCGCCCTTGGTCACATTTTTCTTTTAGCGCCTCTGTAAAAATGCTTTTCAAAAAACTATTATCGTGTTTTTCTAATAATGGCGCCCTTGTACAGATATTTTTCAGCGCCTCTGTAAAAATAAATTTCAAAAAACCATATTGTGTTTTTGTAACCATGGTGCCCTTGGTCAGATTTTTTCAGCGCCTCTGTAAAAATAAATTTTCAAAAACTAATATCGTGTTTTTCTAATCATGGCGCCCTTGGACAGATTTTTTTCAGCGCCTGTGTAAAAATAAATTTTCAAAAACTAATATCGTGTTTTTCTAATCATGGCGTCCTTGGACAGATTTTTTTCAGCGCCTCTGTAAAGTCTTTCAAAAGTTATTATCGTGTTTTTCTAATCATGGCGCCCTTGGTCATATTTTTTTCAGCGCCTCTGTAAAAATAAATTTCAAAAAAACTATACTGTGTTTTTGTAATCATGGCACGCTTGGTCAGATTTTTTCAGCGCCTCTGTAAAAATAAGTTTCAAAAAACTGATATCGTGTTTTTGCAATCATGGCACCCTTGGTCAGAGATTTTTCAGCGCCTCTGTAAAAATGCCTTTAAAAAAAAGTAATATCGTGTTTTTATAATCATGGCACACTTGGTCAGATTTTTTTCAGCGCCTCTGTAAAAATAAATTTAAAAAAACTATATCGTGTTTTTGTAATCATGGCGCCCTTCATCAAATATTTTTCAGCGCCTCTGTAAAAATAAGTTTAAAAAGATTAATATCGTATTTTTGTAATCATGGCGCCCTTTGTTCATTTTTTCAGCACCTCTGTAAAAATAACTTTCAAAAAACTAATATCGTGTTTTCGTAATCATGGCGCCCTTGGTGAGATTTTTTCAGCGCCCCTGTAAAATTAATTTCCAAAAAACTAATATCATGCTTTTGTAATCATGGCGCCCTTGGTAAGGTTTTTTTTTCAGAGCCTCTGTAAAAATAACTTTGAAAAAACTAATATTGTGTTTTTGTAATCATGGTGCCCTTGGTCACTTGGTCAGATTTTTTTCAGCGCCTCTGCAAAAATAACTTAAAAAAAACTGCTATCGTGATTTTGTAATTGCAATCCCCCCCCCCCCCCCCCTACACACACACATGGGTTCTACTAAACTGGAGCATTCCATAATTTTTTAATGATAATATAAGTTAGACCGCCAAGACTAATTCTTCACAAGATTTCGCAATGTAAACTTATGTAAATTTTGTTTTTGAAAGAAGAAAATGTTAAATTTTCATATCTATTTAGAAATTCGATTACATTTTTAGAATCCGAAAATGCCAATATCTAAAAACGTTAAAAAAAAAAAAACGGATCTGCTTAACCGCTTTAAACTTCAAACACCATCCCGATTTATAAATTGAAAAATACACATGTAATTAAAATAAATAGATAAACCACTAAAATTGTAAAAGTCGTTTTACAAAAGAATGGATGAATATAAGTAAAGAGAAGTGCAAATGTGTTTGTGTTCAGTTTTCAATGCTGTTAGTCAATAACGTGGGAGTTCCTAAGAAGACAAATTACCATTTCGGCAGAGTTTCAACTAGGTATGGGTTCTATAGAAACCCAATGGTTTCTGTAGTAATACCAGATGTGACACTTTTATTAATTATACCGTATTCCGAGATTTCTGGAGAAAATAGAAATCGGGTGTGAGGTATTTTCCCATGAAATACTAATTAACACACGGCACATGCTCGGCGTACAGGCATCTGCGAACGTTAAAAACGAAAAATAAAATATTGAATAAAGCAACTGTTATAGCAGTTTTATAATGTTTTGTGTAATAAAACAAGTAGTGTATTACACAAAATTCCTCTTCAGTCGAGGATTCTTAATTGTTTTACATCTTTTTAGCTGCCCAAAACTTTTGACGACATTAAATAATTTTCATTGATACATACATCAAATTTTTAAAAATTCCCATTAAGGTGAAAACGAAAAATAACTTTTCCAGTTAAACCTTATCATGTTTTAGATACATTTCTTCTTTTCAAGATATCGAGTAAAAAATAACTGCAAAATAATGAACACATATAAGCTTAATTGCGGTAGGAAAAAATGTGCTATTCTTCTTCTTTTCAATTTTTTCCCACAAAAAATATTTCTAAAGTATAGACTTAATTTTATATGAAGTGTTAAAATCTTACGAGTGTGTGAAGTGTTAAAATCTTGAGTACACAGAAAAAAGATGTTAAAAATGTGAATTTCCCGAGAAGATATTTTAAATATATGAATGCATCAAAAGTCCATAGACTTAACATTACGGAGAAGAATTTCGAAGCTGAGTGACCAGCCCTCTTAAGTATTTCTATTTTCTTTGACTTTGCTTTTTATTTTTAATACAATGCTAAAATATAATTTTGATACATATTACTTTTAAAAAATGCAAATATATTTGAAGCTATTGCCGTTCTTCTGGTGCGTTTTGTGTGTGTGTGTGCGCGCGCGTGAGTTGCGGCGGCCATTGTAGTTTAAATTTGGCTTATCTGAAATTAAAACAAACAGTAATTTTTAATTAAATATGACTTATTTTAGTGACTAGACGAGACAAAGTGTGGAAATATTCAACTTTTATCGTAGAAAAATACTGATTTTTGATGATAAAAAAAAAAAAAATCCTTAATGCGCTGCATAATTATATAAGAAAAAAAGCTGACAAAATTAGAAGTGAAACAATTCAGTTATTTTAAAGTAATCGTGTTGTGGTCGTCTTTTTAAAAATGCAATCGTCTATTCCAAATTTTGGCCACATAAAGAAGTCTTAATTCCGTTGATAAAGCTGCTAAAATAAAAACTCGATTTTCCGAAATTTATAAGTTATGTTCTCAAAAAAGTATTTTTTAACGTTCAATAATGCGAAAATTTCTGCTTATTTGCAAACATAAAAATAGTGTTCGACAGAAACCGAATTTCGGTACCTTCCTAGTTTCGAGCGAAAACGAAAGCGAAACTGTTTTAAAAATAATTTCAAAGTAATTAACATAAACATACATATATGCATGTTATCTGAATAATGTTTTGCGTAGAAACGGCAGTAAATAATTATTAATTAAAAAATAATTTGATTGAAATAAAAATTAATTAAATATAAGGAGCTATAAACATAAAAATTATTAAAAATTAATTTAATTTAAAAATAACGAATTTAATCAATATTAGCAATATCTTCTAGATTTATCACCTTGTATGTGAATACATAGTATGTGCGGCTCTTTGGATGGGAGTGCCGTTTGGGAGAGGCAGTTATAGTAATACCGAATATTCGGCAGTACTTTCGCCGAAACTAAGATTTTGGGCTGAAAATGAAACTGAATATTTGGCCAAACTCTATATAAAAGAATGAGACTTTCAGGCTTGGTTATTGGAGTAATTTTTAATACAATCGATTCTTTTCTTTAAATTAATTACATCTTGAGTTAATATTGATTGTTGTCTCGTGACAACAGTTCTCTTCCTCTTCCCCGACTGTCGCGTCCGGAAATTCGGTTCAAAACGCCACCTTTGACAGCATTTTCTGAAGGATCTTTTGCTTTTCTCGAAAAATATAAAAGACAGTTCGATTACAAAGTGTCTGAGGGCAATAAAAAATAGCTGGTGTTTTCGGCCACGTAAATCAGTCAGCAGTTGTAATGAAATTTAATGAAAACCTTTAAAACAAAACTTATCATGCAATAAAATTCAAGTAATACTACTTTTAAAAATAATATATTCAATACTTTTAAAGAATTATTACTTTTCCGAAGATTTTCTGTCCCCCGCCCCCCTTGCCCTGCTTACACAGAGGAATCGCGGTAAAAAGAACAAGATCCTTGAAAAACAGAAACAACTCCATTATTGGGCACAGCCTTTGTAAGTTTGCTCATTTGAAAGGAAACCTAAATGCATTATGTTCCAAAGAAAAGAGAGTACCGATATCAGACATCTATTGTCCACTCCACAGAAACTGGAAATACACGTGTTTCTAATTTTCAACCGATAGTCGGTGTAAATAAAGTGCCCCTGATGTGAAATCTGCTTCGTTTGTCTCGCTCCATCCAGTGTTAAAGAACTACTCCGTCTTTATATTATTTGCCTGTGTTTCGAGTTATTTACTTATTTTAGTGTAATCTTAAACATTTTTCGTAAGCTTGTGCTTCGTACTTTTTTTAAAAATAGTGTACAGTACAGAATATTATAAAAAATCATGACCATCACAGCTCAGATATGCTGATGTTGCATCTTGCATAACAAGAACTGTGAATTGTCCATGGAAAAACAATATAAGGTAAGATTACTTATAATTTTTTTTAATTGTGCCTCTTTCACAAGAGAGTTTATCAGTTTGAATTTTTGCGAAATCTTCAAAATTTGTCTAGTCTAATGTATTTCGTTATTTTCTCTTTATAACTGTTGAGGGAAAAAAAAAAAATCTGGGATGAAAATTAAATGACATTTTTAATATTTCCCGAAATATTATTTATTTGTTACTACAAACTAAATTGAATAATAACAAAAACTGTAGTAATAATATTAAAGAATATTTGTCTTTCATGCAATTGCAGACTATATATAGATATTTAACTGTTTAAAAGAAGGATTCGAACCAAACGCTTCTCTATGATATCTTTTTAATGTTGAAAAAATAAAGAATTACTACAATTTTTAAAAATAATTCACGTAAAATAGACGTCATTCTTTCCCTGAACGAAAATAACTTTTCTGAAAATTTTTACATAATTAGTATTTGTATCCTAGAGATTGTATTATATAAAATATTATTGAATTGTATAAAATAATATTTTGCACTTTTGTGTTTTGACCCAACGAAATCGCTTTTGTTTGTTTTATTTTAATATTTTATTTTCCATTTGGAGATAATTGTATGGAGATTGTTATTCGGGTATCCGGGGTTAAAGTTTGAATTAACTCATTAGATAAGGTGAGCGGAATTCGAAAATAGAGATAGATTTTTTAGAAAAGTGTGGTGGAAAACAAATACCTCTAAGTTGGCAACACTGATCTAACATCAGAAGTGCAATGTTTTGCGGGAACTATTTTTGTGCATATTACATTTCTATAGTATAAAATACTAATTTAGGTGTCATAATTATTTTAGGAATAAAGTTTTCGCTATAGCAATATACTAGTATATATTTTTAAATAAATTTTTTATACATAATTTATATAGTATGTATGTGTGTGTAAATATATATATATATATACACAGTATATATATATATATATATATATATATATATATATATATATATATATATATATATATATATATATATATATATATATATATACATATATATACAGTATATATATATATATATATATACAGTAAAACCTCTCTAAAGCGACCACATTCCGTTCAAATAAAAATTGGTCGCTCCTCCCTTAAGGGAGGAGATGTTTAAATCTAGAGTTTAATTGTTGAAAAAAGGTAACAATTAATGTTACTAAAATTTATTTTTCACATTAGGAAAAAAAAGTATCAAAACAAAAGTTAATTACTGCCGAGTGTAAAATGAATACATTGAAGTTTGCTTTGATTTTACGGTTTTATCTTTGATAACTTTTATTTCTAAGTCCTTTCGAAGTTCAGTAAATAAATGCAATTTTTTTTTTTTTTTTTTTTTTTTGGATGGGAACAAATAATGACCATTTTATTCATTTATCTATTTCCTTGAGAGTTTCCAGCAGAATAGGGCAGGGTAGTTTATGGACCGTCATTCTTAATTTGTCAGAGTTAAATTCATTGCCTAAAAAGGCACAAAGAAGTTTAAACAGTTAAAATTTACCGGAATAAAAGAAATATATAAACTTAGTTTAGAAGTTTGATGACCAATGCGCTCTCTGGAATTATTTTTCTAATAAAACCTTCTTCAAGCGACCATGAAAAAATGGAATTTGTTTCGTTTTCTTCAAAGAAATGGGTCGCTCATGGAAGGAGTTCAACTGGGGTGGTCTCTGAATGGAGGTAAAATTAGTATTGAGCCTATGGGAATAAATTTCGTTCCATGCAAAAATGATCGTTCAGGGAGGTGGTCGCACAGGGAGGTTTCACCGTATATATATATATATATATATGAGCATTTGCGCCTTTTTGTAAGGCAATCGGCGCCCTTTTTATCCATTTTGCCACCGCCCTCTCAGTTATGCCAGTACGACCCTGGTTTAATGATATTACGTTTTTCAGATTTTTTTAATGGTAGTATTTTTTAAGGTATGTGCCTACCTTCGGGGTACTTTTTTTGAAAAATATGAAATTTTTATCAAACACAAGAGTTTTTAGTTGAAACAGGGAATAAAACTATGAATTCATAAAAAAAAAATTATGGAATTTTAATTAACTTTTCAAATTTAGTCTATATTTAATCAAATTTTAGTAAAGAATTGCGTTTATGCCAAACCTTCTATAACGGAATCTATTCAATATATTTCACTTTTTTCCCCAACTATATACTAGCTAACCACTTACCTGTATTATAAAGCAAAAGATTTGCAATACCTCTTAAATTTATTAACATATACCACATTTTGTATACAAAACATGATTTAAAAAAAAATGTATATTTTTCAATAAAAATAGCTCTTAAATTAATATATACAAACTTTCAAGCTATATTTTGCTTCATAACATACCAATAGATCAACAGAACATTGTGAGGAAATTTCATTTCAATATCTTAAAAACTTTTTCAGAAATGATGTTTCTCGTAAACGTACACAATGAAAAACGCAAATTAAGATTTTGATATAGCACAAAAATTTATGTATAAAGTTTATAACTTTAAAATCCACCCTATTTGTAGGTGTTTATATATTCGTGTATATATTATATATTTGTGTGTTAAAATGTATTGTTTACCTTTCTATGGCTCTTTAAACGGTCACTCCCAGTTTCAGAAATTTCATTTCCGGTTTATATTTTGGGCTATAGCTTTACTTCTAATTATCGCTGAACCAAACGTAAGGCATTTTTGGAATCTTAAATGTTTAAACTTTAAAATAATAATAAAAAAATCGAAATTTTCGCAAAAACAGTAATTTGAGGGTAGGCACATACCTTAATATAATAAATGAACAAATAAAACATAAGTTTGTTTAAGAAATTTCATTTCCGGTTTATATTTTGGGCTATAGCTTTACTTCTGATTATCGCTGAACCAAACGTAAGGCATTTTTGGAATCTTAAATGTTTAAACTTTAAAATAATAATAAAAAAATCGAAATTTTCGCAAAAACAGTAATTTGAGGGTAGGCACATACCTTAATATAATAAATGAACAAATAAAACATAAGTTTGTTTAAGAATTTCATGGGAATCGTTCTGAACTATTACCATGTTATACTATATAAAGCACTGGATTACCATATAAGGTATTTGATTATTTGGAAGCGAAAAGTGTTTTTTATTTTTCGATAAATGTATTACAGTTTAAATTATAATCGAATGCTGTATTATGACCACTTTTCCTCGGCTTTTGTGTGGAAAAAATTGGTACGAACTTTAAAAAATTAGTGGAGCAGAAAGTTTGGGAAAGGGAAAATTTTCTGATGAATGATTTTTCATTTATTTGTTACTAGATATAGCCATGGATAGGGCACGTTTTTTCTTTTCAATAAAGAGTTTTAAAGATTTAAATTTTGTATGCTGGAGGGGGGAAGGTGGGACGTAGATGTCAGGGGAAGGGGGATAATTTATATGATTGAACATTTATTTATTGTCACTACACAGCAACAAATTGAGCGGTTGATTTGTTTTTATATAATAATAAAAATGATTAAAAAGATTTTGACCCTATTTGTATGCTGGGGGCAAAGGGGAAGAAGTGTAAAATATGGGAGATTAGGGGGCAATATTGATGAATATTTATTTATTTATTTATTTATTTTCTGAGCAACGAATGTTACAGATTACTTTTTAAAAATAAAGAGTTTTAAATATTCGAATCTCTATGCTGGAGAGAGTGTGGGGGAAGAGGGATAAAATTTATATTAATGATTATTTATTATCACTAAAGAGCATTAAATCAGGAAATTTTTTAACACGCAAATAAAGATTTTAAATTATTTAAAAATTCTTGTGTAAAATAGGGGAAACGTAAAATTGGGAGGTTAGAGGTAATTTAGATGACTGATTATTTAGTTTTATTAGTGAGCAACAAATGTTGCAGATTGTTTTTTTAAATAAAAAAATTTAAATAGTCTAATCTCTATGTTGGAGAAGAAGGGCAAAAGGGAAGCGAGAATTTGGGAGGGGAGGGGGGGAGGAGGATAATTTATATTCATGATTATTTATGGTCTCTAAAGAGGATTAAATAGGGCAGAAGAGTTTTTATTTAAAAATAAAGATTTTAAATTGTTTAAAAATTCTTTTTAAACTGGGAGGGCAAAAGGGGGAAGCGTAAATTTGGTGGTTAGGGAACAATTTAGACGATTATTGCTATTTTTTTATTATTGAGCTGCGAATAATGCAAATTATTTTTTAAAAATAAAGAATTTTACAGATTTGAATGTCTGTATGCTGCAGCAGTAGGCAAAGGGAAGTGGAAATCTTTGGAGGCAGGGGGATAATTTATATAATTAATAATTTATTGTCGCTAAAGAGCGCTTAATAGGGCATAAGATTTTTTTATATAAAAAAGAAGATTTAAAAGTATTTCAAAATTCTTTGATGGATAAGGGGGATGGTTTAGATGATTATTTATTTATACTTATTATTACTGAGCAGCGAATGTTGCAGATAATTTTTTTTTTAAATAAAAAGTTTTACAGATTTGAATCTCTGTACTGGAGGAGGAAGGTACAAAGGAAGGTGCCTATAATTTAGGAAGCAGGGGAATAATTTATATGATTGGTTGTTTATTTTCACTAAACAGGATTAAATAGGGCATAAGATTTTTTTTAGATAAAAATAAAGATATAAAAATATTTTAAACCTCTTTGTATGCTTGTGGATAGCAAAACAGTTGGGGAAGCTCAAATTTGGAAGTTTAAGGGGAGGGGAGATTTAGATGATGATTTATTTATTTTTATTAGTGAGCAACGAATGTTGCAGATTGTTTTTTCAAAATAAAAATGTTTACTATATCTTGTTATTTTCCAAAGGAAGTAAACTTTTTACACAGTAAAATTTAACGTTGCTTTGCATATCTGTGAAACAACAACAAAAAAAAATCTTTAAAAACATGCATTTTATATATTATTTCCATAACTTACTAAAAAGTTTTTTTTTTTTTTTTTTTTTTTTTTTTTTTAACAATTTCAAATAACATGGCAATTTAAAATAGAAGTTTTGAGGGAGGAGGGGGGTGGGATTTGAATGTGAATGAAAATAAGGAACTAATTATGCACTGGATTTAAATTTAATTATTTTCATTTTTTCATCATTAATTACCAAAAAAGTAATGATAGCAGTATAAAAACCTTTAACGGGTTAAAAATTTCTGATCCAACACTTTACCTTATGGCTCTAAGGAGATTAATTATGGGTCTTAAAAATAATGAAATCGTATTTTAAGTGACGCTATACTATTAATAATAATAATAAAAATAATTAATCATTTTCATTTTTGTTCTGTTTATTTTCAGAAGTGCAAACGTTATTTTCAACCTAACGAGATATATAAAATTTATCCACTGATGCTTTTTCTTTCACATCTCTCATAAATTCAAAATGTGGGCTTATAAGAGAATGATATTAAAATTCAAGTGCTTTGATGTGACTTTAACTGGTTTAAAATTCAATTAAAATATTTTTTGGTTTGTATTCTAAAGTATATACACATTCAAACAATGCTTTTAATTTTTCAATACACAGTTAAATATGTCACATGTTCACTGAGCCTATATTATGCATTGAAGTGCATTTATTTCAATATATTAATTTATATCTTTGCGTCATGCTGCCCAAAATCGCAAATAAAATGTATGTAAATGTTTACTTAGCTTCATAGTATCCATTTGCATACATTTCACTTAGTTTGGATACTGTAATGCAAAAAAAAAAAGCTTTTACATAAATTTTACTTAAGATTTTAAATAGTGTGACGCAAAAGATAAATTAATTTATTGAAATGAATACATTTCAAGGCATATTATAGGCTCAATGAAAGTGTGATTTAACAGTGAACTGGAAAATTAGAAGTATTGTTTGAATGTGTAAATATACTTTAAAAAATAAACCAAAAATAGTTTTTGTTGAATTTTAAATCAAACCTTTTAAATTTACATGAAATAGTCATTTGAATTTCTATAAAACAAAAATTAAAAATAAACAAAATTTAAAAATAAATCTTTTAACTACATTTTGAGGCCAAAAACTATTAAAAAGCTATATAAAATTAAACAAATAATAACAAATGAAATATAACAAACAACATAAATGTTTAAATATTAAATATACGTGGCCTGTCTGAAAAATATTCGACCTATGGCCGAAAAAATATATAATTTACCTGACGGGAATGGGATCCTAACCCCCTTCAGGCCTCTTGCGCCTCCACACACTTAGCCCACCGTTCCTTCCACTGCTGAAAACACTTCTGGAAGGCTTCTTTTGGAATGGTATTCAACTCCTCCGTCGCGTTCTGTGTATCTCATCTCTACACTTAAAACAGGATACTTTCAATGGCGCCTTCAATTTCGGAAACACCAGAAGGCGCAAGGAGCCTTGTCTGGAGAGTAGGGCGCTTGGCGAATAACTGGAATTCCATGTTTCGACAAGAAAGTCTGAATCAGGTACGATGAATGAGCTCGAGCATTGATGAATCTTACGACACCTGACGAATATTACGAATTGCTTCATTTTTAAAATCACCAAGCTTTCACAAAAAATGATGCAGTACCTTTTCTCAACTCGTTCCGTCACCTTGAGAGAAATCAAAATCCGACGAACACGCATGAAAGCAACTCACTCAGTTTATATATCTGTTGATATTCTATAAATAAAAAATAAAATAAAAACACAAAACATTAAATTAAAAAAAGTAGGACGGCGGGGAGAGTAGATGATAGAGTATGGAGGGGGGCGGTGTTGTATGGAAGATTAGTGCGCGATGGTTAATTTATTATTTTCTTAAGCGAGAGAGAGGGTTAATGCATCATAATGCATCTGTTCATTACTTGTTTTTCTTTAGTTGATTCAGCACGCTTCATTTCTGTTTAACATAAATAGTTTTATGACATTTAATTAATGCAGTCTTTTTTTTTATATTTAATTAACTGCTAGCTTTGTGTGGGACAATGTCATATCTTAATCACTTCATTTCATCCATCATCGTACATTAATATAAATCAGTATATTTTATCATATTTAACTGTTTCCCCCTCCCATTTAATTATTAATTCATTCATTTATATTTTTTCTTTTATTATTTTTATACATAATTTTAATATTAATTTATAATTTACTTAATGTATTTTATACCCCTTAATTATTTATTTTTTTTACATTAATTTTCTTAATTTAAAATGAATTCAATTATTTTAATTGTAAGATTTATCAACATTATTTGAGTTGTTCTGTTATTTCCATAATTGTAATTTCTGTCACTAGACGGCAACTCTATAAATGTTCTTATTCCGCTATTCCATGGCTTCATCATAGTAGTCAAACTTCAGTGACTCCTTGGTTTCTATTTTTCGTAAGTTGTTCATCTGTAATTTTATTCTTATCCTGAACTAGTCAATGTTTTATGGCAGCGTGTACAGTTTTGTTAAATCATACTTGCATTTCTGTTTTTGTTTTTTTAATGATTTATTTATTTACATATTTTTATGTCACATTTCATTCACTTTTTATGGTTTTTAGGGTTCTGTGCTTAAAATGTAAAAACGGAACCATTATAAGATCACTCGTATGTTTGTCTGTCTGCCCGTCCGTCTGTCACAGCTGTTTTTCTCGTAAACTATGGAGCATTGAAAGTTAAAATTTGGCAGAAGTTATAGATTATTAACTATTAACAAATATATTTAGGGAAAATTTAGGGGGTAGGCTAATTAAGTTACTTGAAAATAAAAATCTTTTTTTATATCGTGCGTCTCGTAACGCCCAACTCAAAAATACATTTGTTTTAATTTTAGGTATAGTTTCAGAGCTATCGTCGAAAATGTAACTAAAAAATATGTCCTCCCATCCCCCTCTATTTCCGAATCTACTTAAACTAAAATTATGAAAAAAATAATAGAAGTTTATTTAAATCTTGCAGGAAAACTATATCGATTACTCTAGGTCAGCGGTTCCGAACCCGTGGGCCGCGAGCACCGTGGTACTGGGCCGTAGAATCTTGGGGTCTAATACCGGTTTTTCGGGACAATTCACTATAGAAGCGCTGGCTGTTGATCGCTGGGCTTACATTCGTCAGTCATCAAGGTCAACGCTCTCCTCCCTCCATCATTCTTCACCCTTCTCCCCACCACGTCCGCATTCCGCACTTTTATTATTGACTCCTTTGTCAGTGGCTGTGATTTTCTGTTGATTTATCATATCGTTATGTGTACTGTGAGCTAATATTACTTCACGTCAATGTGGATGCTTGGTTTCGGACGGGATCTTGTCGTAAGACGAAGTTGGCAAGTGATGAAGGGACTTCTACATCTGTTTCTACAAATAGTGAGTTTGAAATGAAGGCGAAATCCAGTCTAAGATGTAAAAAATAGCAAGGAAAACTAAAATATATTTTCGTAAATATAACCCTGATTTTTTAAAATGTGGGTTTGTGTTTTCTGGTTCTGAAGAAGAGCCTATGCCTCAGTGTGTGATTTGTTTCGAAATGCTATCCAACAAATGTATGAAATTTTTAAAACTTGAAACATCTATCAACTAAACAGCCTGAATGTGTAGGAAAGTCTTTGGATTTCTTTGAAATCAAGAAAAGAAATTTTTGTATGTCTAAATCTACCATGGAAAAACCTCGAACCTTTGGCCTCTACCCTCAGGTAATTTAAGGTTATTTATTTTTCTTAATTTTATTCTATTATTTTTAATAAGCATAGTTAAAAACATTTATTTTCCTAAAACAGTAACTTTTTTTTTAAATTAGTAAATTTTTCAAATAGTACCTTTTTAAAATTATTAATAAATTTTAGTTACTTGTCTTATACTTTTATTAATCATTCATATAAATGAGAAATCTACCAACACTAACTGAAGCAGTAATTAAGCCTTTTCATATTTTTTAGGAACTTCTTCCCTAAAATTGAAGATGAAATACAATGGATCAGAAACCCCTTTGAAGAAAATTACTTAAAAAAATTAACATTATCTCCAAATGAAGAAGACTCGTTTTATTGAACTATCATGTGACCAGACTTTAAAATCGATTCTTAAGACAACACCACTGGTCTCATTTTGGATAAAAGTTCGGCAAGACTATCCAGCTATTGCGAAAATTGCATTGAGACACTTGATGGTCTTTTCTACAACCTATCTATGTGAACGAGTCTTTTCAACTTTAGTTTTTTTGAAAAATAAATATAGAAATAAAATGAATGCCGAGAGTGATTTGAGACTAAAACTATCCAGTTTCAATCCAGATATTGACACTCTCGTCGAGGACAAACAGTGTCAAAAATCCCATTAAGGTTGTTTTTTTTATCATTCTTTTTTTTTTTTTTTTTTTTTTTTTGAGTTTTTATATAATTGTGATAGCTAACTGAATACAATAAATAAAGTTATTTTCTTTATAAAAAATATTTTTTTCTTCATGTACAGCATCTTTTACTAGTTACTGACATAATATACATATGACAAACGTAAAGAATTTAAATTCACAGTTAATACATTTACAAATTTTAAATCTTGTCTACATCATTCTGTATTTCGTAATATAATACTTAATCATTTATATAGAATAAAATGTTTATGTTCTTCTCCTCTAATTAACAATAATATTAAAAAACTAATTTATGATGCATTAAATCATGGTTTTCCAAAAAAATTCATATATTCATTAATATACAATTAGTACTTTTCTTACATGATCTATAAACACAAATTAACACATGCGTAAACAAAATTACAAAAAAATTATAAAATAAAAAAAATATCTATAAAAAATTAAAAATTGTAAAATAATATAAAAAAAATATTATAGGTTGGTTGGGTAGGTAGATGTTAGAGTACGGAGGAGGGTGGTGTTGTCTGGATAATACGCAATGGTTAATTATTTATTAAAAAAGAAAAAAAAAGCGGGGCTCTTGTATTATTACTATTTTTTTGTTATGTATTTTATGTGGATGTTGATTTGATATTTTATATGTAAGTTGGAGATTTTCATTAATATTATAATTAGCTTAATTATTCATTAATCTAATTTACAATTATTTGTTATTAAATTTTAATTTACTAAGGACAATATCATATTAATTACTAATAGTATGCCACTCTTAGTTTAATGTTTTTGAATGTCCCATATTCATACTTTATGGATTTTTATGGATGTCTGAAAATAATCCACATTCTATATTTGTGCGTTTTAAGTAATGGGATTTTAAGTAGTATTTAACCTTCTATATACTTCCACATGTTTGTTATTTCCTGTTCATTTTATAAATATCTTATATATATAATTCATTAAAAAATAATTTTTAGATAATTTTTAATAATTATTTATATTAATTATTACTGAATTTATTTTGTTTTATAGCATATAGATATATGCTATATATTACCAATGTTCTAACATTATTTAAACTCTTAGTTTAGTTTAAATAATTTAGCTAATAGAACATATTGTATGCTTTTAAATTTTATTAACAATAGTTTTAAATACTTTGTGTGATTTATATTAGGTTTATAATTCTCTATATATAAGGATTTGTTTGGTTTTGCTGTTTAAACAGTTATTTACATTCACAAGCTTGCAAATTTTTATCTTGCGATAGATGTTTAATATAATTATTAATAGATGGCAGCACTAAAATTGTATCTTTCAGATTGCCTTAATTTTTAATTTTTCTAGCTCCATTTCAGTTATAATTTATACACCAGGGTGTATTTTTAGCTAAATTTTGACGACATTGTTAAACTGTTATCTATTAATTTAATAGTGCATTTTAAATAATGTAATTAATATCTATTTATTTTATATTAGATTAAATTTGTTTTACAAGGTCTTTCAAATTTTATTTCAAAATGTATTAACTGCATCCTTTGGTATCATTTACTGTGATTTCTTAACTGTTTTATTCACCTTAATCTTTTTGATTTACTGGAAGACATGTGCACATGGATTTTTGTAAAATACTGAAATATTAATCGGTATGGTGTTTATTATTTCTATTTTATATCCTATAAATATTTAAATACGTTTTATTGATTCTTCCATTTCATATTATTTGTTTCTATTCTGCTTTCATTTTTAATCAATTCACTTGATTTTAGTGGTCGTTCTATAATTCTCTATGTATAAGGATTTGTTTGGTTTTGCTGTTTAAACAGTTATTTACATTCAAAAGCTTGCAAATTTTTATCTTGCGATATATGTTTAATATAATTATTAATAGATGGCAGCACTAAAATTGTATCTTTCAGTTTGCTCTATATTTTAATTATTCTAGCTCCATTTCAGTTATAATTTATACACCAGGGTGTATTTTTAGCTAAATTTTGACGATATTGTTAAACTGTTATCTATTAATTTAATAGTGCATTTTAAATAATGTAATTAATATCTATTTATTTTATATTAGATTAAATTTGTTTTACAAGGTATTTCAAATTTTATTTCAAAATGTATTAACTGCATCCTTTGGTATCATTTACTGTGATTTCTTAACTGTTTTATTCACCTTAATCTTTTTGATATACTGGAAGACATGTGCACATGGATTTTTGTAAAATACTGAAATATTAATAGGTATGGTGTTTATTATTTCTATTTTATATCCTATAAATATTTAAATACGTTTTATTGATTCTTCCATTTCATATTATTTGTTTCTATTCTGCTTTCATTTTTAATCAATTCACTTGATTTTAGTGGTTGTTCGGGCACAGGGGAAAATTAATTTTAGCTTTAGCTTATTTTTCCCACAGAAAACAACCATTTTGCTTATATCATTGAATTCTGTGCCCTCGATAACGTAATTCAATGTATAAGCTTTTCAATTTTTGTCAGTGTCCACTTTTTTCTTTTTTCTTCCATCATAATTCTTATAATATTTTTTATTTTTTTAATACTTACAGATTTATTTCATAATAATTGACGGTGGCAGGTTATGTTTAATTAATGGTAATATATATATATATATATATACATTCGTCATGTGTATATACTATAACTATATAGGTGTCTATTTGTCGTATTTTTAACTTGTATATTAAGTAGTTAGTGGTCCTCAAAGTTATTTTTACAAAATTGGTGGTCCACACAACTAAAAAGGTAGGGAACCGCTGCCCTAGGTCATATAGTTTTTGAGAAAACCTCCTTTTTCCGTTACAAACAAATTTCACTTTGCGGGCGCTCAGCAAGAGCGTTGTGGAGCGCTCCAGGTACCTATCATTGAGAGAGAGTAATAGGATTGTTGATAATGATTTTCGAAAAAAATGTCGGTAATTAGCCGAGATATTAACTTTTAAAGACACGGAATTTTGGACACACATAAAGACATGGGCGGCGTACTCTATGCGCCATCGGTCTATAAAGCCTAGATAACAATTTTTAATGATATATTTGTGTAACGCAATGCCCAGTAGTGGTATAAAAGCAATAAACGTCAAATTGTTAAATAAGACTAATTAATTCTAATTAATCACGTAATTATTTTAGGATATGTGACTAGTTTGCGTTGAGTGGTGCTCTCAATACGCCACCCATGTCTTTAAAGGTTAATTAAAAATCTATCTGGAAAAGTGTGGCGCGGACCAAGGCGGCGTTGCAGCTTTGCAACCTGCTTTCAAAGCGCGCTTAGCACAAGGCCAATTTCAAATTTTGAACAATATATTTGTTTTAGGTACACTATAGAAAGCAAAGTGTGTTACTACGCTGAATTTGAGTTTATGAAATGCCAAATGAGCTTTAAATATGCACTGCTTTTATTGACAGCACCAAATTCATATTCATTTATTTTTTAGTCATCATAAACAGATTTGGATAAGATTAAAAAAAAAAAGTTATACAGAATAACAATATTTGATACTATTTAGGCTTCATATCGCTCTGAACATTGACGGTATATTCATCTATACATTTCTAGTATATATAGCTATACCCAACCCTACATTGTACTTTTTTTTACACAGACGTATTATTCTTGCAACGATTCCTTGTAATATTTATTACATTTACTAATTAATATAGGTATTGTAAGGAATCATCTGTGCGAGAGTAATACTAGCACTTGACCGATTTTTTAACACGTTCACGCCGGCGCGGTGGGTCACATTCGACTATCTCAGAGTTGTCAAGTCTCCGACTTTTTGCACACCACTGTTATTTTACAGAAAATGTTGTTCCTTTAAATCGCCCAATTGTTCTAATTAAATAAAACTAAATTTTCTGTATTAAAATACAAATATCCAAAAAGCCGGAGACATGACAGCTCTGAGACAATCGAGTGGGAACCATCGCGCCGCCGGCGTGAACGTGTTAATGTACGATTGCCTGAATCTTGTGCTTATTGTAGCTTATTCAATGATGAAATCGTACATATTTTGTGGAATCTGTTGTAATTTGGGCTGGAAGATTCATACACAATTGCCTAAATATTTCAAAATAATTTGCTATCTTACAATTTCATTTATCTTTTCTTGATTTCTTTTCCTGTGGATATTTTTGATAACAGGTATGAGTTCACTTTTCATTTTTTTATTTTTATCCCTCCATTTGTGTATGATGTATCTGTATTGTCTTGTAATGGTTATATATTTTTTTCCGTCACTATTTGAATCCGCATGGTCGAACCTCCCCTCCGCTTTCCTCCTCCAGAATGAATTTTCATTCCTTTTGACCATTAGTTGGCAAGTTATCAGCAAATTTGTAAAATCGGCATTTTTACGGAGCCATATTTTATATTAAAGTAGAAAATAAATTTTCTTCCATTTCATGTATGTTAAATACAGTAAGTCAAAGATATATTTTTGGATTTCCTGATAAGTAAATTTAATATCGTTAACAGATAATAGCTAAATCATTATTTTAATAGATTTAGTCACAATATAACCCAGTCTTTAAAATGCATTTCTTAACCCTTAACTGCTGTTAACGGTCTCACAGACCGCTGCTTTTTTTCAATTTTTGCAGTTTAACTTGTAATTTTTAGTTTAACTATAGATACTGATTAAATTTTGTTTATTTTAGACCCTATTACTATCACTAGAGACTTATGAATAGGTAAATTTTAAGTATAATAGTCCTGTACACATAGTTTAGTACAGAAATAGCATTTTACAATTTAATGTAGCCTATTATTCATCTTTAGATTAAGCGGTCTCACAGACCGCTCACAGTAGTTATGCGAGAATTTTTATCACAGCAGTTAAGCGTTACGACTGACGCAATCCCCGAGTACATTTTAACTTACAAGGAGAGGGCCAACCTTGTTAATCACAGATTTTGATTATTTTAATATATGTTGTAGGGTAGAGACCCCTTAGTGTCAGGTTCAACGTATTTTATCCAACGCTCCTTAGTTCTTGAGAGACCGGGGGGGGGGGGTCTAATAATAGTACATAACTTAAATACTTATATTGCAACCGCCCTGATAGGTTGGTCGTAGCTGAGTTGGCACGGCGTTCGCTGATAGATCTGCGGGCCCGGGTTCAGTACCCGAACGGGCAACGTTTGTTTTTCTCATTTTTTGTTTTATAAATATACTTATAATTTAATAATTTCAATTACAAATTTTAATGTCATACATTAATTATAATGTTAATAAACTTAAATTTATCATTTTTTATTTTTAAACTATTATTTCTCATCCTTTAAAGAGGTTTAAAAAGAAATTGGATCTATTATTGAATGATAAAAAATCCAAAATCGTGACAAAATCTGTTGTGGTTGCATCTAGTTATGATAAAATAAAAGAATATTCAAATAAAATAAAAGTAAAAGCAGAAAGAACATAAAGATGAAAGCAAAATAATTGAAAGCGCAAGCATACGTATTACAAATTTAAAAATCTTTAATATGCAAAAAATCGGTTGTTGTTTAATTCTGATGCTAATTTTTAATATAATTATGCTTGTTACTTTAAAAACAGAATAATAGTATTATTGCATTGACTTCCTTTGTTAAAGCAATGCGTAAATGATGTTTCTTTAAAATCACGAATTGACAGAATTGCTCAATATCATTGCATCGTTAAAGAATGTATAAAATATATTTTAAAAGTGATTTTTAAAATTAACAGTTTTATGATGTTTTATACAACTATTTAGTTTAAAATAAAAAATTAAATAGGTTAAAATTATAATTGATATACAATATTATAAATTTTAATTGACAATTAGATTATTAATTATACTTACAAGTATATTTATAAAACAAAAAATGAGAAAAACAAATGTAGCGTACTCAGGTACCGAACCCGGGACCGCGGATCAGCAGGCAAACGCAATACCAACTGAGCTACGACCAACCCACCCTTGCGGTTGCAAAGTAAGTATTTAAGTTGCGTACTATTATTAGACCCCCCGGTTTCTCAAGAACTAAGGAGCGTTGGATAAAATCCGTTGAACCTGACACTAAGGGATCTCTACCCTACAACATATATTAAAATAATCAAAATCTGTGATTAACAAGGTTGGCCCTCTCCTTGTTAGATGTAGTGGGATTTTCAAGATTGAACAATGAAAATTCGTATTTTGGGAAAATTCAGCGTGACAAATCGAATGAAATAAATAAATACAGGTGTTCGCATTGGCATTTTCCAAGCTTGCACAAAGGTTTATATGGCCTTTGAAAAAAAAATTATTATTGTGATAGTATAGAAAACCGCAGAAAAGGAATTTTAGTGCATACAGCATTATTCTGTGAATTTCAGAATTGGAGCTATCACTGTCGTTTATTTTTTCCCCTTTATGTGGGGGGGGTGGGGGCAGTGCTTAATTTGCACTGAAGCTCACCAGAGCGCAGCTCCAGTACTTTTTTATTTTAGTGAATATTTAAATAGTAACCGGAGCTTCTGTATGTCGTATTTGCTAATTGATAATAAAATAAATATGTAAAAATAAAAACTCTTTTGCGAATAAGATTTTTTTTAAAATTTGCAACGCCAGGTTATAAAGGTTTTTGACATTTGCTAAATTATTAGATTTTATTATATATCTATGTTACGAGCATATACGCGTGGATATACATTTAAAAAATATTCGTTTTTTTTTTTTTTTTGCAAGACATGTTAGAAATAGAAATATTCGAGTGAAGGAGACACGGTAATGCGATACAGTTTTTAGTACTAGGGCAATGGTACGTTTTTTGTTAGAAATTAAGCCCTGCGGAAGGGGGAAGACGATTACTTTGAATGCATATTGTGCCGTAAATTGTCAGACAGAGTTAATTTTAAAAGAGTAAAATCTATGTTCTTTTATATCTATCTAGTCTTTTTAATGTTCGTGATTGTTGACCTGTTTCTCAGTTTTACAGCAGAAAATCTCAGAAGTTCAAAACAAAGAAAATTTCAACTAAATATCGTGTTATTTCCACTTTAAGTATTTATATGCAACAGACACGCGAATCTTGTATTTCTTCACACCATCAGTTTGCAAATAATACTATCTAATCGAATGATGTTTAAATTTTATCTGATGTGAACAGTGTTTAGATAACACGTGATAAAGCATTTTTCTGTATTTTCGTCCCTGTGTTCCATATTATACAACACGTATAGCAGAAAAATAATCATTTCGAATAATAATCCCTACTGTCATAAGATGTTGAAAGCAAGGTGTCACAAGTTGCCATCATGCTTTATAAACTTTGCCCTAAAATAAAACTTTTAGCAGTAAATCTAACTCATTTTCCTTTTAAATCCCTGGAGCAGCTCTCGGCTGTGTTTCTTATCTTGAGATAACAAAGATAAAATGATCAAATCTATCAAGTAATAAAATGTCAATTAAAAGTAAATAAAAGTTCTCATTGCATTTTCTTCTTATCGGTTATTGAGAAACACAACACCACAATGAAATATAATTTCAAAATTTAGTACGAACGTATATAAATGTTTAACGTACCCATTACAATAAATCAACTCTATTAAACCTGTTTTCACTACATCGATTTGTAATTTCTATTCTATTTTGTACAAAAACTTAATACCAACATCCATATACTATATCCGTAACCATATAATTATAAAGGAAGACGCACAAATTATTTGGAAATGTAACCAAGGTGGAATTGGCTGAAGTTTTAATATGTTGTATTTCATGCGACGCTGATCAAATGATTCAATGGGCATTAATACGGAAAACGGTTATTTTTATTTATTTATTTTATTTTTTATTGATTAATTAATTAATTTCTATTTATTTATTTATTTTATTTTTTTTCTGGGGGGGGGGGGGGGGGGGTATGACTGTCGAAAGATCGTCCTTCATATTAAATAGCTGCTAACCTTCCTGTATTTGTCAAACCGGATAAACATAATTTGAACCAGAAAAATTATCTAGCGAATTGTATCTGTCTCAAAGTGGTTCTTAATTATGCTTTATTATTCAATAAAATATCTGGATTTTTTCGATTTAAAAAAAAGGAAAATTGGCAGCTATTACATATATTATGAAGCCAATAAAAATAATTGCAAATCGAATGAAAAGAAAGATTTTATTCAATAATAACAACTAATTAAAAACCACATAGAAAGAGGAAGTATTTCGTTAAATAATTTTCCTGGTTCAAATAATGTTTATTTGACTTTAAAAATACTTAAATTCCTTTTAAATACTTAAATTTGATGTCTTCTTATTAAGCTATAAATAAAATATCTGATGTAAACAATAGTACTGACATATTTATATCTATAAAAAATCACTGAGATTACAGACAATTACAATTATATAGAAGGTTTAAAACACTAAAAATCATTTAAAAAGGACGTTTCAGATTCCATAGATTTCCTCACTAGAAAGCTCTAACGTAAAAGTCATAAAAAGTTGCAAAGAACCAACTTACAGAAAACATTGCATCAGTCAATGTGAAACTGTAGTTATATTAACAGTGAGTATTTTCTGATGGAATCGATTCAGCTTCGTTGCTAGTTAATTCTGTTGTACCATGCTTTTAGTCGATTTCCTAGAACCATCTTATACCAGAATTACCGAATTAACTAGCAACGAAGCTGGATCGATTCCAATAGAATACCCAGTGCTAATATAACTACAACTTTCACTTTGACTGTCCGGTGCAATGCTTTCTGCGAGTTGATTTTTTACAACTTTTTATGACTTTTACGTTAAAGTTTGCTGATGAGGGATACTATAGAATCTGAATTATTATTTTTAAATGATTTTTACCGTTTTTAACATTCTATATAATAGTAATTGTCTGTAATCTCAATGATCTTTTATAACTATATAAATAAAATAAGTCTTTGATTAAAGCTGATTGCTACAGTTTAAAGGCTTTAAAGGTCCGAAACTATTCTTAAAACTCCAAAATTGGCATTGTTTTTGGAAGGATACAAGGAATTTGCAGTTTTATAATAAATATAACTCAATAATTTGTATTTAAATTAAAGTACTTTGAGCATTCATTCATGCATTAATAAAATACATTTTTCAATTTTAGCTCACAGTAACATACTCCACTTAAAAGTAGCATAATAGGGTAGTCCGACTAGTAAATTAACACTTTCGCACATTTAAAAAGAAAATGATTCATTATATTTTAATAAACAGTATATTGGTGCTTGCCAGTGGAAATGCATTTGTTGGTTTACAAATGATAAAAAAAATAACAAAACGAATTTTATATTTTGTTTGTTTGGGATGCTAGGGGTGCCTTAATAGAAATCGATGCAAAAACCAAGTAAATGAACAGTTGTTACCAGTGAATGAACAGGCAGCAATATAAAAACACTTAAATTTCATAATATTTATTTATTTTACGACTTGTACAAATAACTTATAACATGTTTTTACTGAATGACGTGTTTTTTAAACCCGGAACGATAATTAATTAGCTTGAAAAATTGTCACTTTTAAGTCTTGAAATAAATCATAACTTACAGACTTAAAAAAAAAAAAAAAAAAAAAAAAAAAAAAAAAAAAAAAAAAACTGATTCTATTTCCCGAAATCTTTGGCCCTGTACTTCTCTATTTCAGTAATAAGGTGAACTCCAGATCAACGGGAGGATGTTGCAGAAATAAGTTCAGTTGTTTGTATTATGCCTTTCACATGATCCTTAAAATACCAGATCTTATCCTTTACTCACCTGTGGTCCAAATATTGTCATGGTGCTTACTTCATATTTTCAACCTTGGATGCTATTTTAGAAAGAAAGTCACCCATTTCTCAACTGGCTGCTTGTCTATAAAAGGATTTTTTTCTTCCTGTTTGTTTCATGACATTATAAACATCGCCTTTTACTTCACGCATTACAAATCCAATTTTCCCTTTTCTAACTATCCAATCTTCAAGGAGTTTTTCTTCTTCAAAGGACAACACAGGCAATGTCCCATGCGCTTACTTTTGATTGTTTTCCCTCGCAGTTTCCTAGAAAACGTTGCTTTTGGAATATTAAAATGAAGAGATGCCTTCTTCAAACTCAGCCGACCTGACCCCATAGCTTGTACAGCATTTTCAAGGTCCTCTATAGTGTACGTAAACCTTCCATATTTCCTTTTTGAGGAATCTTCTTTGTCATCAGTAAGAATATTTCTATCAGTCATCTAAAAACAATGAAAAAAAAAAAAAAAGATTTTAAGCACATCGATAATTATTACCTTTAAAAATGCGTGTGTATATGTTCTTCTGTTACGTTTCTATATTCGTTAACTTTTCATTTGTTACCATCGTTGAAAAATCACTTTATTCAAAATATGGGCTATAAAAGAAGCCGCAAAAAAATAAAGCCCAAACAGTTCATTCACTAGGAAAAATAGCCTAATGTATTCCTTCCAGTGAACGAACACTTGTGTTCAGTCATTGATTAGAGACTGTTTTTTGTTCATTCAGTGAATTTATTGCATATATAACCAGTAAAACAATAAGGAAATAAGTACTTTGCTTTAATTTTCTGCCATGCAGACAAATCCCAGTGAATGAACAGCTGTTCATTCAATGGATTTTTAACATTTGCCTAACCAGTTATTAAACACCCTTACTCTCAAATTGTACATATTCCTCAATTGTTAAAACAATTAGAAATATACCGGGTGTCCCAAAAAGGACTGACTGATTTTAAAATTCAATAACTTGCAAACGGTGACAGATATTTAAAAAATTCTTGCAGGAGGGTTATGCATAAGGTCAAAAGTTTTATTACAGTGATTTTCAATTTTAGTTCGATTTACAAACAATAGATGGCGCTGTAAGCAACAGTCGCTAAATACAGGCTCGATTTTTGGTCCTTTATCTTGTTCCATGAAGAAAAAGGAGATGGAAATGTATTATCCGGGCCACGAAGTACCAAAAATCGAGCCTGAATTTAGCTACTATTGCTTACAGCGCCATCTATTGTTTGTAAATCGAACTAAAATTGAAAATCACTGTAATAAAACTTTTGACCTTATGCATAACCCTCCTGCAAGAATTTTTTAAATATCTGTCACCGTTTGCAAGTTATTGAATTTTAAAATCAGTCAGTCCTTTTTGGGACACCCGGTAGCTATAATATGTATATTTAATGTATGTACAATAAAATTAGTGAAAGATGCAAATAAAAACAATAAATTCTTATCAAACATATGAAATGACGTAGCATTTACCTTATTATTGCAGCATAGAAACAATGTGTTCCTCAGACATGAAAAATACAACATGTTCTCAAAGCAAAGTAATGTGACTTCAGTAACCAATCACGAATGCGATAGCTTTCTATTGTATATAATTAAGGCAATGTTGTAACCCTATCTAGTGGGGAGGTTTTCAAACCTTATTCTATTAAAATATTTACTAATTGTTCATTCAATGGGGGCTGTTCCCTTACTGGTCGGACTATCCTGTATAAATGAAAAAAACTGTTCATAGAAGAGTTTTGTAATCGGAATACATCAAAAACCGTAAATGATTCGGTTACCATGTCTGAAACGACACCATAAACAAGCTAGATTAAAGTGGGCCAAAGAGCATATGTCATTTGTTGATAAGTGGCTGAATGTCATATTCAGTGATGAAAAAATGGAACCTCGATGGCTCTGATGGGTTTAAGTACTATTGGCATGATCTTTGCAAAGAACCTAGGCGTATATTTAGCCGGCAACATGGTGGTGGTTGTGTAATGGGATGGGGGCTATTTCTTTCAATGGTCAGGCATCGCTAGCATTCATCAGTGGTCGTGAAAACTGAAAATTATCAAGAGACATTTGCCAATCATTTGCTCCCTATCGCCGAGGTTTTTTTTTGTGGGGAGGGAGTGGGGGATTATGGTTATTTCAACATAATGCTTCAATCTATAACTCAAACTCAACTTCAACGTGGCTTAAGTCGAAAAAAGTATCTATTTTGAAATGGCCGGTAATTAGTTCTGATTTAAACCCTATAGAAAATATGTGGGATATTGTGACTCATGTAGTTTATCCAAATGGAAAGCAGTATTCTCCAGTTAAAGATTTGAAAGATGCCATTGAGAAAGCATCGATTAAAATTGAACCAAAAACAATACAGAACCTCATTTTATCGACGAAAGACCGGACATTTAAAGTAATTCAACAGAATGGAGCAATAATCAAGTATTATTTTTTTTATTATTCTTGTTCTACTAAAGACTAAAAACTACTGTGCTTAAACTTTTGACACACTCATTTTTGTTCTTTTGATAAATTCTACTATTTGAGATAAATTTTAAAGCATAAATCTGTTAAATATCTTTTTAAAACTACAATTTGTAGGTCATGCGAAAAGGAAAGTAACTTTCAGTCAATAATAAAATTTTATTTTGAAATTTTTTGTGTTGGGCTTAAACTTTTGACACACACTGTACCTTCTATGAAACTTCTCTTTCAATCTCAGAAGAAACACGGGGGAGAAGTTGCATCACCCCAAAAGTTGGATTGAGCAACAATTGATTGTGAAAGCAATTTTTATCCTAAATGTGCTAATACTTTTTAAAACAAAATTAAAATTTTTATCAATTATGTATGTATTTTGACACTTGAATTTTTATCATTATATTTCACATTATAGCATCAATGTTATTATTTTAATTTATTTTCTGTATAAGACTTTGATAAATTAAATCACAAGCTGGAAATTCATAGGCATGCAAGTGCTTTTTTTTTTCGTGTATGTGTGTGTGTAACTATTATTATTAATTTTTTTTTTCGTTCCAATTACTTTATACTCGTAGATATATATACGACATATTGCTTAGCTGAAGCGAACGCTTCACTGTTTTTTTTTTCTTTCTGTAGACGATTTAAAAGCGGATATACGATCCTGAATGCGACCATACTCCAAGTAAAATTCCTTTTCTGTAAATAAAGGGAGTAAAAAAAAAAAAAAGACGTGTATGTTATAAAAATCGCGAGCATAAAGAGAAAGTCTGGTCGATGTCTGGCGCTGTCTGACTAGACCATAAATATTGAATGGACCCCCAAGAACCTTCTGTATAGTGCATATGGAGATAAAATGTGTGTGTTTATTTTTACTTTTATTTATGTTTTCTTTCTTCCCGTTACATAATCCTCCCATTCAAGGTCTTTTAAGGTCTAACTATGTTTTTAAATGAGTTACGGCTCAGATTTTAGACAAAACGATATTTGAAATGTAACGTCAAGCCTTTGGTTTGAGTCATTTAAATGTAACAGTACTTTTTTCTAAGGCATCCCTTACTTTTAATAAAAATAATATTCGTTACTCATACAGGCTTAGATACCTCATTTTTTTCTCACTTTGGTTAATCCGCAAGCAGAATGAATAGATTAATGCATTTCAAAATATCCCTGCCGGCCCGGCCTACAGGCAGAGGTAGATTTCGAAGTTAAGTATACTAATTTCACTAACAAA
The DNA here is from genome assembly GCA_963932465.1 of Maratus speciosus. Taxonomy (NCBI): domain Eukaryota; kingdom Metazoa; phylum Arthropoda; class Arachnida; order Araneae; family Salticidae; genus Maratus; species Maratus speciosus. Next base: position 535,898,277 of record OZ010787.1, on the reverse strand, counting down.
AACTAAATCATTATTAGATATAAATCCACTTTAGCAGTTTTATTTGTCTACTTTTGACGAGTTTTTATTTCCTTTTTATAAAACAGCTGGTTTTATCAGAATCATGTTAAGGCAATATTAAAAAAAAATATTTTTCCATACTCAACAGCTCGAAATTTTCTGGCACATTTTCAGATTCATTTTTAATAAAAAAAAAAATATGAAACATGCTGACGTGATTTTTGAAAAGATTTTAAGGCGATCTGTGTTTTTATTTTTCTTTCAATTAATTAAAACTTGATTAATAAACAATTATTTTTCTCAGTAGGGCAATATTTTTCGTTTCTAACACAATCGCTTCGGGAAATTCTGTTCAAAAGGCCCACTTTGACATCATTTTTTGAAATATATTCTGCCTCTATCAAAAAATCGATCATTACTGTACATTATATAGTTTCTGAATAAGAGAATCTAGCAATTGGATGCGTTTGAGAGCAAAAATGAATTTAAAAATGAGTAAGAAAATAGACAGTTTGGATTTGAATGCACCCTTAATAAAATGATTTTTTTCTTCAACCGCTATGTGTTTTTAATTTGTTCTTGCTTTAAGAATTGGCCCTATCAATAACTTGCCTATATAAATGTTGAACACAACATTAAGAAGATATATGATAAATTCATGGAGATTTTATATCTTGTGAATTGACGGGGTTATGAAAATTTTTCTTCTTCAACCCCCCCCCCCTTTTTTGTTTTCGTTTTTAATTTTTTTTGCGGTACGAATTGGTCCTATCAAAAACTTGTGAATATAAAAGTTGTAGATAATATTAAGGAGATGTATAATAAAATTATTGGATTTGATATCTTGAGAAATGACGAAGTAAGGAAATTTTTTTCTCCCAAAAACCCTATTTTTTGCGCCCCTTGAGCCTATTTTAAATTTTATCAAAAATCTGTGATGCATGAATTTTTGGCGCTATTTTTAGAACTAATAAAAACTTTAAACTGATTTGATATGTACAAAAATTAAGAAGTTATGGGGTTTTTTCGGTTTTCACAAAACCCTTCCCCATTTCCATCCCCTTTGTCCGCTTTTGCCCACTAACGAACTTGACCGAGATTTTATGTCCTTTGATTTTATGTATCAGTTTGGAAGAGATTTGTGCAGAATTGCGGAAGTTATCGTGTCCAGAAGAAAGTGATAACACAATTGCTTCGGGAAAATCCGTTCAAAATGCCCACTTTGACATGATTTTTTGAAACATATTCTGCCTCTATCAAAAAATCGATCATTGCGGTCCATTATATAGTTTCTGAATAAGCGAATCTACCAATTAAATGCGTTTGAGAGCAAAAATGAATTTAAAAATGAGTCATAAAATAAACAGTTTGGATTTGAGTGTATCCTTAATGCAATGATTTTCCAACACAATCCGCTTCGGGAAATTCGGTTCAAAATGCCCACTTTAACAGCATTTTTTAAAATATATTTTGCCTCTATCAAAAAATCGACCATTACGGTACATTATATAGTTTCTGAGAAAGAAAACGTACCAATTGGAAGCCTTTGAGAGCAAAAATGAATTGTAAAATGAGTCAGAAAATACGCAGTTTGGATTTGAATACACCCTTACTTAGATGATTTTTTTCTTCAACCGCTATGTGTTTTTAATTTGTTTGTGCTGTAAGAATTGGTCCTATCCAAAACTTGTCTATATAGATGTTGTAGACAATATTAAGAAGATATATGATAAATTCATGGGGATTTTATATCTTTTGAATTGACGGAGTTATGGATTTTTTACTTCTTCAAACCCCCTTTTTGTTTTCGTTTTTAATTTTTTTTGCGGTACGAATTGGTCCTATCAAAAACTTGTGTATATAAAAGTTGTAGATAATATTAAGGAGATTTATAATAAAATTAATTGAAATTGATATTTTGAGAATTGACGAAGTTATGAATTTTTTTCTCCCAAAAACCCTATTTTTTGCGCCCCTTGAGCCCATTTTTAACTTTATCAAAAATCTGTGATACATAAAATTTTGGCCCTATTTTTTGAAGTAATAAAAATTTTAAACTGATTTGATATGTACAAAGATTAAGAAGTTATGGGGGGTTTTCGATTTTCACAAAACCCCTCCCTGTTTCCATCCCCTTGGTCCGATTTTGCCCATTAACGAACTTGACCGAGATTTTATGCCCTTTGATTTTATGTATCAGTTTGGAAGAGATTGGTGCAGAATTACGGAAGTTATCGCGTCCAGAAGAAAGTGATATATATATATATATAGATAGATAGATAGATAGATAGATAGATAGATAGATAAATAGATAAAGTTTTTCACTGAGGATGGTTTTGTGTTCTAGGGGTCATGATCGGTGTAGATCTGCAAAAAGTTTTCAGAAATTCCAACATAGGAACGATCCCAATAGGTAGTATTTCATACGAAATCTACCTAAAATTAAGTTCTGAATAAATCTCTGTGCAACTCCTTCTCCCTCAAGATGGTTGTGAATATTCCAGACTTTATATTTTGCACGGCGCTGTATCGTCTCATTTTCACGGTACGCCAAACGACACGACGTTGCTCAGTGCACTATTGTGAGATTTTTCGTGTGCCCTGTGTAATTTTCCAAATACAGTCTGCAATTTTTCGGTCTCGTGCCCTTTTTCTCCTTTTGACTTTCCCGAGTGAGCAAAATTATTCTTTTTACCTAGAATGAACACTATTTTAGGGTCTTGAACAGAACGAGTGTTTCATCATTAGTACGTTTATGCATGTTTGACCAAGAGCCTAAAAGAAAATTCTACACTTATAAAACATAGAGTAAGTGGGGGTAAAGATACGCACTTTCCATACATTTTGATTTTTAACGCACACATTGGTCTAAACTTATGTAATGAGCGATTAAAATGTTAGATCATAACCTTAGGCAAGTGCCACCATCAGCCGACATTCTGTTAAATTATAATTCTGTGAGAAATTGCAATTTTTAAAAAACATTGCTCTGCTTATCTTTGACCCATCGGTTGGGGTAAAAGTACGCAGTGGTGGGGCAAAGATACGCAGTGCGAATTTTTGCCCCATTACTGAGGGTTTTTGCCCCATTTCCAATAAAACGAATGAGTTATGCAAAAGCATTAGTAAATTTCACTAGTATTTATAGTTAAACTGAAAATTGTAAGTTAAACCATGAAAAAAAAGGAAAAAAACAGCGATCTGTGAGATCGCAAAAAGCAGTTAACCTCTAACTACTGTGACAAAAATTGTTGCATAAATACTGTGAGTGGTCCCAAAGACCCCTTGTTGAGACAAGTTAAAACAAATGCGATTGAGGTAAACTATTTCGAGGTCAACTAAATCGAGGCATTTAGAAGTTATAGAGCTTCCGTTCTTCACTTAATTTTTTGGTTTGCAAAAATTCGAAGTATTGTCAGCTAAACAATGAAGTGAAATTAAAAAAAATATTAGATCAAAATTCGAAAATTTAAACTTACCTCATTTTCTTGGCACGGAGTGCTACTTTTTTCACAAGGTTTGAACACACAACTACTACACTTGAGACTAAACTACCACCTAGCGGTCATGATTGGAGAAATGTTTCTTCATATTGAATCAGTCATTGCGTATCTTTGCCCCGTGCGTCTCTTTACCCCCACCTACTCTATATAAGAAAATGAAAGTTTAGAAGTACATAAATATTACAAAACTGCAGCTTTCATTGAACCATTTTAGCCGAAATGATGTGCAACTTTTTAATGATGTGACAGGAATTGTCACATAACTACTGTGAAGTGGTATGTCGGACCGCTCCATCGAAAGATGAATAAAAGGCGATATTAACTCATAGGATAGTATTTTTGTACTTAGTTTTTGTACAGGACTGTTATAATTAAAATTCATCTGTTCAAAAGTCTCTAGCGACAGTATTAAAGTTCCAAACGGAACAAAATTTTGGTAGTGTTTGTAGTTAACCTAAAAGTTACAAGTTAAACTATAAAAAGGACAAAAAACAGCGGTCTGTGAGACCGGTAACATCAGTTAAAGGTAAATTAGGCTAATTAATGATAAGAAGTTAATGTTTGATTTTTTTCACAGAATGTCTTAACCCTTAACAACTGTGACAAAAATTAACGCATAGATACCGTGAGCAGTCTCTGAGACCGCTGGACTGACAGATGAATAAAAGGCTCGATTAACACATAGGATACTGTTTCTGTACTACACTTTATGTGCAAGTCTATTGTAATTAATATTTACCTATTCAGGATTCTCTAGAGATAGGGGTCCAAACGAAATAAAATTTTACTAGTATCTGGAATTAAACTGAAAATTACAAGTTGAACTGTGAAAATTGCCAAAACCAGTGGACTGTGAGATCTCCAGCAGTAGTTAAAGTTTATACGATGTGCTATAAAAATTCACATAATTTCACAAAATCTTTGATTAACCCTATAATGGAAAATCCTCTCTTATCTCTTACATTCTTCAATGGAAAAAGGTGTCAAAATGACTTATTTTTCCATTCCAAGGTTAACCGCATTTGGCTAGAAATATTTGAATATCCCACTCTGATTCAAAATCAAGATAGAGTTGTTGTTGTTTTATGACGGCCGATTATCTACAAGAGGGATATAGGCCCGAGCGGGTGGGGTGGCTGCCCTCCGTGCGGGTCTTTCTGAGGGAACCTAACCCGTATTTACACAAGGTTACCAAAGATTAGAAGAAAACCACGGAAAACTCCGAACGGTTAGGCAGACGGGCGCGATTGCATTCCAACCCAGCACCTCACGTCTACCAGCTTTGAGAGCAGAATCTCTCAGCCACTGGTAGGGCATCATGTTAGTGTGAATGTACAGCTAATTTTGATCCGTTACACCAATATTTTACGTAATAAAAGACTAGAACTCTAAAAATAGTAATAATAAGTGGAAATAATTATCGTGAATGCTATTGAAATGCTTTTGAAAGCTATTGCTGTTGATCGCTGTTATTCCTTTAATATTATAGATTCTGTTTATAAGAAATTGACAAAACCCGTCCATTCTAAAAAGCATTCTAATTCGAACTCTAATACTTTACTTGTGTTGCCATTTTCCCTAAAATCAGCCAGCAAGTTGTTAAAATCTTAAGAAGGTTTGATTTTAATGTTATTTTTTTCTCCTTTTAATAAAATCCCTTTTTCAAATCTCAAACACCCCGTTGATCGCCTAAGATAACTGGGGTATTTACCAAATCTCTTGCCAACGTGGCCTTTCTTATATTGTCCAGACTGAACGTGCTCTTAGATTTCGTTTAAAAGAGCATGAAGGTTATGTTAAAAATCAGGAGCTCAAACGTTCTTCTATTGCTCAACATTCTCGGTCTTCTCAACATAGGTTCGATTTTTCCTCAGCCATCATTATCCAAAAATGTTCTTCTAACCTTGATCTTGATTTTTGGGAAGCTTACCACATCATTAAAAATTCTCACTCTTTAGTCAATGACTTATCTAGTACTCCTGATTTTCCAAGTATTTGGAAAGCATTAATTTAATTTTACCTTTTTTAGTTTCTTTTTCTCTCGTTCTCCGGTAGATGTCGCTACTTGTCCACTCAGTCGTTTCATTTGCTTCTCTAGCATTGGTTGTTTTTGGCGCATTCGATATCCGTATCGGATATAGCCTCTAATGTCTGTGTCATTTTGCTCAGCCTTGCTTTTTCTAGTACGCCGTGCCCTTCCCAATCTTGGAATGAAGAAGAATCTCGCTAGTAGATTCGAAACAGCTGTTTGCAGCTTTTCATGTATTATTTGTGTATTTTTAAACGTTGATTTTCTGCTTTTTAACAAAGATTGTTGTTAGAGCATTCCAGTAGCTTTGTTTAAAATCTATTGATAAAACTGTGAAATTATTTTAAATATGAAAACTGATGGGTGGGTTAAGCCTCCCCTATGGTCAACCCTCCTTAGTCTCCCCTATATATTATTTTTATCCGAATCTTACTGATTGCTGAGGAAATTATACGTTTAGAAAAATACTTGGTGACTAAATGGCACCACAAGCTGAAGGTTAATAAATCTTATACTATAATGCGAGCAAAAATTGTGTGTGTGTGTGTGTATGTAAATTTTATCTTAAAAACGGCTCTAACGATTTTGACGAAATTTTGTATTTTGCCATTTTCGGGCACGAGAAGACTATTGGGCTAGGTCACGTGTTCAGGAAAGTTCAATTAGTGGGTCATTTTGGGTCATAATGCATCAGGGTCAAGCTAATTATATCTGGAAAACGGCTCAATCGATTTTGACTAAATTTTATATCCAACCATTTTGGGGCACAAGAAAACTATTGGATTAGATCACATGTTCGAGAAATTTCGATTAGTGTGTCACTTCGGGTCAAGCTAATTTTATCTATAAAACGGCTGTAACGATTTTGACTAAATTTTGTAATCTACTGTTTTGGATTCCGAGAAGACTAATGGGCTAAGTCACATTCTAGAGAAAATTCGATTAGTGGGTCATTTTTGGGTCACTGTGGGTCAAGCTAAGTTTATCTAGAAAACCGCTCTAACGATTTTGACGAAATTTTGTGTTCTATCGTTTCCGGGCACGAGAATATCATTGAAATAGGCTGCATGTTCAAGAAAATTCGATTAGTGGGTCATTTTGGGTCACAATGGCTCGGGTGTCAAACTAATTGAATCTAAAAAAAGGCTCAAACATTTTGACAAAATTTTGTAATATACCGCTTCTGGGCATGAGATGACCATTGAACTAAGCCACATGTTCGAGAAAAATCGATTAGTGGGTCATTTTGGGTCACTGTGGGTCAATCTAATTGTATCTAAAAAACGAATCAAACGATTTTGACAAAATATTGTATTATACCGTTTCTGGGCATGAGAAGACCATTGGGCTAAGTCACATGTTCGAGAAAAGAAAATTCGATTTGTGGGTCATTTTTGGATCACTGTGGGTCAAGCTAATTGTATCTAAAAAACGACTCAAACAGTTTTGACAAAATTTTGTATTATACCGTTTCTGAGCATGAGAAGACGATTGAGCTAAGTCATATATTCAAGGAAATTCGATTACTGGGTCATTTTTGGGTCAATGTAGGTCAACTAATTCTATCTAAGAAAAGGCTCGAAACATTTTGACAAAATGTAGCATTATATCGTTTCTGAGCATGAGAAAACCATTGGGCTAGGTCACATGTTCGAGAAAATTCGATTAGTGGGTCATTTTGGGGTTACTGTGGGTCAAGATGATTGTATCTAAAAAATGACTCAAACGATTTTGAAAATATTTTGTATTATACCGTTGGGCATGAGAAGACCATTGGGCTAAGCCGCATGTTCGAGAAAAGTCGATTTGTGGGTGGGTCATTTTTGGGTCACTGTGGGTCAAGCTAATTGTATTTAAAAAACTACTTAAACAATTTTAACAACATTTTGTATTATACCGTTTCTGAGCATGAGGAGACGATTAGGCTAAGTCACATGTTCAAGAAAATTCGATTACTGGGACATTTTTGGGTCATTGTGAGTAAACTAATTGTATCTAAGAAAAGGTTCAAAACATTTTGACAAAATTTTGTATTATATCATTTCTGAGCATGAGAAGACCATTGGGCTAAGTCACATGTTCAAGAAAATTCGATTAGTGGGTCATTTTCGTGTCACTGTGGGTCAAGATAATTGTATTTAAAAAAGGGCTCAAAACATTTTTACAAAATTTTGTATTATACCATTTCTAGACATGAGAAGCCATTGGGCTAAGACGAATGTTCGAGAAAATTTGATTAATGGGTCATTTTTGGGTCACTGTAGGTCAAGCTAATTGTATCTAAAAAAAGGCTCAAAACATTTTGAGAAAATTTTGTATTATATCGTTTCTGAGCATAAGACCATTGGGCTAAGTCACATGTTCGAGAAAATTCGATTAGTGGATCAGTTTGGGTCACTATGGGTCAAGCTAATTGTATCTTAAAAACGGCTCAAAATTTTTTGACAAAATTTTTTATTACGTTGTTTCCCAGCACGAGAAGACCATTGGGATAGGTCACATGTTCGATAAATTTAGATTAGTGGGTCCCTTTTGGGTTACCGTGGGTCAAGCTAATTTTATCTATAAAACGGCTTTAACTATTTTGACTAAATTTATATCCTGTCGTTTTCGGGTTCGAGAAGAGCATTGGTTAGATCGCATGTTTGAAAAAAATCGGTTAGTGGGTCATTTTGGATCACTATTGTCTAAGGATCATGCCAATTGTATCTAAACAGCAAGAATTATACAGTCAGAATAAAATATCGAATTGAACACAAGGCTAATTTTGACCGAGCTAAGCTCGGTCATTCCTGCTTGTGATTTTATAAGCCTTGTACAGCGCTTGTATTAATTTGTGTAAAAATAGCATATGTATAATTCAAAATATAGACGTTTTTAATAAAAAAAAAAAAATCCACATGTATCTTGCTTAAAATTACTGTTTATATACATTTTATAGTGTCTAAAAAAATTCTTTCAAACCAGAATATCAGTTTTTTGTGGATCCTATTCATTTTCAATTAAACATTTTCAACTATGCGTAATTGATTTGTACATGGAAGAATAACAAAAAAAAATTAATGTTAATGTTATTAATTTAACATGGTAGTCTGTAAAATGTATCTGTTGAACATGGAATTATTTACTTCAGAATGAATAGCAACCGAAAAACTTATATTCCAAATTTGGAAAGACTGCTGAACCCTTTAATGCGCAGCTTTGCATATATGCAAACAATAGTGGTTGGTTGGTTGATTTTTGACGCCAATTATCAACACGAGGGATATAGGCCCTAATGAGGGGGAGGAGTGCCCTTCGTGGGGATCTTTCTAAGGGAACCTAACCCGTATTTACGCTTGGAAATACAAGGTTAGAAGAAAACCACGAAAACTCCGAACGATTAGACCGACGGGCGCGAATGGAATCAAACTCAACACTTCTCGTCTACCAGCTTCGAAAGCAGAACCTCTCGGCTACTGGTGGGGCCACAAACAATATTGATTTGAATTTAATAGATTATTTTTATTCGTATATACCTAATTCACAACAGAAAATTAAAATAGCAATGTGTGCTTTAATTAATAACAGACATTCCGTTTTTAAATAAAGCGAAATTAACCATTGAAACTTTCTGGTGTAAAGTGAGATTCTCTGAGCTACGTAATTTCTAGAGCGTATTCTATCGTGGTAATTAAAGGGTTAAATGATAAGTTTGAGAAAATAAATAATATTAGATGTAAATTTCCAACTGGGCGAAAAATGTCCGGACCAGGATTCGAACCCGGGACCTCCTGGCTGAAGCCGCCAGTGCTCTGCCATCTGAGCTATCCCGGACGATTCTGGTCGAACTTTTTCACCCAACTAACCTTGATGATTACAGCATCTGGTCTGAAATCTGGTTCAGCTCAACAGAATAAATCTCAGGTAATGGAACTCCAGAAATCGCTGGATACGAAATTGCACTAGATTAATACTAACACAATTATTCTAATTGGTAAACAAATCATATTAGATGTAAATTTCCAACTGGGCGAAAAATGTCCGGACCAGGATAATAAATAATAATATAAAATAAGTTATTTGCAGACATACTTATTGAAATATTTACTAATTTGCATTATTTTAGCGTAAAACAGCCACACGACAGTAGTTTTTACTTATATTGCAGATGTGCAACAGAAGAAAAGATTGACGTATTATACGAAAAATGTATTTCTGATTTTTTTTTCATTGTTTTTACATTTTAATAAACCTTTCAAATAACCATATATAATTTTTTCGAAACAAAATAAAAAATCGCACATTTAAGGGTTAATACGCTACAAAAACGACTCAGAAACGTTTCTGAAAGTCAGTGGCAGCAAACGAAACTTTGTTTTTGTTTTCATAAGGCATCTTTAAATATCAAAAATATATTGTTTTTTTTTTATGGCGTTTCTAAAGATAAAGAATCCATTTTGGAATCTTGAGAAACTCGAAAGTGTTTTTTGTATATTTTCCTTCGTCGTTATATTATATTTTCTTAAGTTAAGAAAAATTTGTCTTTTATTAGAGTGTAAGTTACCATTAAACCTATGGTAGCTTTTTTTCAAATTTCTTGTTCTCATTTCAATATTTTGAAATTATTTTTTTTATTTTTTGCATGGGGTATATAAAATCAATGTTTAACCGGGTGCTTTTTTATTTCTTCGATTTTCGTTACAGCTTTTTTTTTCAAGGACTCCAGTTCCGAAACTAAAGGAACTGATTCAAAGCGGTTCCCAAAGTGAAAGTGGCCTCATATAACAAAAAAAAAACAAAAAAAAAAAACTGTACCAAAATCGAAAAAGTACAAACGCTGAACAATGAATATCGACCTCACGTATCCTATTCAAAAATAATTAAATGCGATCGAGAAATCTGCAAAGAATTGCTTCATAGGACATAGGATTAACATTAGCTTTAGCTTTTCTTCCCGTCACTAGTGTAAGCTCTTAAATGTTGGAAATTGCAGAAAACGTAGCGACAAATTTTAACGGTGGCAATAGACAAGGCTTATCGTCCCAATGGACGTTAATAATGATAGTGCTAGTAATCACTCATTTGCTAACAACAGAGTGCGTAGACTCCTTGGATTTTTAAGGCGCGTAATACCACAATTTACAGACAATAACATTCTCCATATTCAATCGCAAGAATTTCGAATAACTCACTGCAATTAAATAAGGCGAAGATTACTATTTGGAAATTGACTTCTGGAAAATATAAGGAGTGTATACGTATCCGCTGCGAAGTTTGTTGAATTTATTACATTGTTTTCTTATTAGAATTTACAAATAAGCAAATAAATTTCTGCGAATTTCATGATTTAAAGTGCACTTTACATTACTCTTCGTATTTAATTAAAATTTTTGCTTATCTCGAAAGTTGTAACATCCCTAGTGATTTTAGTGCCAGGGAAGGCTGCATGGTCCTGCTAAAATTTTATAAAATTTAAATATTGGGTTGTCCGGAAAATCGTGTTCATTTGGAAAAATCAATTCGTACCGGAAAATTCTCTCAATTAATTATTAGATCTTGATTTCGATATCTAATATCTAATAATTACCGGGCAGAATTTTCCGGTACGAATTGATTTTCCAAAATGGACACGACTTTCCGAACGACCTAATAGTTATTGGCCTGTTTAAACATAACATGTTTATATTGTATACTTTCGGATATTTAAAAAATTACATGGATAATTAATAACTTAATTATCGGTCACCAAATATCCAAATATTGTGCATTTACCCATCTGTCTTCCTTTCAGGCAACCATAAAACTATCCGACATTCATTTAATATATCAGTCTCATTTTATTATTGATATTAATATTTTTTGACATTTTCTCTTCGTTAAATTTTTTTATCACATTCATGCATGCTTCAATAAATTCACTTTTGTTATAATTTATCATAATAAATAATATTAAGATCATACATTGAAAAGATGTTTAACGTTTCTTTATGATACATAACTTTCTTTTTAATTTTAATACCAATGATGATGAGTTCTAAACTCTAGTTTAAAAGTTTTACAGTACAAAAGTAAATAAGTGCGAAGTCAAAATTACGTTCATTTCTAATCATATCATAATATTAAAATATTTATTTGCTTAAAAGACGTTATAAAAATACATTAAAAGTAAATTAAAAACTCTTTATTTACATGTTTCAACTCATTTTCTGAGTCGTCGTCAGAATGTATAATAGAAAATTACAAAGGCATAATGAAAAAACATGAAAAATGAAAATGCATAATTAAAAAGGTACTTAATGTTAATTCTATTGAGTGAAGTCGAATTAAAACTAATAGTTTGGTAGCCCAAGATCAACATAATCACGTAATTCAATGTTATTCACCTTCAATACAAATAAATATGCAAATTCGATAATTTAACAATAATGTATCTAAAATGTTGTAACAACAGTAGTTACAATTTATATACACTGGCTGGAAAAATTAAAGAAACAACTTTAAAAAGGTACTTAATGTTAATTCTATTGAGTGAAGTCGAATTAAAACTAATAATTTGGTAGCACAAGATCAACATAATCACGTAATTCAATGTTATTCACCTTTAATACAAATAAATATGCAAATTCGATAATATTTTTGCGTGTGGAAAGTGTAAAATCTCATTGAGAAGGCATTTAACGGAGTGTGAGAAATGACGATTAATTGCAGATTGGAAGATGGACAGAAAGCTTACATTTCGGGCAGGGGTGTCCACACACCCTATAATTTTCTTCTACGTATCTCCGAAAATTTTACAAACTAACACAAACACTTCCCCCTATCCCATATTAAATCATTTTTACTATATTCATATTTGAAGTTAGTTTTGGCATAAATAGAATATTCTGCATTTTGGAGATATGTCAAACATGACAAAATAAAGATCTTGTGTAAATTCCATGTTTTTAATCAACAAAATTACACAAGTTGCACGAGTTATTTTGCTTGTTACTTTAATTCTTCTCCGCCAGTATATTTTTATCGCAAAAGAAACTATTGCCTTCTAAGCATTTTTAAACACATCAGTTATCTAAACGAATGTCACAGTCTAGTAAAAATACATTCTAAGGGTGGAGATGATTTATTCGACTATACGTATAAACTAACATATGTTATCACCATTATAGATAATGTGTTAAAGTCGCAGCGACAGAAATATCGTATTTTTCGTAAACGAGGCAAAGATGCTTACGCATCTCCCGTTCATAAGCTAATAAAGCACAAGAAACGAATTCATCTGTTAAAGGGGCCCCTGCAAGTGCTATCAAAAACTAACTGTACTTGCTGAAAGATTTAAATCTCCCTGTGGGTGTTTATACTTGAGTTATAGTGGTTTTTAATCCCACCTGACAGAGCTACTGGGCTTATCTGTAACACGTTTCTCAAAACAACTTCATCTATATAATATTCGGTGCGGAAATAGCAAATTTTTGTTGCTTGTAATCAAAAGCAACTTTCATTTCTTATATTTTGATATATTGTAGGGCGAATATACTCTAATACACTGTTGAATGTAGACATTTTTCTCCGGGAGGGGTATCTACAACTCCGGGAGGAGACGGGTGGGATCGCACTTCTAGACCAATAATGAACATAAAATCCAAAATTCTTCCGAGAGGGGCATGTACCCCGCAAGACACACCCCTCCCTCTGAATTCAACACTGCGCTAATAGTAAAAACGCGTCCCAAAGGTTTATGCTATTTAAACCATGTATTTTAGAAGCTTTTTGCTGTAATATAATATTTATGTTTCTGTAACAGAACAACATAAGTAATACTATGTGAATAATATATTTTAAGAAAAATTTTACTGTTATTTAATGGAATATAGTTTAATATATACTGTATGTACTAAAATATATTTTAGTATATACGGTATTTTATAAAGACCATACAACATTTTTTGACGATGCAATACAAAATTTGATTAAATTCTGTCATGTGTAGCATTATTACTAAAATTCATAACAATCCTAAAAAGCAAATTCAATTCTTTCAATAAGAGGAACAAACATGGTTTCAAAACAAAATTAATATTATATTCAATTGTAGCATTCTTAAAATTTAAATTTAGATTTCTAAATTTAAATTAAAGCTCACAATTCGTAAACAAAAATCTTTAAAAAAAGAATCGTAACTTTTTACTACAAATCAAATTTATGACAGAATTAAAATTTCATTCATTTAAAAAAACATATTGAAGTACCCCTCGTTAAATAATAAAAAAATCTAAATGTCGGATGCAATGACTGACTGTAGGTACAAGTAAATCAAATATATATATATATATATATATATATAACCATTATAAACCAATAAAAATTAACAACAAATGTGAATGTATTAATTACAATTTATTCAAATTAAAAATGATGTATAAACCATTATAAATTCTTTCAAACAGAACCT